>OZ020521.1:17287537-17392932 GCA_963971425.1 Bryoerythrophyllum caledonicum | reverse complement strand
AAAAGGTCTTTTCGTTTAGCCTGTGTTTGTAACTAAGGGTCACGTGTAGTTCACAAAGAAGATAAATTAATTAGGTTTATTACAAAGAAATATCCCAAACAAAATCCAAGCTAACCCATTTCTTATTATCACTCTTTACTCTATGAGTATTCGGGTAATTCAATTTAACAGTAACCAAGGTGCATAAACCCCAGGCGGTGATAGCCTAGTCCAATAGACAGTGCCCAGGTCCAATAGACAGTAACCATAAATACCATCATTCCATATATATATATATATATTATTCATATTATTTCAAGATCTATCTAAATATATCATATAATGATATATAAAACATAATACAAGAATTCCACTTATCTCAAGCAATTCCTGCTTGTCTTTCAAGTATCCTTCCGTTACTCCAACATGAGTTCCTATTTTGTGTTACCATGGCTTTATACACTAATCACTCTTAACACCGTTCACTTCTAATCATAAATACCATTTATAATCTTTAGAGGATAATTCACTAGTATTATTACAATGACAATTACAGTTTTCAATTAAGGGTGATCAATCCTCAAGAAAAATCCCTTGGTTCAACACTAGCTTCAATCATATAATACTAAGTTTCTGTTATTACATCCTTGGTCAAATCCACTTCCCTCAGAATTGATCATGATTGGTATTTCACGATTACAAAGACGACATTAACTCTTCAATTATTCTCTTCTTAAAATCAACTTACATTCATCCTACAGTCTCCAAGTCTCTCACAGTCACATGACACACATGCATACTAATTAGGCTTCAAAATTACTAATTTCACTATGCATGATTAATAAGTCCAATTAAGGAAAAGACTCTCTATTCAATTCCTTTCTTACTGCAACCACTGATTCTTTCTCAACTTTCCACTCCATCAGGTTCTACTCTCTGGTACAATGGATTCAATTCGATAGTCACCATGATATGAATGCGACATATATGAAGTACACCATGCATGCATCTGATCCGGTCACCTTGACTTTGAATTACTCCTTCCTTCTCTGATCTACTTCTCCTTAGGCTAGACTACTTAGTGTTCACAATTATGAGTTAACTTTTGATCATCCTCAACTTAGCACATCATTTGATCATCCTCTTCATTTATATTCAGCAAAATTCACATGATGTTGACTTGACTTGAAACATGAACCAGAGTCTGCAGTAATCCTGTCTATTTGTAAGTTGTAACACTAGCACTCAAGCTTATCTCTACTTGACTCACACTCAGAATACTAGAATTGTAATGTTGTGTGGTGTTCCTTCTTCATTTTTGATTTACTTATCACTGCCAAATCCAGTTAGCTTCAATTATCAACTGAATTCTGGAAGGTACAGCCGCCATCAACTGTCAAAATATTGTTTAATAACCACTTTGACAAAAAAACTTCCCCTTTGCTCTAAAAGTAGTTTTTAGTTCATATTAACAAACTAATCCTCAATTAGTTCAGATACTGACTCTCTTTGTACTACTAGTTTGAAAAACAAACTAAATCAAAATATTTGTGTTTACATAGCCCCCTCCTTAGCCTACTTGACTCTTGACAAGTTGAACTGCTAAGAAGATCAATTAAACAGGGATTTAACACTTTTCGTATGACTGCATGTTCTTTTACATCTTTTGCCTGATCTTCAGCATCGTAGCCGCTTGTTTCGGTGCTGGTCTTGGTACTTCGTGTTGTCACGGATTCTCTGCGCCATCAGCTTGCTCACATCGCGCCGCACGTCGTCGTCAACTTGAAGTAGCGAGGTGTTGTGCGTATGTTGGTACGTCAACCAATTATCAATGGCCACTTTCCTTGTGCCATTAAACTCATTAATAAAACACCCGTTAGTGCCATACAAAAAATGAGTCATGCACATGATCTCCAACATTCTATTCCAACGAGCACTGTTGTATCGCAACTTGAGGGCAAGCAAAAATTCAGGCTTGCGATCATCGTACCTATTCACATTGACTATCATCTTAAAAGTCCTGCACATGTGTGATAAGAACTTGGCGAATATAGCTGCCCGGAAACACACTGGATCCGTGTGTTGGTGGTGCACAACCCAAAAGTCTTCATATGCATCGGCGCAGCTTAGTGCGGTATCAAATCGACCAGGAATTTGAGGCCAGTTGTACTCCACAGAGTCGATTGTAGCATCCGGTGCCCACTTAAAACGTCTTCTCGTCAAGTTGCAAAAGTGCGCGTTAGTACGAACCGTCTTTGGTGCTTCTATTGTCCAGGTCTGGTTTACTGAAACTTTGTAAACGAGATCCCACGCTTTCTCCTCCACTCTCGACATGCCGTAATCCTCCAATATCCAGGCCATCGCATTCCAAGTAGGAACTGGGACCTCATATTTTAAGTCGAACAGGCGTTCATAATGGCCCAAATAGTGTTCCTTTGCGTAAGAGCCTGTCACAAGAGTAGCTATTTGGAGCCAAGCTGGGGAACGGAATGAAGAAGGTGGTAAGTTCAATTGGACTTGTTCCACACATGAGGTAATGCAAAGTTGACTAGCCTTCAGCTGCAGCACAATCTTGGTCAAATCCTTGTGAGCTTGGTACAACGCATAAATGTAATTTCCACTTGACAACTCACTGCGTTGGGCGCACCCTTCGCGTTCCAACACATATGGTAATTTAGTGAGTATACTCTCCTTGTTGCTCACCGCGGTCTCCAAACCTCCCATTAAGGCCTTCCACGTCGATAAAGTCTCAAGTGGAGTCTGCTTTATGACCTCCATCATCTCCTTGCTGAAATCAGGAACAAGAATAGGTGGCACATCTTCTGCTACTGAGTCTAATTGACGCCATTGATGCAGCTGAGCTTCAAGCTTCAAGTAGTATAGAACTACTCTAGCTCCGAGATGACCAATCGGGAGCAAAAGCTTATTGAAAGCTGTGAACTTCAAATCTCCTCTTGCAATCATCTCGCAGATGAGGTTATGTGCGTTCTCAAGTCCACTTGACATACTCCAAGCTCTGTCAAATTCCATCTCATTAAGTAGAATGTATTTGGGCCAATCCAAGATGCGCAGCAGCGTATCACGCTGCAACTCATAGGCATGAAAGAGAGAAAAACTTGGAGGTGATGCCAATTCTCCCTTACACATGACTCCTCGTAACCGCTCGGGCTCCATCTTGCCAACCTCCATCTGTTGGTTAGCTTCATGAAGTAAATACTTCAAGGAGTCAATTTCGACCAACAACTGGTTGACCTTCGGCATACCTTCTGGTGGTAAATCTTTCTCAAGATGAGCTACCTCTATCCGATGTGCCTCTCTTTCTATTTCAAATTGACGCAACAGAGCCTCTTTCTCCTTTCGCTCCCTCGTGTAGAGGTCCGTGATGTTAGTCCGCCGTTCAGTCAGTTCGTTGAGTTGGCGTCGTGTCACAATGTGCTCCAACTTCTCATTCTCATACAGCTCTTGAAACTTGGTGACGTTTGCTCTTGTCCCATCGGCAATTTGCAAGAGCTCCTCATTGAACTTTGTCAAATTCGTTAATTCAACAGTTCTTACACGCAGAGCTTCTACTTGCTCACTTGCCTCCATTTGGAGCTGCATGTTTGCCTCCTCCGCCTTTTTCAACTCCTTGCAAAGCTGCACTTTACGCAAGGCTGTGGATCTCATAACTTCTGGGGTTGTTTGATCCAAGGTGCCGCCACCCCTCCTTTCATCATCTAGTGAAATCAATTTAACTGGAGCCACCACCTGAAGTGCTTGCGCTTTCTTGGGTTTCCTCCCTCGTTTCTTCTCCGTTGAAGAATTCAACTTGACTAAAAGACGCGGTCTCACTTCAAATCCGTCCGTAGTGGGCATAGAGCTCCTCCTTGTTTGCCGGATCTGTATAACTTGTGATGAAGATGGACTTGCTCCTCCCTTCGCTGTCAACTTGACCGCCTCCTTTCTAGTAAGATCTCTCATACTAGGAAAGTTGGTAGTGGCTGCCACCGGCTGGAAATCTTCGAGTTAATGCACTTGTTTCACCAGATTTGATATATAGATCACGTTGTACAACACTATCGGAATCTGTCTATGAGGTTTAGCAATCTCTTGTTTGATATACTCAAACACACTATTGCCCCAACTCATTTGGACACCATTCCACCCCATGACAGCTGCAGCTACTCCCTCCTTCGACATCACTCCAGCTCCTCGTTGAGCCATCATGATGCGTTCGTTGAAGAACTGCAACCACTCCTTCCATCCGCCTTTCGCCTTCTCCAGTCTATATCCTTCAGGAGTCACTACTTCGGATTCAAATAGACTAATCAAGTCCTCATCTTTAACAGTACCCAACTCATATTCCATTAGACTGGCTCCAGCGGGTAGCTTCAGTAATGCTGAAATTGTTGTAGGGTTGAAAGAGTATGACATTCCATCCACGACTGCCATGTTGCTAGTTCCATATTTTGTAGAAGTCAGGAACTTCGTCACACGCTCATTGTCCTGCGGCTCCAAGTTAAATAGAATAAACTCCCACAAACCTGCTAATTCGAGATTGTTCTGATTATCTGTGAACCGCTTCCAACTCGCTGGAGGTATCCGCCTCAGATGCATCTCTTGAATCCTCCTTATCTCTGGTTGAATCCCTTGCTCAGCCCGTTGTTCAGGTGTCAACGTCAATGCCTCCAAATGAAGTTTCTTAGCACTCTTCATGACACGCTGCTTGGGACGGGCCTGTGGTCCAGGTAGACTTGACAAATCCACAAACAAGACATTTTTGTCACTCATATTGACTGGACAAGTTACAAATTTTCTTATGATTGGATCATGTCCTCACAGAATGTATCACTCGGTAGCTTGACTCTACCACTCTGGATATTAATTTCTTCAACTTGACATCACAAATATAAGTATGACTCTTGAGACATATACCATGACTACATACAGTTGACATATATCACATTTTTCAAAAAAAAACATGAGTCTCTCAGACTTCTGTCTACCTAAACTTGACAGACATTACTCAGAGGACTTTGACAAATGTTAAAATTTGTTAGTGAGTTAGTAATTAGTTTGTTTCAAAACTTTCTTCTTTCATATTCTCTCTTCTTCTGATTTTCTCTCAACAAACTATATCATTGCAACTCCAATGTTTAAGTCAAATCAACTATCTGCATTCACTCAGTAGTTAAGCTTAACATCTTTTTCACTCGACCTTGGCTTCTTTTAATTCTCCTTCTTTCTTTCTTTTCTATTTTTATTTTTTAGCCTTTCTTTCTACACAGAGCTTCTCTAACTTATTTAAAGGCAGAGCCGTCACAAAGTCAAAGTGACCAAGATATACAAATGATGCATGGATCAAATAAACTTCATACACGTCATGAAATGTAATGCTCTCTCTTGATAGTTCAACTTGACTGAGATGATATTGGTTACTTGTTCTCTCAACCTTCACCTTAGTGGCCCAACATCGCTCATTGTTCTCTTCAATTATCACTGTTTGTTTATAAGTATACGGATCATAAAAATACAAAGGTGACTCATGTTAAATTAGCTCCCTTACTCGTCTATTTGACTCTACGGTATCTTCATGATATAAGATTACATCATTGACATGAAATTCAAACTGATCAATAAAATTACTTGCTGACATCTTTGTTCACTTTCTTAGGGTTTCATAGTACAAACAAACTCACAAGGGTTCTGTAGCCTACGACACAAAAAAATGCACAAAACTTATCACAATACGAACCCGAAGTGTTTGCTGTCAGGTTGACAAAAACTGCAACGTTGTTCCAACGCCTACTATTCCCTATCGACTCCTGTCTGTCTTCTTGACTCAAATCTCTCTCTCTCTCGCTAAATACTTTTCTTACCAACTTGACAAAACCTTATGTGCTCACTGAAAACATACTCACAAATCACACATTCTCAAAGAAAAAACAACAAAACAGGCTCAGGTTTGTAACTGTCTCTCATTTTCTTGCTTCCATCTCCAAATCATAACTGTCATGCACTTGGTTTTCACTCATGAGTTCAGCCCTTGATTTGACAATTTAGTGCATTGATGCACGCCATCACTCACTTCCACGTGTCATCATTACTTGAGATTATGTGAGTGATTTGATGTATTCCCTTCATCACCATTAAGTCTATTCGACAGTCCTTTTCTGTTTACTTATTACTTCTGGTCCTTTGTCTATTTGAACTTCTAAATGTTAATTATTTTTTTATTATTTTTTATTTTTTAATATTTTTTTTAGTATTTTTACTATTAAACTTTATACTAAATTTTAAATTTTTAAAGGGGTTTGTATTTTATTTTTATTTTTTAATTGATTGTCCCTTCTTTAGTCTATAACTTGTCCTCAAGTTATATAAGGTTTAACACGATAACCATTGTATCGTGTTGAATGAATTTGACCTTCAAAATCTTGTAACTCAATAGAACCATTAGGGTAAGATTTTAAAATCTTATAGGGACCAAACCATCTCATTCGAAACTTACCAGGGAACTTTTGAAAACGACTATCATATAATAACACTAAATCATTTGGATTTAACGTTTTTGGTGTAAGTTTACTATCATAATAGGTCTTACGGTGTTTTTGAATTGCCATATTAATTAAATAGGCTTGAGCTCTTGTCTCATCTAGTTTTTCTAACATACACAATCTTTGGCGTAATGATTCCTCATCACCTAATCTTTCATCCAATGCAATTCGTAAAGTAGGAATTTTTAATTCATTAGGGAGAATGGCTTCTAACCCATAAACTAATTGAAATGGTGTAAATTTAGTAGATACTTTGTAGGCACATCGATATGCCCATAATGCATCATAAACTCGCGCATCCCAATCTATATTTGAACCTTGAACAGTTTTAGTGATTATTTTACATAAAATATTGTTAGCTTTTTCGGTTTGTCCATTTGCCCGTGGGTGATACGGGCTAGTTTTCCTATGTTTAATTAAATATTTTGTGGTTTAATTTTCTATTATTTCATTTAGAAAATGAGTCCCCCGATCACTTACAAGCTCTTTTGGACATCCAAATCGCGTAATGATATTTTCATATAAAAATTTTGCAACTGTTTTAGCATCATCGTTTTTTGTTGGTAAAGCCTCGGCCCATTCAGTTACATATTCAGTTGCTACTAAAATATATCTTTTTTGTCCATGTCGGTAGGTGGCTTTATGGGTCCTACAAAATCTATGCCCCACTTCTCAAAAGGTGTTTGGGTTAAGATTGGATTTAAAGGCATGGCAGTGGTAGGAGTAGGTTTACCCACCCTCTGACATGGATCACACTTCTTTGTATATCTATGAGCATCTTTAAATAAAGTAGGCCACCAATAACCAGAGTTTAAGACTTTGTTAGCAGTTACAACTCCAGCAAAGTGCCCTCCACAAACATCATCATGACATCCTTTAAGAATTAACTGTACTTCACTAGGAGTAATGCAACGTCTTAATATTCCATCTTTTCCTTTCTTATATAGTACATCTGAAATCAAGGTATAAGGTTGAGCCTTGTAAATTAATTTGTGCTTCTGTTTATCACTATATTCTTGAGGAAAAGTATTAGTTTTCAAAAAGTGAATAACATCTGCATACTCAATAGGAATAACATCAACTTGAAAAATATGAGCATCCGGAAAACTATCATCTATAGACATTGGATTAACGTCTTCACTTAATTGTGATAGAAAATCTGCATTAGCATGTTTTTTTCCCGGCCTTACATGTACAGTAAAATTAAATTCTTGAAGTAATAAAACCCATCTTGCAATCCTCCCACTAAGTTGAGGTTTATTAACCATATATTTTAAAGCGTCATGATCAACATGAAACGTAAATTTATAACCCAATAAATAATGTCGATATTTTTTAACAGAAAAAACCATTCCTAACCCTTCTCTTTCAGTTACAGAATAGTTCTTTTCACTTGCGCTTAATTGTCTACTGGCAAAATAAATTGGACGATCATGTCCTTCAGTGTCTTTTTGACTAAGAACACTTCCAATAGCAACATTGGAAGCATCAACATAGACTTCAAAAGGATTTTCCCAATTAGGGGGAATTAGGATAGGTGCTTTACTTAATCTTCTTTTTAATTTTTCAAATGATTGCGTACATTCCTCTGTCCAAACCCCCGGTTCCTCTTGTTGTTTGGTTAAATGAGTTAAAGGAGCGTCTATTTCGGCATATAAATAAACATATCGTCTATAATAACCTATTGCTCCTAAAAATCCTTTAACTCCCGTAATATGTTTAGGAATTTCATACGCCAAAATACTGGCAATTTTATCGGGATCTACTGCAATTCCATCTATGGAGACGATATGCCCTACCAATCTCCCACATGGTACTGCAAATTCGGATTTAGCCGCATTTATTGAAATACCATATCCTTGACATTGTTCGAAGCATTTTTCCAAACATTCTCTATGTTTAGCCTTTGTACTAAAAACGCAAAAGTCATCCAAAAAAATCTCAACAAATTTTCGCAAATACTTTTGAAATGCAGTTGTCATTGCTCTTTGGAATGTAGCTGGTGCGTTGCATAATCCAAAGGGCATGACATTATAAGCAAATGTTCCCCAATCAGTAGTGAAAGTTGTTAAAGGTCTATCTTCCGGTGCAATTTTAACTTGGTTATAACCGGAAAAACCATCCAAAAAAGAATAACATTCATGGCCTGCTACCCCATCAAGTATAGCATCTGTGAATGGTAATGGAAAATAATCTTTTTTTGTTATGCTATTTAGTTTATGAAAATCCTGGCAAATTCTCAATTTTCCATTTTTCTTTGGTACTACTACTATTGGAGATACCCATTTACTATAAGGTACAGCATAAATAAACCCACATTCTAATAATTTATCGATTTCTTCTTTTACCATAAGAGAATATTTAGGATTCGTTCGGTATTGCCGTTGCCTTACAGGTTGTGTATTAGGTTCTATAACAATTCTATGTTGACATACTTCAGGAGCTATTCCTTTTAGATCTTTATAGGTCCAGGCGAAGGTATCTTTACACCTTTGGAAAAACATTTTCCATTTTTCCAATTCAGATGGAGTTAATCCATCAAAAACCTTGATGATTTTGGGCTCTTCTTTTGTTCCCAAATTCATGTCAAAACATGAAATTTTTGGTGGTGGTATTTTTTTGTATTTCGTGTGAAACATATTTTCAGCCAATTCTTCAGAATCACTAGCATACGGTGGTTCTAGATCAGATTCAATTTTAACTTTTATATTATAGACAGGAGCATTTTCCAAGGCTAAAATAGCATCATCTGAATCTAAATCTTGCACGTATGTATACTCCCCAGGACCTATACATTTGATTTTTGGCATATCTTTTACTACCTAATGAATAGTTTCAGTCTCAGTATCATAGGAATTATTAGAAGTAACTTCTGTGTCGTCTTCCTATGTTTCCCCATGATATTGAGCAGAAAACATTGGTAGTACAACCTTTTTACCATTTATTTTTATAGTAAGCGTACCCTTATCCCAATCATCTTTAGCTTTAGCCATTTTTAGCCAAGGTCTTCCTAAAAATATTGGATAAGTGGATACAAACTCACTAACTCTAAAAACCACATAGTTAACTTTAAAAGTTAAACCACTTATAGTTGTTTCTACATTTCGTAATATTCCTAAAGGCAACACTCTACTTTGGTCTGCCATCCTCAAAACTATGGGTGTAGAAACCAGAGATTTAAGGCCCAACTCTTCCATAGTTTCAATATTCATAAGGTTCACACTAGCCCCACTATCTACTTGCACACCTTCAATTAGAGTACCATCAATGATAACATCAACACTTGGAGCTCCGGGATCTAAAGATATGTCATTCACATCAACTACTTTAGCCCTTTTTCTAACCAATGATGAACTTAATTCACCTCGACACTTTGGTGCAATTGCTAATAATTGCCTAAGTGAAATATCAGGTTGAATTTTATCCATATTTGTTAATATATCATAAGGGATCATCTCCTCAGCTAGTTTCATACTTCTATTATACTTTCTCTTTTTAACGACACTTGGTCCAGAAGATTTATTCTTAGGAATTTGGTAAAAAGAAGGTAATGGGGAAGTATTTAGATTTGGTGGTACTACTGATGATGTTTCTTTTAGCACATCATTAGATGGTGTAACCTCTTGATTGGAAGGTATTGGTATAATAGAAGGTACAGGTATGTCCACACTTATGGGGACGTCAGGAAGTAAAATTGGTATTGGATTCAATGATTTAGGAATTATTTTTTTTGGCGTAGATTTTTCCAAAATTGTACCGTCTCTTGTCTTAGCAGTTCTATAATCACTATCAGAACTACTATCCTGGTCACTTTCTATTAGAGTTAATTTAGCTTTGTTTGTTGCCCTCGTGGCAAAAACATTTTGAGGTACAGGGGTAACTTCTTGTACCACTTGATTTACATTTCGAGAATTACTAGGATCCTCGAATTGAACTTGTTTAACAGGGTTAGGTGCAGGACACTCATTGGCACTATGTCATGTTGTTCTGCACCTTTCACAAAGGGGTGCATATCCCACTTCTTTTCTAGCATTGGGACAATCTCTAGCCATATGGCCTAATTATTGACAATTATAACAAACCAAAAACTTTCCCTTTTGTGGGGGTCCATACCGTTGGGTTT
Source organism: Bryoerythrophyllum caledonicum (assembly GCA_963971425.1). Classification (NCBI taxonomy): domain Eukaryota; kingdom Viridiplantae; phylum Streptophyta; class Bryopsida; order Pottiales; family Pottiaceae; genus Bryoerythrophyllum; species Bryoerythrophyllum caledonicum. The sequence goes on along the minus strand of OZ020521.1, from coordinate 17,382,294 downwards.
TAGGATTTGTAGGTGGTTCATTCCAATTTGGGGCTGAATTATAATAAGTTCCCCACCTTGGTCTGTTATCTCCGTTTTTATAAGGTTCACCCATATTAGGTCGAGTAAATGGTCTCTTAGATGTATAACTACAGGGTACTGTAGTTTTGTCAGCAGTTTGCATATTTAGACTTACTGCTGCCACTACTTTTCCTAGGTTCCAACAATTGGTCACATCATGATTCCCTCCACAGAAAGTACATTTAGGTCTCCCTTTATTACTATAATCAATGTTATGTACCGGAGTAGGGCATTCATTTGATAAATGCCCATGTCCTCTACAATTAGTACATCATATATTTGTCCTTACATTTATAGGTTTAGGACGCTTTTCCTTCCCTCCAGTCACTTGTACAGATAACTCACTCAATTTCTTTTCAAGTTTAGAAATATTTTCCATCATAGCATCCTCTTTAGGCCCTTTAATGGCTAAAACTTGTGTATTTGGATTAGTTATTTGTAAAGGTATTACGGGTGCAGGTAATTGGATTCTATTAGAAGGATAAGGATAATGGTCTTTGCCATACATATCCATTCCAGGGATATGATCATACCCTTCCCGTCTTGGTGGATAAATATCACCATATTGGGTAAAATCAGTATTTACCTTGCTTCCTCCCAAGTTTTAGCTAGAGTATAAGCAGCAGCAATATCCTCAGGATTATGCTCTTTTAAATATATTCTTAATTCCTCCGGCCAGACTCCTCCTACAAAGGTTACAACAACATTTGGTTTCCCAATGCATGTCCTGTCCATCTTTTTAACAAAGTATTAAACCTTGTATAATAGGAGTCTATTCCCTCATTGACTCCCATTCTAATAGTACGAAAACGATCGATTAATCCTGGTATAAATGACCTTGGACGAAATCTAGCAAGAAAAGCAGTTTTAAGTGCTTCCCAATTTGCAGGTGGTTCCAGTTGAACATACCATTGATGGGCATCATCCAACAAAGTACTAGGAAAAGTAGATAGATATAACCCTTCAGGTAGTTGATTTGCAGTTGCAACTACCCGAAATCTATCTAAATGTCGATCTGGATCAGCACCGGGGAATCCATGAAAAATGGGATAAGGTGCTATATTCAAAACACGAGGTGGGGCTGCCATATTGATAGGATTTACCGGCTCTTCTGGAGGTGGTGGTGGACTAGGGGGTCTTTCAGGTAAAGGAGAGCTAGATGTTCTTGTTGTTTGATCTTCCTTTCCATTCTCTTCACTCTCTTTCTCTTCTATCTTCTCTAAATTATCCTTAGATAATTTCTTAGAGTCAACATTTTGATCCTTATGAGAAGATTCATCTAGATTTGGATTGGTTGAAGAAGTTGCCCCTCAATTTGTTCCTTCTTAATATTATCAACAGGATTTTGAAGATTAAGAGAATCTTTTATACTACTAATTCTAGTTCTCAACTTAAAATAATCACTCAATGAATTAGGTGAATCTAAATTATCATTTAGAATTGGAGTTTGAAAATTTAATTGTTTAATCGTTGAGTTTTCCGAAGAACTTCCAATAAATTCTTCTTTCACTTTTATCTCCACAGTTAACCCAAGTTTAGGTTCCTTTCCTTTTTTATATCTAGGTGATTTTATTTTAGTTTCCTCAGGACTTTGTATTTCACTAGAGGTAGTATAATAAGAAAAACTCTTTCTTCCAGCCTCTACAGTTTCCCTTAATTGCTCATTTGCAACTAGAACAACTTCTGGTTTATAACTCTCCGGTGTTTTAGGAGATGTTAGTAATTTTCTATATTCTTCCTCATAATGATCTGGTAATGGAAACCCAGAAGTAAATCCAGAATGTTGAGAATCCAAAGGATTAGGAGAAGGGGTAGTATCATATATCGGGTTATTAGCACCAACTAATATTGACCTTAATGATCTGTCATTCCCTTCTGCTCTTTTTCTTTGACGTTCATCTCTTCCTTTACTTTCGATTTCCCTTAATTCATTATACTTTTTTGACATTTAAGGATGCCATACAATTTATCATTCATACACTCCCACGTACTTTCCTACCTAACTTAAACACAAAAAAAGTGTTTCTTCCGATAGATTCATTGTTTCTATCTCTTCCTTTGGGTGTCTAGGATATGGACAACGTGTTAATATATCACTCATTGTATCCGCACTCATCCATGCACTAGCTAACCCTAATAATCTATCAATTTCTTATTTCATTAGTTCAAATAACTCTTTATCATTAGGTCCTAAATCTTGATACTGGGCCAATTTACCAAATAATTTATTAAGAATTCTATCTTTAGGAGTTTCAAGTTTAGAACCCTCTAAATCATTCCTATAATTCATTTGAAGAAAAAACAATACTGGCACCAATTGGTGAGGGTAAATCTCTCAACTTCTTTGTTGTGACATAATTTCTCTATCACTAATTCTCTCGGAAATTTATATTCTTTTATCATCTTTTTTATTGCAACTCTCTTTTCTATATTGTCTTTATTTCCCATCTGAATTTTTTCTATTTCTTTTTCTATGAGATTGAATAGTCTTGTTTCATTATATTTTATATTTGAATAAATTATTAACAACCTTTTTAAACGCCTTGTCAATTCTTCTGTAGTCACACTTGAATTATTCATGTTTTAGATGCATAATAAATCAAATGCTATAGAGTCTGGGTACGTAGGATCTTTTGAAAAGAAATCCGGAAAAAATATCTTACTTCGAGGATTAAATCTACCATAAATAAAAACAAAGTTTTCTCTATCAAATTTATAGCCGTTCCATATCCCACAACCTTTAGAAATTAATGGTTGTGTTTGGTATTTTATTCTACCATATTGAGCAAACAAAAATTATAATTGAAATTTCAAATACAATGTTTTTCTCTTCACAACTATTTCATTGAATTCTTTTCCTTCATCCCAAATTTTAGATAGTATTATTTGTTTTATATCAAGTGGTAATTGATTAAATTTATTTTGAAATTCTTTATCACTTTTAAATTGTCTTCCGTAAAATTGGAATCCCTGCCTGTAATATGATCCTCTATACACTCGGTACAGGGCCGCAAATAAATAAGGTCCTCTAAAAAATTCACACACACTCTGTTTACTCACTTCCCATGGGAATTGAGACATGGTATAACAACATGACTCATTGTACAACAAGTACAATTTTTTATTTTTTTGTTTTCGGGTATAGTTTGAAATTTAATATGTTGTAAATGAATGTCCTTTAGACTAGAAATTTGTTTCTCCATTCATAAGATCTATTAAACTTTAAGAAGAAACATCATTTTTCATAATTGGTATTTTTACAAAAAAGATATGTATTCAACTTCTCAAAATGGGATCTTAATGTCAGACAATCAACAGAAAAATTATCTATTTTCTTTGTAAAAAAACTACAACATTAGTTACGGCTTAACCGGAACCTCATCCCCGGCAGCGGCGCCAAAAATGTAGTGTAAAAAATTAGAATTGATTATCTAACCCAAGCTACTCTATAAGGTTAGTTCGGGAAAAGGTCTTTTCGTTTAGCCTGTGTTTGTAACTAAGGGTCACGTGTAGTTCACAAAGAAGATAAGTTAATTAGGTTTATTACAAAGAAATATCCCAAACAAAATCCAAGCTAACCCCATTTCTTATTATCACTCTTTACTCTATGAGTATTCGGGTAATTCAATTTAACAGTAACCAAGGTGCATAAACCCCAGGCGGTGATAGCCTAGTCCAATAGACAGTGCCCAGGTCCAATAGACAGTAACCATAAATACCATCATTCCATATATATATATATATATTATTCATATTATTTCAAGATCTATCTAAATATATCATATAATGATATATAAAACATAATACAAGAATTCCACTTATCTCAAGCAATTCCTGCTTGTCTTTCAAGTATCCTTCCGTTACTCCAACATGAGTTCCTATTTTGTGTTACCATGGCTTTATACACTAATCACTCTTAACACCGTTCACTTCTAATCATAAATACCATTTATAATCTTTAGAGGATAATTCACTAGTATTATTACAATGACAATTACAGTTTTCAATTAAGGGTGATCAATCCTCAAGAAAAATCCCTTGGTTCAACACTAGCTTCAATCATATAATACTAAGTTTCTGTTATTACATCCTTGGTCAAATCCACTTCCCTCAGAATTGATCATGATTGGTATTTCACGATTACAAAGACGACATTAACTCTTCAATTATTCTCTTCTTAAAATCAACTTACATTCATCCTACAGTCTCCAAGTCTCTCACAGTCACATGACACACATGCATACTAATTAGGCTTCAAAATTACTAATTTCACTATGCATGATTAATAAGTCCAATTAAGGAAAAGACTCTCTATTCAATTCCTTTCTTACTGCAACCACTGATTCTTTCTCAACTTTCCACTCCATCAGGTTCTACTCTCTGGTACAATGGATTCAATTCGATAGTCACCATGATATGAATGCGACATATATGAAGTACACCATGCATGCATCTGATCCGGTCACCTTGACTTTGAATTACTCCTTCCTTCTCTGATCTACTTCTCCTTAGGCTAGACTACTTAGTGTTCACAATTATGAGTTAACTTTTGATCATCCTCAACTTAGCACATCATTTGATCATCCTCTTCATTTATATTCAGCAAAATTCACATGATGTTGACTTGACTTGAAACATGAACCAGAGTCTGCAGTAATCCTGTCTATTTGTAAGTTGTAACACTAGCACTCAAGCTTATCTCTACTTGACTCACACACTCAGAATACTAGAATTGTAATGTTGTGTGGTGTTCCTTCTTCATTTTTGATTTGCTTATCACTGCCAAATCCAGTTAGCTTCAATTATCAACTGAATTCTGGAAGGTACAGCCGCCATCAACTGTCAAAATATTGTTTAATAACCACTTTGACAAAAAAACTTCCCCTTTGCTCTAAAAGTAGTTTTTAGTTCATATTAACAAACTAATCCTCAATTAGTTCAGATACTGACTCTCTTTGTACTACTAGTTTGAAAAACAAACTAAATCAAAATATTTGTGTTCACAAGCCTTAAACTTAAATGTGAACTCTGAACTCACGAAGCTCTTCCTCACCGTCGTGAAGAGGTGGCACGCGACGTTTTTCGGATGGGTGGAGGAGTACCAGCAGTTGGGGGTGTGCACGCGCACACCTCCAGCCTACGGTTACTCCATGAGGTGTCGCGCGAATTCCATGGGAACGGCGGCTAGGGTTTGGGTGCGGCGGCTAGGGTTTGGGTGCGGCGACTAGGACTTGGGTGCGGCGGCTAGGGTTTGGGTGCCTGGGTGTGGCGGCTAGGGTTTTAGGTAGTTTGTTGATGTGCCTTACTGAGGATTTTGTGCCAAACTACCAGCTACTCTCTTGACTTCAATTCTATGTGGTTTTGGTGTAATTTTTTCAGTTGATCGAAGGTTGAACTCACTAGTTGTTGACTGCTACATGTGTATTCACTCAACTTTGTTGAATTTGCAATTTTGTACGCACTAAAGTTGATGTCATCATTTGTGTATTCAAATATTGGTACTCACCTAACACTACTGTAACTCTAACTGAACTTCAATCATCATGAACCTAACCCTGGAGTTCCCTCATTCAGAATTGATACATAGTCAAGAGCTTACCAAATTTGCAAAAATCTCCTTGATGTGCAAGTGCCCTCCAATCTACACAGTACACAAAGTTGACAGAAATTAGTGAATGAAATAAAAATACACATGGCCTGGAGGTATCGATTGCAAGAGAGCTCACCTTAGATACTCGGAAGAGAAATGATCTGTAGATTTGCATAGAAACCTTATATCCATGTTCAAACCTTGTGCCTCAAGTTTTCTAGTCAAAATTTTACTTTTGAACTTTGGACCTTTTGCTTTGTTTTTCCTTATGTTTAAACTTTTTACATATTATATTAAAATTTTGGGCTATATGTAATACGAAGATACTTAGGAGTTCTTATCACATAGTTTACCATATAAATTTTATGCATGTGTTGCAGGTAAAGTGGGAAGGGTTGAAAAACATGTTGAACAACAACGACGGAATGGTGATTTAATGTTGAACACCATCAAGCATCAGTGGGTGTACCGCTAATACCTGCAACGTATCTTGAGGTAAACATTTATTGTTATACAAGTTTAAGATTGATTGATCTTCTATACGATGTTGTTTGTAGAATAACCTTTATGTGGATGTACATACCCTTTCTTTTATTAGCGATTGTAACAAATTCCAATGGTGTCAGTAATAGCAAGTAGACAACATGGTTCATTTTCTTCTCTAGGTTCAATGAATTCCCTTCGTTTCAGTGGATTCTCTTCGTTTCAGTTCACTTGGATTCAAAAGATTGCATCACACATGATTTAGATTCATTATCATCATGTCACAAATGATATATGTTCCATTTTACACCAATGTTTAGGGATGCAAAAGAGGTGTAGCAAATGTAACCCCTAGATGATCAAGTGTCAAAAATGGGCTTTTTGAAAGTTCAGTCAGGTTCCTATGGTGTCAATTTCCAACATTTCTCTTTGAAAATTTTACTGTAGAAAGGCATTACCAAGATTTTAGTGGGAAAACAATTTTTACCTAAATTAGACATTTGATTCATAAGTTTTAGGGTTTTGAATTTCAAATGGTGAGAGCAGACAAGTCCAGCACATCCAAAAACTTTTGCTACGACACTCTGTTGAATGTGAGATTTTCTGTACTTGCAAGTAATATTATTTTCCTTGATGTTGTCAAAATAAGTTCTTGTCTTTAGTGAAAAATAGCATACCAACCAAGGTCAAACATTTTCACACATTGTCAGTCGGTGTTGGGCAAGGTACCAAAAAAACTTCTTGTTTTCCAATTAAAACCTAGATATCTTCTTATATTTCACTTTTTATTTTTTCCACAAAAATTCGTCGTGTAAACCTTCTTATTGACCATTTGGATTAGCAATCTAAAACAAATTATGTTCACAAAAATTTACAATGTTAATTAACAATTTCCGAACTTCCACTCCTTGCATAGTTGTTTTGAATTTGCTACACCTGATCTCTACCTCTAAAAATTGGTGTACAAGGAACCAACATCATGCTTAACAAGATGGTAATGGATTTAGACCTTGTGTAGTGCAAAAATTTGACACCAAGTGAAGTCAAAGTCTGTTGATCCACTGCACGCAGGGAAGAAAATGAACCATATGCTTCACTTCAAACACTATAGTCTATAATCTTTCAATCCGTGCGGTCAAAAATTATGAAATTTTGTTTACACATTACTCAATTCAGATCCTACGGTCAAAACTAGAAATAAAAGTTTTTGTTTCCTTTTTTGTTCATTGCACTCCAATCCAACAATTTTGAAGTGTTTTTGGTGTAAGACTCTCATTGTACCTTCATGGTTAAAGACTCTGAGCAAGGAGTTCATGCTCTACAAATTCTTCATTTTTTCATTTCAAAGTTGTTTTTATCAAAAGGTCCAATATCATCATCATATTTTGAACAGTGAATATATATTTAGAAACATATATTTTATCGGATGAATGGTGCTTTGAAGGTTTACAATTAGTACATGTATTTTGACTAATGTGTAGCCATAATGTTCCTATTTTTTCAATAGTGATAATGGAGAGCCGCACGATTCAGACTCCTTCGATACGGCCACACATCCAAACGGATAATATGCATTCCAATAGCTCTGTGGGGGCTCGAATAGTACGAGCAGCACGTGCAAGGCAAATTCAACAGAGATATGATGGGATCATGACATCTGAATTGGAAAGGGCAGTAGAATTGCTTTCTGAAGCAAGAGATGTAGTGGGCTTAGCAATCAGAGAGCATGCATTCAAGAGTGGCATGGAATTGAATGGATCAAAGTTGTTCCCATTCAAGGTGGCGGTGCGTATCACTAGGGTAGATGATGCATTGCATTGGACCGGAGAGATTGTAGGAGAATGCCTTGACATGTGTGTCGGCTTGATCATTCGTTGGCATCGCTCTTTGCTATGTGTAGTGGCTGTAGAACCTGATATTACAGGTATCTATGGTGACATTGGATCACAGATACCGCCTGCAGAAGTGATGGCCCCAGAATTTGATTTTCCTAAGTTCATCAACACATTAGGATCCACCGAGCGGTCTCAACGCAGTAGTCATGCTTCAAACGCCATAGATGAAAATTCGCCGTTTTTCCAATCTACTCCCTCAAACATCCGAGATTTGCCCTATGTAGATGGATTTGCTTATGTTAGACCAACACGTCGTCCCTATTTGATGCAAAATAGGAGAAGGGGAGATTCAAGAGAGCCATCATTGACAGAAGATGCACCAGCTAAGGTATAGCTTAGAAGTGTGCAAATTGCAATGGAACAAGGAGGATGTAAACGCAATTGTTTGAGGGACGTTCCAGCAAGGTATCTATTGGACATGCGATATAATGCATAGGCTGATGAGTTTTCAGTACGAAGTACGTGGATGAGACAAATGCGAGTTTCTTTCTACACAAGGACAGAAGCAACTCGTCGAGACAAGTTTGTAAAAAAGTTAGATGGGAAACAAGTTTGCAATGCTTGCTACGCTCTTAGAGTTGGATATTCACAGAGGCGCTTTAAACAATTGAAGAAGGACTGTCTAATATATGGATGAGTGACATCGATTCACGGCAATACCCTTTCAGATCCGATCAGAGAAAGCACTAGAATGTCTGCGGCAGAGGCTTGCTTTAAATCGTTTTTCGATGAAGCTGGTTGTCCTCAACCTCATCGTTGTATTTGCCGTAAGAGTGACAACGAAGTGGTGCCTCTCATTCTCCTTCCTATGAATACAACCAAATTTGATGTATTCAATTACGTCAACGAGGAGGTCAAGAGAATTTGTAATGGGGAAACCATTTCTATGAGTTCGTTTTGGAGGATGTGGCGCATCAAGTATCCCCACGTGCAGGTACCTTCATTCTCGAGATTCTCAAAGTGTTATCATTGTTGGGAGTATAAATGTGCGATGGAGGGAACCACCAATGCGGATGCAAGGATAAAGATAAAGGAGTTGTTTATGTTGCATCTGCGCAACCAGATGGAAGAACGTAGGCATTATTGGATATTCAAGAGGTCGTGTTATATTAGCCATGAGTTGTACATGTGCATCATAGTGGATGGCATGGACCAAAACATGACCATGGTACTGAGGATGCGTCAGACTGTGAAGAACATTGAACACCGATTTATGAAGACCCATGTGTGTGGTACTCTTGTACATGGTATTGGTTTATATTGCAACGTGTGGTTTGGAGCTCACCACAAACACGATAGCAACCAAGTCGTGAGTGCATTGTTGTACGTGATAGGAGATGTGATGTGGAGGAAGGCTTTTTGCCACCAACATTGCGAATCCAAGCGGACAACTGCACACGGGAGAACAAAAACATTTATATATTTGCTCTATGTGCTACATCGGTGGGATTGGGGTTTTTTCAGCAGGTCGAACTATCTTTTCTTATAGTAGACCATACACACGAAGATATTGATCCACGCTTCAGTTGTATATCAAATACGTTGAAGAGGTCGGACGTGGACTCGTTGAAGCAAATGATGAGTCTTATAGAATGAGGAACATCTCCTACTGAGGCATTTGTTAGCGCCCGGCTGCTAGAGAATATATGGAATTGGAAATTGTTCATAACTCCTCACTTATTGACAGGTCATGATTCATTGGTGGACATAACATTTCCGCACCACATGCGATTCTATATAGACAATCGAGAAGGGACTTGTGAGGTTCGAGTACAACACAAGTATTATTGCAAGGATCCATGGGGACCGGAGGCAAGGACAAAAACTTTGAAGTCGTTGCCAAGTAGGGAGAGCAACCAGCGTTTGCGGAAGTATTTGGAGCGGACGAACGGGAGTTGAAGGCGTTGGATGACTTCATTGTATATAAACAAAGGTGCATCCAAATATTGTAGTATGAGGACAAGAATCGTGAGGCAAAAATATAGGCTGAAAGATTGAAACTGTATTTAGCTGAATTTCCACACAAAGACCGTAGCAATGAGCATCGTTTCTCACCATTTTGGCCTTCAGAATTTTCCAACACCGGACCTACTGAGAGTGCATCTTTGGATGCAATGGATGGTGCAAGTGAAGAAAACCGCGAGATAGATGTCGTAGAGCAGGTAGTGGCAATGCTTGCAAATGCCGAGGCTCGAGAATACTTTGGTCCTCGTAGTGGAAGATCCTCTAATCAAGCACTACGCAGAGCACAACGAACAGAGTGCAACTATGTTGAGGAAAGAGCCGAAGAAGGAGCAATGTATGAAGGTAATCACGACCCATTCCCACCATTTAATCCACAATCTGATATCTGTTGTGGACAATTTGTAGCCTTGAGTGTTGATTGAGCAGAAATAGAAGGCGGTGTATCATTCTATGTGGGGAAAGTAATTGAGGAAGGAAAAAATCGATGGAGACTTAAGATAAAGGTTTGTTGATATTGGCCCAGCATCCAAAGGGGGGTTGTTGATGGACATGGGTCTTCTGCACAGCGGTATGCAAATTGCATGGACTCATTCTGGGAGCCATCTGGGGAGAGTCATAGTTGAGTAGAGAAATATGCATGCATTTTTTCATGGATAGACACATCGGAAAGAACCATGTCTGGGGCGAGCGGGTGGAGAAAGTGCAATGTATTTGGAGTGCAGTTTGAAAGCAGGATTCGCATTCTTCAATCAGCAAAGGCTCACATACTACAATATATTGCAATGCAAACCGAAGCTATCGATGACGACCGTTTGCAAGCAGCCCTAAATTCTATGGAGTAGATAGTGTGCCTTTTTGAGAGTATACTAGTTGTGTATGGTAATTGATATATAGTGTATGTATAAGAGTAGTATATTCTAAGGGTGATGTAGGACATTATGTCATTAATCCTATAGACTAAAGTTGTGTTTACTATTGGTGCTAAGTCCAATTGTAGAAGCATCTATATTTAGTTTCCACCATTGTATGCATTATGAACTACATAGAATATCTTTTAATCAACTGCCAACCCTTGCATAAAGTATGTTTATTTGTTGTAGACAATCTTGAAAGTGAAAAATATGAAGATCTGTAGGTCTTATGTAGAAAAGATGAAGTTTATTTCCCTGCTTGCCCGAAATGTATAAAAATGTTTGACTTTAGTTTAAATGTTTTTTTACAGTAAAGAGAGGAACTTTTTTAAAATCTTCAAAGAAGATAATATTCTCTATATGTATGGAAAATCTCAATGTCAAAAAAAACTTCTAGCAAAATTTTGGAACTACTAGACTTTCAATTTCCAACTTTGAATGGTACTAACTTTCAAACCATGAATCCAAAGTAAAAATAATAATGAAGAAGAGATTGTTGTCTTGCAAAGAAAAACAAAATAAGACAATTCCCTCGTGGGGGATGTAAGAGAAGCTAAATCAGTGTATCGTTAAACAACTAATGTCATATGTTAGATAGGAATGTTGTTTATGTTACAACTTGCTTAGGATAGCGTATAATCCATTATTGGTGTTTTAATTATCCCTTGTGTTTTTCCCGTGAGTGCACACTACACTCTTACAGTCAATTAGTTTTCAAGCATACAATTGTGGTTAGGTAGGTTCTTTCATCTAATAGGACACAAATAGTCTTGACACGTGGTTTGGTGTGTGATACAATTTGTCTTGCACAATTTATCTTTAATCCTAATTACTACGTTCCTTAATTATTATTTCACATTTATCTTATCTACTCTACTTTGCCATGGGTTTTAGAGATAAAGTTTCTATCTTGACTTCCCACTTGCGCTCTTCAGGTCAGCCTCCAAAGTTAGTCATTCCAATTTACCTACCAAAGCATCCACTCCTGAAGGCACTAGTCAACCATTAAATCTTATTTCTTCCTTAATGCTCACTCTGATTATATCCATAATCTATAAATCCTTCCACTAACACTTCATTATTGCAAATGGTCTTGTTTTATGTCTCTACTCATTGGACATAATTCTATAGATAATTATTTATCTTAATTTAGTCTGACTTGATGCGCACTGAGCCAAACTTCAAGAGGGAATTCTCTCCCAACTCATGACAACATGGTCACTTTATAACTTCTCCACACTATCTCGGCCCACTCATGGCTCCATAATCTTAACCTTCAATGGTTAACTATATTATCCCTCACATACCTTTACTATTTGTCATGTTTTCCCTCACATGATCTTTTAATGCTTCTCTTCATACTACAATGACATAATTCTTAATTGAGAAAATTACTATGGTTTACTTTATCTTACGCTCAACGGTGATCAATCCTTATCTCACTCATAAATATAAATTCTCTCAACAATGTTTATGTATAAATTAGTATGACCAAGCCTCACATGCACTACTTATATCAACTTCTCTGATTATTCTCAGTGGATTAAAGTTTTATATTACCAAAGCCATACAAGACTATTGGTTGCTTCAACACTATACTTTTACCACTCTTTGTTTACATTGAATTGACAACATTGATTATTAACAGAGTATTTCCACAAATTGTCCAATAATATGTTGAAGTATGACAACGGATTTTCTTAATTGTATCATTCAACAAATTGCCTTTATTATGTTCAATTCTATCATAATTGTCTGCCAGTAATTATGGAAGTTTATTATGAATTTCTTGTCATTGTAACAATTCGTCTTCCGCGGGATGATGCTTTAGAATATTTGTCTGATTACATGTCTCGTTCTTTGTGCAACACTCAGCACGGCTGAATCAGACTCAAATTGCAAAGTCGAATACCATTTGTCTTAAGTAATTCACTTCTACAATTAGTCATTTTGCTCCATTCTACTACAGCATCAATCACCAACTTCAGATCATTCTACTCAGCATATAGATTGACAAATAGTCCAGTAAACAAAGCTAGGCTTGTATTCCAAAAATTAAGTATTACATACACCAGCCTAGGACACACACTTGAGCATGAAAATGTGGTGTGTTCACCTTCATCAGAAGGCGTTTTATCATTCTTCTGTGACTATTGGTATCTTGGATCTTAACTATAAAACTTGTAACTACCAAAACTACCATGGTGTCTATTCATATCTCAACCGCCATTAACCGACGACTACTAGTCTTCACACTATCCAAAAAATAAGGTGAAAGTTCACACCTTAGCTGACTACTTGTAAACTAACGTTCTATTTTTATCCTATTCACACTAAAAAGACAATTAATCTTCAAAAATTACATCTCTTTACTACAAATAATAATAATAATAATAAAATATATCCATGGAGCTCTTATCAACGACAATCCAGTATAAGAGTTTAAGATTTTTATTTTTATTTTTTGAATTTTCTAGGAACGTGCCCAAAATCCAAAATGTACACCCCATGTACACTTTGGCTCTTAGGAGTTAACTAGGTGAAATTGTTACACTCCTATTTAATTTATTTGCCAGTTTACTTTGCAATATTATTCTTTTGGTTTTTTTTTCATTGAATAGATTTAAATTCAATATGTACATGTACATGTATTCATACAAATTCATATATGTATGTGTATTCATACAAATTTATATATGTATGTGTATTCATACAAATTTATATATACACACATAAGAAATGCTACATATGTGCCAAGAGCATGTTATGGTGTTTATCAAAATGTTTTCTGAAATTGTTACAATATAGCAACGAACTTTCTTCTTTGTTCCATATAAATTTGTATCAACAACCATAAGAATAGTTATACATTTTAATCAATTATGAAATGTATATAAACTAATGAATAAAAGAAGTATCTATATGAAAATTTACTTAAATAAAATAGTTTATACCTTCATGAATTTAAAGACTCTTAAATATTGGAAACAATATCACACTTCTAACTTTTTAAGGTTCCTCCATGTAGTGCTACGAGTAAGGAAACTAATTTAGCTAATATAATATAATCGTAGCAAAATTAAGAGTGATGCATATCTCGTATTCAATCTATATACAATGTATATGTGCATTATTGTTATTTTCTTGGCACAATTTATCTACATAATTTTGCTAATGGCGTTAGATATTATGAAAGATATGCTTGATTTTTTTGTGAATAATTTAATATTACACATGAATGTTTTGTACAACGATATGCCATTTATCATGCTTAACTTTCCTTCTTGTATGACATCACTTCTTTATTCCATCGATTCATTACATCATTCCAACTTTAATTTCTGAGTACCAATTGCACCAGTTTCCAAATAGTGGAATGTCACTTCAGATGCATTGGCAACCGGTGGACCCAGTGGCACTTCCAAGTTGACTGGTGATAGACCGTCATAGGCTACTGACCGGTGATAGACGGTCATCGGACCTACCATCAGGAGTAAACAATTCTTCCACAGTTTTGAAGGTATTGGCGGGAAACCGAACCAGCTGGTTGCATTTAACTAGCACCTTGTGGATGTCGGGGTGTCGTGGTATTGTGAAGGTCCAATTTTGTTTCAGGATGTGTGTTAGAGAGTTGTAGGAGATTGTGAAGCCTAATCGAAGAGAGACATGGAGTAGTAGCTCAAGGGCGATTTGGAAGCTAGAACTGTGGTAAGCATTGACACGATCTGTCTTTCACTTTTAAGTTTTACTTGGCTTGAAATGCGGTGTTTTCTAGTTTTGTGTGTTATAAACCCCAAATGGATTTGAGCTAGAATGTCGCTTGAGAGAGCAATACTCACAACCCTTTTTGAACTAGTCCAAGCTGAAATCAACCCATGTTAGGTCTGCCATTTTTGGGGTTCAGGTTTAGGAGGTTTAGGGTCGATGTGGTGTCAATCTCTTTGGTGGTACAAAACTCCACCAATGTTTTCTCTTTGTGAAGCTAAAATGTGTTTGTTTCGTGCATTCTCTTTTTGTACAATTTGTACAGTTTGTACGGTTTGGACAATTTGTACAATTTGAACAGTTTCTACAAATGGAACAAATTGGGGTGGACTTTGGAATCTTCACAAATTGATGTTGTTTGCTATCTTGTCCTGTTGCTATCTGATGTTGTTCTTGCTCTGTGGCTGCATACAGCTTAGGGATCTCGTCATTAATGTCATTGCGGAATGACGCAGTTTCGAGGCCGTGGTGCTCGGCAACTAATGAACGGGCGTGCCAATTCTTCACAGGGTAGAGGGAGAACACGCCTAAGAAGGAGTGGAGCCTCTTCACTGGTAGGAAGGGGTAGACGAAATTTCACGACACCAGTCACTCTTCCAGCTGAAATGACGGAGGCTTTTCAAATGGAAAATGAGGACGTGCCCAGCAAAAGAGAGGAGCACGAAGGTGAAGAGGAGAAAGAAGATTCCTCAAAGGAAGAAGGTTCTGAAGAGGGAGAAGGTTCTGGAGAGGAAGACAAGTCTGAAGCTGCAGAGGAGGAAGAAGAACCGATGTTGGAGGAGGACGTTGACAAAGAGTTCCGAAAGATACCGAAGCCACCTCCATTGCTGACGAGGGACTTCTTCACCAAGAAGTATGGCTTTGTAGATGACGGAGCAGATCCGATGAAGCAGACGAAGTGGAATGAAGTTCCATTTGATGATAGCAAGTCTGTTGCCATTTTTGGTGAACCAACTAGAAAAGATGGGCGCAACGGATACTACTGGAAAGTTGTGAAGCACAAGAAGATCCGCAAAAGATTGGAAGAACTCCTCCCGGCCTTGTACCAGAGGGATGTGGTGCCACACCTACTCCCTCACAAGTTGACACGGACAATTGTTCTTGAAGACAAAGGAAGAGCGGTGAATTGGGCAGCGTATGGAGAAGCCACAAACAAAACCTAGTGTATCTCAAGCACCAGAAATCTTCTACGGCTCAACATGTTGAAGTGGGCCTCCACTTGAGCGGCTTGAACAGATTGGAGGAAGATCCACGGGGATCTGAAGGAGCTCCATTTGGAGGTGTGCGAAGGTGGGAAGCTCCATAGTTGGACGAATTTTGGATGGGGAAGAGTGCGAGGCCAGGTTAATTCTAAAACTTGCTTTCTGTTTGTTTGGCCATCCTCTTTGTGTTAATTGTATTGTTCATGTCTTAATTGTATAAAATTGTGGCATATGTATAGTTTTGAACAAGAGTGTACTCATAGGTATGTGGATGATCACATATATGATTACTTTGAGAGAGTTCTTCAAATGGGGAAATTGGAGTTAGAGGCTGCGATTCATATTCATCGACAAGTTGCAAAGGCGAAGGAGGAACAAAGGACCGAATGTGAGTATGAAACTGGAGTTTTGACTAAGTTTTAGAGGTTGCAGGATGTACCAGTTCCAGATGAAGAGGTGGCAGCAAGGAATAATGTCTTGAAAGATTTGATGAAGATCTCAAGTGCTGAAGGTGAGAAGGATAACAGCAGCTGGTGTCGAATTACAGAGGGACCTAGAACATCACAATGACTAAGTTGCGAGGAAGCCGTTGGAATTGGGAGCTTTTGAAGCTAAGCATGCCCAACTTGAGCGTACTCTTGGTGGCCTTCACATGAGGCCTATGCCCATGGTGTATACTTCCGTAATAAGACCTTCTACCTTAGTGGGTTCTCTTGATATTACAAATTGCTTGCTTTGTGCCTTTCCTTTCCCAAATCTAGAGATTGTGGTTTTAGTTGCCAACATCTTTAGCCTCCATGGTGTGCCCTAGTGAATTTTTCTAATTCGGCCAAGTATTGTGGTCATGGCTGCTCCATGGTTCAACCTAAGCGGTGGACCGTAAGTTCTGGTTGGAGGGGTGTGCTCGGTTGGGGGCAACTTGCAGTGGGGGCACAAATTTTGTGACAGTAATGGATGAAATGGCTTCATTGGTCAGTATAATTGTAGCAGCTCAAAGTGAAGCTGCTCGAGCTAGAGAGGCATATTCAACCATTCCAGGTGATTTCATCTTCTACGATTTTTGTACAATTTGGACAATTTTTGTATCGTAGGAAGGTATCTTATTGTTCTAGTCCTACATGTTTGTATAATTCTATGTTGGTTAGAGTTTTGTGTTACAGTCCTGTGTTTTGTTCAAAAGTATATGTACTTCTATCCATATGGATTTGTATGTTTGTTATTTGGTTTGGACTTATGGTATAGAGAGCTCTAACCGTTTGTATATCTGTGTGCTAGTTTGTATTTGTATGCTTTCAACTCCAAGTACCTCTTAGACTTACAATTTTACTTGTACATTGGTTTCTTTCGTTTGTACTTATATTCAAATGTATTTGTATGTTTTTTTTATTTAGTTTGTACTTATGGTACTGAGAGCTCTAACCGTTTCTTTATTTGTATGCTAGTTTGTACTTCTTAACTTTCATAACTGAGTATCTCTAGGACTTACAATTATAATTGCACATTGGTTTATTTTGTTAGTACTTAAATTCAGATGGATTTCTATGCTTCTTATATGGTTTAGACTTATGGTACTGAGAGCTCAAACCGTTTGTGTTAGTTGGATTAGTTGTACTTAACTTGATATTTATTTGTACTGATTTGTATTGATTTGTACTGATTTGGATGGTTTGTACTAATTTGTACTACCTTGCAATGTGTATTACCAATTTTTGTATCAACTAGGTTTGAATTTGAATGTTATATGGTTTCCAATTATAATACCGACTGTTGTAACCTTGGTGTTCTTTATTGTTCTTCTGCCAATTTATAGGAATCCACATCTCTGAGTTGGATAAACAGGTGGAAGAAGAGCTTGAAAGTGAGCCTGTAGCACTTGCGGATGCAAAGGCTCATTGTTTGAAGCTGGTGGAGCGGCTTGCGGATGTGGAGCCTCCACGTGTACAGAAGGTGGAGCCGAACGCAGATGTAAAGCGTCCTCGTGTGGAACTAGTAGAGCCTCCTACAAATGCAAAGCCTTCGCATGTGGAGCCTCCTACGGATGCAGAGCCTTCGTGTGTGGAGCCTCAACGTGGGCAGCTGATGGTCGCGCTGGATCCTAACCCATATGATATTGAAGCGCCGGTGGAGCCATTGGGGTAGAGGGGAAGTAAGAGACAAAGGTGTACATTGAACAAGGAAACGGAGACAGGAGTAGAAGACCCAAAGAAGAAGCAAGGGGAATCTTTGAAGAAGAAGAAAGAATCCAAGCCACGCCCAAAAGTGAGAAAATGAGTTTTTTTATCTATTCGGTTAGTATAATTTTCTGCAACTACTTCAAGTTTGCAATGGCTCTCTATTTGGTTGGGGGAGTCATTGCAACCTTAGTATGAATTTGAATTCGCAATGTGAATTTGAATTCTTAGAATGACTACGGTGTATATTTCTTTGGTTAGACTCTAATGTAAGAAGATTAGTAATCTTCTTTAAGCAATTAGTGAGCTGGAACTACTTCCCCCTTTTGGAGGGTAGACACTATGTAACGAGATGCCAAAAGTAAACCAACAAACAACCAACCACAAACTAACCAACAAACCAACTCAGCATTAAAATCAAACAATCAGTCAATCAAGAAGAGTTAAGGTGGCGAAGTATTTTGAGGTGGGTCTTGTGTATCAGGGAGGGCTTGGTTGTTTTCGATTTTGCGTACATGTAGTAAACTGGACATGGCATGTTGAATAGCGATGGTGTTAATGTTTTTAAAGGAGGTTTTAATTGTTTCAATGGATATCTTGAAGATATCTTCTAGTATTTTCATAGATGGGATAAAGGTGGTGGCACGAGCGCCAGACGTGATAACGATAAGGGAGTCTACATTCCATCCAAGGGCCATGATGTCGTCAATGAGGGGTTGGTATTTATCTATTTTGTTTTGAATTGTTTCCGGAGAAAATCTATCGTTGCAATATGTGAATTCAATGAATTGAATGGTGTAGTCTTGGTTAATGTGATTGGGTGGTGGATCATTGTATGGTAAATCTCTAACACAAAGGATGTCCGGTTTGAGCCTAGCATTGCAATGGCATCTTTGGGTCACACATGAGCATGGGAGTAGCCAAGGGGGGACCGTATTTTCTTGTGGATTGTTATTAAAGGTGCCGGCGTTCATTAATATGAAGCATCTTGATTTGTTGTAGGAGGTGATTAGTTTTTGGATTTCCCATACTGCTTTATTATGTCTTTTAACAATTATGGAATGTATGTGGTGGTTTTGGCATTATAGTAGAACATGAAGCCATGTGACGGGGTCCGTTGAAGGGCAATCAATATTGCACCTCCTAGTATATGCTTGCAAAGCTAGAAACTTGCCTTGTATGGTGTCGTATTTGAGCATGATAAGGTTTAGATATTGAAAGGAGTTGGTCGTAGAATCTCCAATGACTTGCAGAATTTGAATTCTTTTTTATATGGTTTAGGGTAAAATACACCACGGTATATATTGTCTTCCACTGATCGTTAACATTTAGCTCAGCATCTGTGATTGTGTTATTACACCCGGTTTGATGGTCATAATTTTATGAAACCCAATATTTCAACTAGCACACATCTTTCATGTAGTGAGCATTTTATGACATGAATTTTAAGGAAGAAAGAAAGAGTTGAAGGTTATCTTTCATAATACAGAGAAATACACCATATTGACAATTGTATATGTGTTATGATTATGATCAAGTTTCTTGTGTGTGGCATGAGAGCTTGGATATGCGACACATGGGAGTGTTGAGGTAATAGAGGAGACACTGGGCCAATATTGCCATATGTTTCAAGACAGAGCGCATCGGAGGACGTTGCTGAATTTCAGGAGACCTTCATTACATTGATGACATTTAGGGATGGCTTCTATTATGATGTAGATGGCGTAAGACACACGTGGCACGGCGACCCTGGCAGCTATAGATAGGAACAGTCTACATCAATCAGTCTTGGAGATAGTCCAGTGCAAGAAAAGGAGTTGGCTGAAATAGTCAATACCACTATGGAATACACTACGGGAGTCGTATTGCCATAGAATGATGAAGACTCTACAGTCATACCATAGATGAGCATACATGATGTTTAGGTGACTAGTATAGTGTGATTGATATATTTGCTTTGGAGATGGTATGTTTGATTATAGTATATGACATTTGTAGTATTTAATAGTTATACTATGTATGGTTATATATATATATATAATATAGAGTTCTAAACCTCACACTTTATCGTTGTATTTCGTGTTTTATCATTATATCTCTTACAAATTGTATTTGTAGTACAACACTATAAAACCATTTCATGAAAGAAAATGTATATGAATAGGTTCTTGTAAGTACATGGTCAATGTAATTTTGTAAATGGAATAAGAATGAAATACCGTAATCATATATTATGCATAATCATAAGGTAATAGTGAACAGTATTCACTTATGTATGCATTAAAAAACCAATATTTGATGAGATTGTTACGAAAATATAGCAAAGATAATATAGGGATTTTTGAGGGAAAAAATAAGTTCAAAAAACATTTCGGCTCAAAATCTTGTTGTTATTGAGAGCCAATTAGCGTACTTGGCCAAGTGCATAATTGCTTAATTGCATGTTTTACGTGTTTCTGAGGTTGCATTTTTATTGCATTTTTGTCCATAGGAACAATTATGCTTTGATGCAACGGACTTATCCAACGGACTCAAAGTTGTTTCAATGTCGGTGTGCCTGGATAGCACAAAGGTCCATGAGTTACAAGGATTTACTTACATTCGTCACTCCAAGATGTCTACCATAGCAACCCAAGTACTTAACGTGAAAATGGAATCCCCAAATTCTTGCCTTGATTGCAATAGTAGGTGTGTTGGACGACGTGGCTGCAGTTGTGGGATGGAAAATCTCAATCAAACACCATATACAAACCGAGGTCAACTCCAAAGTGTTCTTCTTGACCAACCTATAAGTGTACAATTTTTATTCCTAAGTACCTTGTTGTACACTTTGTATTGAATTTATTGCTCTATACAAGATTGGTACAACATGTACATTTATTTATTGATTAAAGCCTTGGACGGGATTTGATGGAGGAGATATTGTTTTGCGGTGAAGACTGTTCCGGGGAGCCAGACGAAGTTGCTTGTCTTGGCCAGAGAAACAGGCTTTCTTTGCAAGAATGCACTATTCATGCACTTGTCCGCGTTCATGTGGAAATCGAGTGGTCCAAAATGGATCACTTATCGCCATACAAGTGTTTTGGTCTGGAGATAAGGGGCAGGGACTAAGATCTAAGAATTGTATTTCTAAGGGTAATTTTGTGTTTGAGTATGTAGGGGAGACAACGACGCTAGAATGCGAGCAGTGGGCGGTGAGCGGTGAGTGGTGAGTAGTGAGCAGTGAGCGGAGAGCAGTGAGCCTTTTGTTGGTAGGGAATATACTAAAATTGGAAATATTTCTTAAATAATATTCCATTTTAACTAATAATAGAAACTTTTAAAACCTATAACCGTGGACTGTGAAATATCTTTAGTAATAATAATGTTCTAGATGGCCTCTTACATGACTGTACTTTTTGTCATTTGAATAATATAAGATTAGATTTAGCACCAACTTCGGTACTAAAATTCCTCCCTCTGGTTTTAAAGTGGATGATTTTTATTGGATGAAAAATATTCTGGATGAATAGAGTTATAGATGAACAGATTCTGTGGATGAACAAAGTTTAGGCATGAACAAAGTTTATGGATGTGCATCGTTCAATTGACCCCTTACAAATTACCTTGATCTTTCTAAAAATTGAACTGCCATCCGTACAATATCTCTATGATTAGGAAAATCGCATTATCATACGGAGTGATTTTGGTTGTTTGATCCAATAGTTAATTTTGCATGCTCATTAGTGTTGTTTCATACACCCACTCTTTCAATAAGATACTCAAATGCTAAAAAACAACACCCATAAACCTCCTACCCCAAGTTTTTGTACTCATCGGCAATATGATAATGAAGTCCTCTAATGTTTATTGTAGCAACAACATTTAAGTTAGACAGTAGTCTAGAAAGCACCACCTACAGTCTTGTGATGCCAACCTCTCCGCTAATAAAATTCGTCAATTCTACATCCGACATCTTGCAACTTTTTCCCCTCACTCAAATTGTAGTGGAAACAAGAATTGTAAAATTATGTAAAATTATAGTGGAAGCAAGAATTTTTGTATTCAAATTTACGGAGAAGTTTGGAGTGCCAAATGGGCAATTTGGTTAACCCCTTAAGGAGAATTTTTCTTAATGGGGGACATTTTTTTGATAAATTATATATATATATATGTATATATATATATATATATATATATATATATATATATATATATATATATATATATATTTGTACTTTTTTTGTTTGTTTTTGGTTTCCCTTGGTTTTGTCCTCAGGGTGCTCCTCGGTACCGAGGTGTCTCTCAGCTGGTTTTTTTTCTTTTTTTAATTTAAAAAAAAAACATTATTATTGTTATTAGTTATTATTTTTTGTGTTTTTTTTTATAAATAGATTTTTCCCTTAGGGCGCTCTTTGGTACATAGGTGCCCCTCGGCAAAAAAAATTTAATTTTCAATTTCCAAAATAGTGAGAGATCAGTATTAGAGATATGTCAGAAGCAGTTTCTATTCTAAGGATGTCGTGTCAATTAATGTCAACTCGCTAGTTTGTTTTCAGCTTTGTTTGTCTTGGCTTCTTCTCTCTTCATATAATTAGAGTTTTGGGCCCATGACCACCACTTTAAAGAAAATGCCAAATTAAAAATTGAAGTATTTCTAAGATATTTTTTAGTGAAAGAACTTCAGGTTTTTTGCTCAACCCAAGTGATTTCATGTTTTTCCAATGAAAATCGAATCACTTATGAATTTTCAAAGTGTGTTGCCATTTTAGCATATTTCTACCACTAGGTACTCCATTAGCTCCGACCAAAAGTCAAAGGTCTTGACTAGAAAGGTGCTATAGACCGCCAATATCAGTGTTGAAATCACATGAAGAAATTATTGCATTCTATGTAGTTGCTTAGCTCTGGCTGAGACTAAAAAGATTTTACTAATATTTTACAAGTTGTTATATTTTTTTTAACTGTAAGCTGAGCAATCATTCATCGACATTCATCTATCTACATTCATCCAAATATCCTCCAAAGATTTTATTTCCGGGATTTTTAATCCAATTTTCTCCCATTTTGAACTTTTTTCATAAGACGGAAATAGGTCACAATGTAAAATTATTTCTCGTAAATCACCCCAAATTTGTGGTTATAGGGTGCCCAACTGAAAAAAAAAATTGCTTACTAGTCACTGCTCACCGCTCATTGCTCACTGCTCACTGCTCACTGCTCACTGCTCACTGCTCACTGCTCACTGCTCACTGCTCACTGCTCACTGCTCACTGCTCACTGCTCACTGCTCACTGCTCACTGCTCATTGCTCACTGCTCACATTCTAGCATTCCTGGAACTACAAAGACCACGCCCGTATGTACAAAGATAATGGGAGACATCTATTCACAATTCTTGTTACTAGACTTCAATGGCTACGGAACCAATACCATAACGCATTAAAAAGCTCCATAAACATATTATTACAACCATTTAAAATGGAATTAGTCTGCCTATACCAAAGATATAAAAACCGCATCCCAAAAAATGACCCTCCTAAACCTCCACAATACACTATCGACACCCATTCTAAAGTCACTAATCACATCTTGTAACATCCAACACACATAATTTTCATCCCTCGTTACATGCTTCGACACTCACTAAGTTCTATCGACCATTTTTCTGAAAAAGACAAATTTTTTGGATCACTACGTAACACCTACAACTGTAAATGGATATGAAACGGTATGGCACATTCCCACACTAAAGAAGAAACACAACAAGCAATAAATTGGGCAACTTGCGGCCAAAAACGACTCAAACTCTACTTCCACTCTTATTATAACATCAGACGATAATTGGTAAAAAAACTTCAACCAACACTATCACACCATTTAAAGCAAACTCGGTATTCTATTAAGAGCCCACTTTACCACCTAAATTGAAAAGTAAACCTAGACTTAAACCATCTACCTTACAAATACCATGCTTACATCGTCAAAATACAAATATTGGTACTATAGAACAACTTATCACAGTCACCTTCATTACAAATAATCTCAATATACACCAACTATATACAAAATTAGCCCCACCCACACCGACCCAAACCGCGGTGCACCGTAAAAAACCACTTTATCACAACGCCCTTTCCCCTTCCTTTCTACATATTGAGGTTACATCCCCTAAAATTTGACCCCGCTAATAGCTACTATGTAAATGGATCCTTCAAAGAACCACCAGAAGTTAGTCTGGGGTGCTGGCATAAAGAGAAAGCTAGATAGGGTACATACAATTCCTCTGAAGAAAAAAAAAATGGCCAAAAAACTCCATGGACTCCAAAATATTCTTAGAGAAAAATGATGGCCCTCCATAAAACTCTACAAGTTATCACTACACAATACGTTAATGAGCCACCACACATCTTCACATGTTGTTTAAATGTCCTCTATTTATTAAAGACACAAATAACACATGCTATCTTCTATAATAGCCACCCAAACCAAGCCATTTTAACATCTATGGTTCAAATGTTGCAAATATGAACACAAATTACAACTCTCCATAGAGTTACAGCTCACTTCAATACAAGCAAACAAGCAAAAAAACTAGCAAAAGAAGGAAGACAGAAATCCCATAGAAAGGCCAAACATCCACATGAACATGCTTATGCTACCCCGTACTATTTTCAAGGAGAAGATTGGCCTTCTATGAAAGATTACCCGGTCAAAGGATCCATCAAATTTATGGCCAAACATCTCAAAGAATAAGATTTAATTAACAACCTTGACTTAATCTGAGAAAGATACCTTAGTGTAGACAAATGGACAAGTAACAAGAACATTGATAACAAACTCTCTACAAACTTTAGGACAAATCCCACAATTAAGGATTCACAAAAAACATGTCTTATCAAATTCAGTATTCAACAATATATGGGAAATGCCCGCAAACAATCATTCTTTGGAATAGAATGATTACCATCCATAACATGCCCAATATGCACCACTATGGACCCAAACACATGGCTACACATACTCCTTAAATGCCAAAACTACCACATATACTTCTTAATCGTCAAAAGGCACAATAAAGCGGTATGGGAAACCTGATAGCTATTTGTATCCTCAAACAATCCCATTGCTTTATACTCATGAACGTTGGAACCTTCAACAACAACCCACAAGAAAACACAGTCCCCTAATGGCTACTTCCATGCACATGTGTAACTCAAAGATGCCATTGTAATGCCAAATTTAAACTAGGCATACTTTGTGTTAAAGGACTACCATATAATGACCCTTGACAAGATGATATAAATCCAACCCTTACTATCCAATTTATCGAATTCAAATATTGTAGTGAAAGAGTTTCACTGGAAGCAATCGAAAACAAAATAAATAAATATCAACCACTTATTAACAACATTGCAGCTCAAGGATGGAAGGTTGACCCCCTTATTGTCATCAATGTTGGCGCTGTAGCTACCATCTTTATTCCATCAATGAAAAGCCTTGAACAACATTTAATAAGTTTTGTATTGATCCAATTAGGAAGACATTCAGTAATATCAACATCATATAATGTCCAATCTTCTAACACAAACAAAAATTTGAAAACAACCAACCTCTCCATGAATTACATGATACCCCTTAAACCCTATTAAACACCACATGATACCATTTGTTGACTAAATCTTGGAACCGATCCTCTTTGTGTTTGATTCATCCTTAGCTCTCGGTTACATGATACTTGTTACATAGTGTTTACCCTTCTGAGGAGGGACTAGTTACATACTACTAATTCATGTGTGGTGGAAATGGACTTAGTAGAGGGACTAGTTCCATACTACTAATTCATGTGTGGTGGAAATGGACTTAGTAGAGGAACAAACAGACATTTTATTCACATCGGCCTCCTTTGGGGACGAGAGATCTTCTTTAATGTATCAAATTATATTTAAAAAGGTAAATGTTCAATATTTTAAAAGGACCTTATATTTTTGAAAGTCTATATACTTTTTGAATATTGAAATAATTTCTTGTGAGGTTTTTAATGATTTGAAGACAACCTGAATTTGATTTTATTGAAGCAACTTGATTTCTTTATGATTTCATAATTGAAATTACATCATATTTGAGGTATTTCTAAATAATAATGATATCTATATTAATGACACTATATTTTATTTTATATAAAATATAAATTTGAAGGTGAATGATGTTATAAATTCTTATATATAATAATTTCAATATATAATTAAATCAATAATAATTTGAAATTTGATGTGAACAAATAATTATAAATAATTATCTAAAAATCATGAATATAATTATTTCATGTGTTATGTCATTATTTTTATACTATGGATAATTCATATAATAAAAATATTGTTTTTAAAAAAATGTTTGAATATATCAATTATATAAAAGTATTATCAAAGATCCATTATAATTGAGACAATCAAAACATTAATATGAAAACATTATAATGGTATTTTTAATTTCATACAAAATATTTTTAATCTTGCAAGTAATTTTTTTGAATTGTAAGAAGAAAAGGAAATCTAATTCCTAAAAGGGCTCTTGTGAACAAACTTTGTGTTCATTCTACCACTAAGTCTATGTCTATAGAAGAGAGGTTAGAAATACAAAATTACTTTTCATATTACTATACGGTCATCTTTTAATTAAACAACAAACACAAAAGAAAATGAAATGCAAATTATACCGTATAATACCATATTTTTCACAGTTGGGAAAAACTTTTGCTCTAAATACATATACAAATCAATCCTTCAACACCTAAGTGGACCATGAGAGCCTGGAAAAATTTACAAGTATGGTAGATTAGACTGAACATCATCTACATTTTGGATACATCTCAACACAACCCCACTTCACAAAAACCAGTGTAGTTTGCTAATACTTGCATGAATTGAGATTGAAGAGAATTGTTGGAAAGCTAATAAGGAGCTCAAAATGCGTTAAGAGGATGTGAGAGACAATGACCAATCGCATAAAGAGTTAGAAGTCAAAAAACATCAAAATTGACCCCACACAAGCCTCTTAGGCGTTAAAGGGTTAAAAAAGAGCTTGCGTATTTGTAACAAAGGACCATAAATGCTGCTAGCTTCACAAAGTTGGAAAAAAACCATCTACGCCAACAAAAAGCCCACAAAATACTTGCTAACCTAAACAATTGCATGTTATTGTAGAACTCATGGTGGAGTATTTAAATGGGATGACACCCAAATTGGCGCCTTGTACAATTCCAGGGATAGTGTCCACACTATTGCCAACTTTGACACCCTTCCAAGGGCTGAATTTTTTATATTTTACCATGAAATTTTAGACACATAAAGTAGAGGCACCCAATTCCAATCACTTAAGCTAGTTGGAGACTCAAATGACATTGTATGTCAAAAACATTTGTGTAGAAAGATGCGGAATTAGGAATGAAACTCAACAAATATTTTTTCAAATTTAATGACAAAGACTTGGAATTGATATAGAATTTAAAAGCCCAAAATCCACCATAGCCTATAATCAAACTGTAGAGTAGGTGAGATTTGGTGCCTTCCTTCACCCAATGCCAACAAGTGAGAGTCAGTAAAAGAGAGAAGACATGCCATGGATAACCAACTCATGAAGGGTACCCAATGCCGATCTACCTTGTTTGACTTTCAAGGCAAGACCACCAATGAGAGCTCAATTAAGGTAGAGCAATCCAAAATTGCACACTTCATGAGCAAATGCCAATATTGACTGGGATTTCCAGATTTTGAGTTATCGGTTTTGGGTTGCTTCATGCATCATTTCATGCAATTTCCATTTTCATACACCATGCCATGCATATTCTACATATCAGAATTGGGTGGCCAATTGGGTGCTTTTATCTTAATCACCTTTCTGATGGAAACATGGGTACCAAATTTCAAGTAGAGGAGATTTATACAAAAAAGATATTCAAGATTTACCAACAAGGGGTAGCTGTAAGAAATGTTTCATAGCTGTCAACTTTGACACCCTCCCAAGGATTGAGGAAATTTTTTCTTCCTATGGAATTTTTGGAGCGAAAACATCATTATGTTAATTACACTTGCAAAAAAACTCAAGTCCAACAAACACACCAAAAAAATGATATTCCAAATCTACCAACAAGTGTAGTTGTGAGAAACAAAGGAGAAATTCGTTTCACAACTTCCAACTTTGACAGCCTCCCTAGGGCTGAGAATATGTTATTTCAACATGAAATTTTTGCCACAAGATCATTGTCATCTTGATAAGATGTAGGAAAATTTTCAAGATCAAAAGATGTAGAAAACAATAGTTATTTAAAATCTATCGACGTGCATGTCCTCCATTAGCATCAATCACTGCTTGTAACCTAGAGGGCATAGGCTGACATAATTGAAGGAGCTTTGTATCACTAACTGACTTCCACTCTATTTTAAGAACTACCTTTAGCACATCTATGTTTCTAGGACATACCTTGTCACATTGTACTGCATCTTTTAGAATCTTCCACATGTTCTCAATTGGATTGACATTGGAAGAGTTTGTAGGGAAATTAAACTTCTCAAGTAGGCGCATCTCTCTATTTTCTTCACATATTTTTCCGCAATAGACAAGTGCACCATCTTCCATAAGCATTGTATGTAGAACTTTATCCATGACATGAGATAATTCCCTTTTATAAACCACTTCCACAAAATCCTTTGTAGAACATCAATTTTTAAGCTTAAAACAAGTTTTGACTTTATTCCTCCAGCAAATGTGCCCCAAATCATTAAGGAAGTCCGTCCACTTTTGAAAGTAAAAACTATACAATTTGGTGAAGGACGCTCATGTATGCAGTTTTCCAAACATGAATTTGTCTCAATTTTTTTCCAATTTCAAAGGTAGATTCATTTGCCCAAACAATACGCTTCTAATCTTTTGCGCTCCATCCACGGTATTTCTGAGTAAAAGCCAACCTTTGATATATGTGACGAGGTGTCAAAAAAGGTTTTTTGGTTGCAATTCGACTAAAAACGTGACTTCTACATAAGAGCCTTTGAATGATACGTCCACACATTAGTGTAGGCCATATACTGGCAATCTCTGAAACTAACGCGCGATGATAATTTTTTTGAGTAATGCAAAACACTACGCACATCTCTACCACTAAGTTTTGTAGTGAGACTTACACCACAAGGTTCGCGCTTGTAAATTCCATCTTTACTAAAAAAAATCACGAACCTCTGAACTATTCAAACGGAAACACCGATTGTGGCTCCAATTTGAACTTGAGTACTCCCTCCCTCACTCATACCTATACTACATCCACAAATTTTAGCTGAAATCCCCATTTGAAATATGTTGGACTTTCTTTTACTAGGCTGACAAAACCTTACACTCTCATTAAGAACAACAACAATTCCATACAAAATCAGTCACTCAACAAATGTGAGTCAATCACATCACTCAGTCTATTAGGCATATCCACATACACATCACTTAGCCTAGTAGGAATAACCACATACACATCACTTAGCAGGCATAAGCATCCATTTACTAAATTACTCATCCAACACAACACTCGATGTCTCACACATCACTCGATGTCTCACACATCACTCCAAGTTTCACACATAATACGTTTTTTCTCTCTACTCTCACCATTACTCCAACATTCAATGATCACAAATCACACACAACACTCCCTTAAGTTTACACACTAGTGTTCAATTGATATGTAGAGGAGGAAACTCTATCATGCGTGTTTGATGCACGTGGTTTCTTCTTGATGTGACAACTATACACTTCTACATTTGGATGTTATTGATTTTTAATTAGACGCATTTATGATTAGGCGTTGTGTCACATGGATAAGCTCAATGATGAAACATGAGGTGTCAAAGGTATTTCAACATTTTCACCATGTCCTTGAATTAGTTATTGTAGTTACACACGTTGGTAGTTTTTGAATAACTGCTTTTGTGAGGTGTCAGATATTTCAAAATTTTCACACATGTTATCAACATAACAATGACTTTGTGATAAAATTTCTTGTTGAAATAACAAATTCTCAGCCCTAGGGAGGCTGTCAAAGTTGGAAGTTGTGAAACGCCTTTCCCCTTTGTTTTTCACAACTACACCTATTGGTAGATTTGGAATATCATTTTTTTGGGGTCTTTTGAACTTGAATTATTTTACAAGTTTAACTAATATGATGATGTTTCCACTCCAAATATTCCATGGGAAGAAAAAATTTCCTCAATCCTTGAGAGGGTGTCAAAGTTTGCAGCTATGAAACAAATCTTACAGCTACCCTTTATTGGTAAATCTTGAATGTCTTTTTTTTATATATCTCCTGGCCTTGAAATTTGGAACACAAGTTTCCAATATAATGGTGATTTTGTATCTATTATTTCATGGTAAAATAACAAATTTTCAATCCACAGGAGGGTGTCAAAGTTCGCAGCAGTGTGGACATATCCCTGGAATTGCACAGGGCACCAGTTTGGGTGTAACTCCACTATACACAATCGTAGTGAATGTGCCAACATGTAATCGATCATGTCAAAAGACCTCTAACACAAAGAGTTCTAGGCTTCTACTAAATTTGCTCTTAGCCATAATCATTTCAAGAGTTTTGCCACTGTTAGAATCAACCCTTCAACCCCTAAAGGACAGTGACAATTTCACACCAAAAACACTTCAAAATTGTTGATTCTAGTGCAATGAGTAGGGAAGGAAAGAAAACCATGTATATTTTGTTTTGACCATAGGATCTCAATTAAGACTTACTAAGTAACATACTTGCATAATTTCAAAAACATTGACCGCACGGATTACAAGATCATAGTGTTTGAAGTCAAGGAAATCTTCCATGCGTTGAGTGGATTAGCATACTTTGACTTCACTCAATGTCAAATTTTTGCACTATACAAGGTCTAAATCTCTTACCATTGCGTTAAGCATGAATTTGGTTCCCAATAAATCAAGTTTTAGAGGTAAAGAAGGGATTAAATAGCATATTCAAAACAATTGTGCAAGGAGTGGAGGTTCAAGGTTTGTCAATTTACGTGATTTTTTTGGTGAACTTAATATGTTTTAGATTGATGATCCAAATGGTTGATAAGAATTTTTACACCACATATTTTTTTTGAAAAAATAAAAAGTGAAAAATATGAGGATCTCTAGGTTTTATGTAGAAAAGATGGATTTTTATCTCTAATTGCCCAAAAGGTGTAAAAGTGTTTGACTTGAGTTAAAATATTTTATAACACAAAAGACATGAGTTTTTTTTCTCACAACTCCAAAGAAGGTAAGATTCTCTATGTGTAATTAAATCACAATGTTGGTAGAAACTTCTAGCACTGTTTTGGAGTTGCCCAAAGTCCCCATTTCTAGCTTTGAGTGGTGCAAAACTTTCCAATGATGAATCCAAATATGTCAATAAAAACACCTCCACAAAGCTCTTATCAAAGACAATCATCTAGTATAATAATTTCAATAAAACTATTTTTTTTTATAATTTTAGAAACCCATCCAAAATGAGAATTGTCCCCTCAAGGTTAAATGGTCCTCTAGGGGTTAAGGACAAGACTTGCGACTAGACCTCGGAGATGCCACGAGTGGGTACATTTCACCACGACTGGTCACTCCAAACGTCACTTTAGTTTGCCGGTGAGACTCCAGCGCACATTCTCACCGCATTTGCTAGAAGCGCAAGGATGCAAGGAACTTAAACTAGGCCGCAAATCAAACAGAGATGGAGTATTGGTCCACCAATTTGCAAATTACTCCAGAGGTAACCACTTATGGGCTTCTTGTCCTTAAAAGGTTAATGGCAGAAATTATTCTTCAAATAAATTGTGTGGACCTTCACAAAGTCAGGAGCAAAAGAAGCACGAAGCAAACGCGAGAAATACCAACACAAGCATCGTGAGGCTGAGTGGCAACGACACGGTGGACGACTTTCGGAGGGAGAGCGTGAAGCGGCACGCGCCTTGCGACGGGTCCGTCGTCACTACCTTGGCGTACCCTTGGAAGTTGCATGCATGCACGTTTTGGCTCTGGGCCTGGTAGTAGCTGTTGAATGCATACGACGCGGGCTCGCGGAGCAACGAGCACGTCGAGCCGGGGTTGAGTGCAGTGCAATCCGCGCGCAGGCACGCATATTGCACGTTGCTGCTCAGGTTGGTCTTGTCGAGAACCGTCGTGTCCAACACGCAATACTGCTGCTTCATGTAGGGCGGCTTGGCCAGGGCCTTGAGCGTCGTGGCGTTGAGGTTGGTTCCGCCTGAAAGGCACGACAGTGGAAAGTTGAGAACACAGGATTGGTTTAAGCGAGAGTGTTCAAGACTTACCGTTGAGGTTGAGCGGGTACTTGGGGATGCCGTCGTAGTGAAAGACGCCCCATGAGCGCTCGAATGGACCGGGGAGGATGCTCTTCCAGTTTTCGTCGAGGAGGCCAAAGAGGTAGAACTCGGTAGAGGAGTTGGGGCGTAGGGGCGTGCCAACGCCGCTCTGCAGGTGCGTGATCAGCTCCTGCATGTAGCGCCCAGCGAGCACCGTGGTGGCGAACGGCGCGCCGTCCGTGGGCCACCCGATCTCTCCGAGCATGACCTCCATGGTGGGAAACCCAACGGCACCTAACGCGGTGATCAGCCCGTCCATGCTCGCGTCCAATGCGTTCCTGTACGTGATGTTGCCGTCCACGTTTGCACTTCTAGTTCCGTCAAAGAAGGCGTAGTCTAAAGGGAAGTCTGGGTCCTGGTACTTGGAGATGTAAGGATAGAGGTTCACGCTGAACGGCGCGCCCGTGCGGTTGAAGAGCTCCAACATGGGCCTCAGCTGCGTGAGATACTCGATCTTGAAGCGAGATTCGGACGGCTTCATCGCGTTCGTGAGCACGTCGGCGTTGAAGGGCACGATCGCGCGCACCTCCGTGTGTCCAGCCCGCTCCAACGCATCTTGGACGTTCCGCAGCGCAGGGTACGTCGTGTTGAGATAGGAATTGTTGTACGCCGTTAGAAACGGCTCATTTCCCACCGCCACCCATCTGTCATTCGTAGCAACAACAGCTGCAAATTACGGAACCAGCTCCAGCGACAACAAATGACAAATAACAAATGGAGTGAGTGAGTGACTTACTTGATGTTGACACCGCCCTTGAAGAGGAACTGCGTGACGTTTTGCTTCACCCAGGCAGTAGCGGCGTGCGAATCTTCGGCGAGGTCTGCGAGCATGTCGTTGGGCGCGGCGATCATGACTTCGATTTCGGTCCCGGCCATGGAGCGGATGATATTGTGGTCTGCATCAAAGATCTTGGCCTTTCTAATGCCGTTCGTCTGCATCAACTGCACGACGTCCTCGGGCGGCAGCTGATTGAATGCCTTGGTGCCCCAGTTCACTCCCATGGCTATTACACTTGGGACCATGAGGAGCAACATGAAAATTACCAATCCTATGGCTCTTGCCATTGCTTTTTTATGGAATTCACAGTGAAAATTACATGAACATTCTAACTTCTTATTAACTTGTGTTTGTGATAAGTGGTGATTGCATAGTGAAGAGTACAAATATATTTTGATCTTCAAAGGAGTATTAGTATATTATATGTGTTAATATTTAAGTAAAAGTTTAAAATAAAAGTATTAAAGTAAAAATAATCAAAAACATCCAAAATTGGATGGACAATACACAACAATCTCCCAAATGGAAACGATGGTTTTAGACTAGAACAACCTGTTTCAAAGTAAAAGGTGTCAAAAATAGGAGGGAGTCGCAATTTCACAACCAATTCAATGATGTGATGTAAAAAGGAAAGGAGATTCATTAGCATGCTTAGAACCAGTTTAATGTAAATGGTGTTGGTAAAAAGAAGAGAAGATAGCAAGGTCCCGACTAATTTCAAAAAGCCCATTTTTGACACTTGGTTAAACACTATAATCTATTCCATCGACCGTTGGATGTTGTGCAAAATTTCCCCAAAGTTGAGGTCATGGGTTAAGTTCAATTTTGTAAGGTTAGATATTTATATTAGGCATTGCATTTCCATCAAATCCGGTTCAAGGAAAAATATCAGCAGAAATGTGGGTTTTCCAGAAACATACCTGGGCGGTAAAGGGTTAAGAAGTTGAAGGGATGTGATGGGAAGCTGCTGAAATGACAAAAATTTCATGGTATAGGTGGTTATGCTGCATTTGTGGGGTTCCATGTTCACCGCCACATGGCTGTATTTTCAGTACTGTATGCATTGGTAGACACAAGTGCAATCATTTTCAGAGGGGTAATAATGATCTTTCGACTTTGAATGTTCCTTGGATTCCCTGTCTATTAACGTTTGTCATCTTGTTGTTTAACTTTTAACATGTGTTTTGTTTATTATTTTACCTTAAGTTTTATTTTCAAAGCATATATTTACAATTTAAGTTGGGTTAAATTACAATTTTAGTTTAAGTTAAGTTATAGCATAAAGTAAATCATATTAACCCTTACACAACCCTTACAATATATTTGGGTTACAATTTGGGCTAATTTGGGTGGTGTTAGGGTTATATTTTGGGTTTAATTTGGGCAACAATTAAAACACGTTCTACTTTTAGTACCATAGCTTCGTACTACACCAAACACTGCATATGGTGTGAATCATAGTAGCTCAAGTTTCTACACTAATTGGAAATATACATCCAATTGGTGACTGATATACACTTGCTTGAAAACAAATAGCCAATCAAATTTTGACATGCATGTGCTTGAAAATAATTAGTGCGGGTGATCCACATCTATGATCCCACACTATATTTAGTATTTGGTGTAGGTTATTTCATTCTAATCATGAATGCTTGATTCGAAGGTCTAATTGTAGCCCAAACTAGGTGGGGTTTCATATTTGGCGCAAATGCTCTTAGGGTGGAAACTAGGGGACATGTAGTGAAATTTTACCAAACGACCAATACTGTCAAATCGAGCTAAAATTTGACCTAAATTTTAAAACCAACCCATAAATTTTGTTGACCATTTCACACCAATGACACTGCAAACCTATAAATTCTAGTGCAATGAGTAAGGGAACAAAAATTTGTATTTCTAATTTCAACCGTAGGATCTCATTTAAGACTTGGAAAAAAAACATACACACAATATTTCATCAACGTTGATTACACGGATTGAAAGATTATTGTGTTTGAAGTAGGAAAAATGGTTCTTTTTCATATGTGCGTAGAGTTATCAGCAAACTTTGATGTCACTTGGTGTCAAAATTCTCTCCTACACAAGATCTACATTTTATACCACCATGTTGATCATGACATTAACTCCTTGTTCACCAATCTTTAGAGGTTTAGAAGAGGTGTAGCATATTCAAAAAATTGTTTAAGGACTCGGGGTTCAAAAAGTGACAATTCACGTTTTAAGTTTTCAGGTTATATGTTATAGAATGATAATCCGAGCGGTCATAAGAAGGTTTACACCACATCTATTAAATAGAAAAATAAGAAAAAAATATGAAGATCTTAAAGTTTTACATGGAAAAGAAGTTTTCTTGTTCCTTGCCCGACAATGTGTGGCAATGTGTGAAATCTTTGACTTGGGATAAAATGCATTTTTCCACTAAGGACAAGAAATGGTTTTTGACAATATGAAAGGAAATTATATTACTTGATAGTATTGAAAATCTCAAATTTACTAGAGTGTCCTAGTAATAGTTTTTGGAGTTGCGCAAAGTGCCCGCACTCAATAATTTTTCTTCAAGATGGCATAACTTTCTTTCTAAAAGTCCGATGAGAATAAAATTATACTCCCACATATCTCTTGTCTTCTTGCATCTCTGCACAAAATTTCAAGAATTGCAATTATAAATTGCAACCACAGGAACCTGCCCGAGATTTGCAAAAGCCCACCTTGAGACTTTTTCCATCTAGAGGTTTAAAAAACAAATCTTCACATGTTACCAAAGATGCCATGATTTGAGAATAAAAAGTGTTGTCCTCTACCTGAGAAGTAAAGCAACATGTTGCATGGGAGTTGTAATCAAAGAGTTGTACTCCTAGTGATAGCCTACCAATTGTACAATCCATTTTGGCTCTACTGTACTCTCTGGACATAATTGAAGTACTTACCATACACTAAATTAGTGCTCTGTGCATTATTTAATGCTGACAGAAACCTGATGCCATCACAACATCCCTTCTGTACATATTGCTTACCCTACTCAGTGGTCACTTTCATACATAATTAATTCGAATTCGAGAGTGTCCAAAATTTCTATCTAGATCATTATTCATGAAATGTCAAGGTGCTACCCATATAATACCTATGTGATACCCATGTGATACTTATGTGATACCCATTGGATTCAAAACACTACTTCAAAGAAAAACAATTCTTCAAATAGAGGTGCCGAAAGTGACCACTTGGCACAGTACTGCCAAACCTCTCAAAGCTTTTCTTTCACCAAGCCAAGTGGTGATGTTCCTGATACACACAACCAGGTTCTACTCGAAATAATTTACTACATCCCAATTTCATCAATTACTTTGTGGCAGAAAGGCAGAATCCCTATGAGTTGGCAACCATACAGCCTGCATTGAACCGATACCACACACCCAGTAGATGGTTGCTTTACACGGCTCCAACATACACATGCAAAATACACATTCCATGCTTTCCACAAACAAACTTGCTATGGCCTAGACCAGTAGGTCAGCAGTCTCCCAAAAGCCCAAAACTCAAGCTCATTCCCTGCATTGCCAAGTGTAAAAAAAAAGCCACAGCTGCGAAAATATCTACAATGCATGAAAGCAATGATGTGGGAGCAAACTAGACAAGGGAGAAGAAAGCCAAGGACACAGGAACACAAAGCCAGAGATGATGTACAGTTTCTCCAACTAGTATGTAATCACCTATTTTGCCTTCGCTTCACCAAGGCATTTCATAAGAATCTCTAAGATGAATCTTCTTCTATCCTTAAATGAGATGATGTGATGAAAAACTTGTGAATTTTGACCTCATGGATTGAAAGATAATTGCAGCCAAAGTGAAAAAAATTGTCCCCTAAACAAACAATTGGTCATTTAGGAGTTAATTCAACTAAAAATGAAGTACAATCTTAACAGCTCATGCTCTCTCGGGGTCATCTTTTGTAAAGGTTTTCCGGGGAGGTTTCCTGGCTCTTTGCTTGATTTCTTCTTTTTCGTTCCCCTGCTAGTTTCTATCTTTCTCGCTTCTGCCTCTGTTCCTTTGAGGTTTCTGAGCTCTGAGCCAGTTTCGTTGGTGCCTTTCTGGTTCTTTACAGTACAATTTTTACAGCTCATGAATACTCCAGAACACCTTCCACCATTATTTGCAGCTGTATCAACACATAGCACTGACCTCTCAAATCTACCGCGAGTAGAACATCGATTACGCGACATGAACATCCCGCACGAGAGCCTGCTTTGTCAGTGATCAATGCACTCCACACGATGAAATCTACCTGAGGTGAACATCCCTCAACACTCTCGTCAGAAGCGATTGTGCTGGAACGGAATTGCGCTGAGGGCCGTGCCAGAGGCTGTCGCCTGCGACGTGCACCTGCGACGCATGTGAAATTCCCGACGGACGCGAGCCGCATTGGCTGCGCATAGCTGGCTTTTTGGAGTATCTGCCGCGCTGATGGAGTCGTCAGCGACAGAGCCTGAAGCCCAGCTCGAGACAGCGGTGTTTCCGTACGCTCATCGCAGGCCGACGGAAAATTTTAGTCGCTGATACAGCGTTTGATAGCTTAACATTACCGTTTCAACCATAGAAAGGTGCAAACAAGACATCCATGACCAAGGACTAACCACTGAGGATCAGCAAAACAACCTTAATACACGAGACTGAATGAGCAGAGATTGCATGCAGAAGAGGAGATGAACATA
Organism: Bryoerythrophyllum caledonicum; assembly: GCA_963971425.1. Lineage (NCBI taxonomy): Eukaryota > Viridiplantae > Streptophyta > Bryopsida > Pottiales > Pottiaceae > Bryoerythrophyllum > Bryoerythrophyllum caledonicum. The sequence goes on along the minus strand of OZ020521.1, from coordinate 17,344,391 downwards.
GCATGAGATGAACGACCACCGTTTTATTGGACAACAAGTCCACAAATGGAAACTTGAAAAGAAAAATGGACCTGTAAGTATTATGAATGAAATCTCTGCTATCAGTGGTTATGCCTCAAAGGTAGGAACAGAGCCACTGCAATACATGCGGTGCAACGACACCTTGCTTTTATGTTCAAATGCTAGCCTACGTTTTATCACAAATTTCCTGTACAGCCGATCCACTGCTAAAAAGAGGAGGCCAGCCATCACCGCTGCTCTCTCCAACAGCAACAACTGTTGCAGCCAAACTGTAAGTCACCTCCTATAAACGTACACCAAAAAACGAGCCACCTTGAAAAATCCGCCGCCATGTTGTTGCTCCAATAATGTTTCTTAAAAAAGACACCGTCCCGCAAAAAGACCAGCTCCTTCGTCAAAGAATCCTGATCCCCGTCCCCTTACATCACACGCGCAGCCACGAAAGCGAGCACGCTCGCCACCACGGGGGCGACGAACGACGGCACCAGAAAGCCAGCGTCGGACGCTGGAGGAGGCGCCGGCGCCTGAGCCTGAGCACTCACGCTCACGGCCATGGAGCACCCGACCACCACAGCCACAAGGGCGAAGTTCTTCACAGATCGCACCATGGAGGCCATCGCTGGAATCGTTAGAAAGCGAGAGAAGAGATTATTTCCGAGCTTTCGAGAGTGAGAGCGAGGCGAGAGAGCGAGGCAAGCGAGAGAGCGAGGCGAGCTTTCGAGAGTGAGAGCGAAGTGGGTTTCCGAGAGCGAAGAAGGGCGAGAGAGATGCAAATGGTAAGAGACGGAGGCGCGGGCGCGTCTATAAAGAGGCCCGGGCGCGCCAACGGAGCGACGAAGAAAGAGACCAAGGCGTGTGGAGCGGGTGGGCTTGGCGCGTGGGGCCGGGCGACGGGGGCGGCCCGGCCCGCGGACCGGGGCAAGCCAGTGCAGTTGAGTTGGCCGAACGGGCACTTCCGGTCCTGCCACGGTTAACCGCCTCTGCTTCTTACCGTTGCTGCCAAGTTACTGTTTGAAATAGCCGGTGGCTTCATCCGCGTCTTGGATGATTGTTCGGGTCTGTTCGTCGCTTTCATCCGTCATGGGTTTTCCAAACTTTGAAGATTTTACATTTATGAAATCAACTACACCAAACATTGCATATAGTGTGGACCAAAATAGTTTGGGACTCTACACTAATGGGAAATTTACATCCAATCGGCGACTGGCACATACTTGCTTGAAAACAAATAGCAAATCAGATTTTGACATGCATGCGCTAGATGCAAATTAGTGTGGGTGATCCACAGTGATTATGAATCCACACTCTATTAAGTGTTTGATGGTGTCCTCAACGGGTAGTGTAAGATTAGATGTTACTTAAATTTGTAAAAATTAAAGTAAAATTAAATGCAACATCCTACAACGGGTATTGCTTAGGTATCCCTAGTTTCCATCACCAAATATGTCCCATCCTTTTTTTTACTTACATATATATTTATATATATTAGTAATAATGTACGGACTTGTTGTTCCCGCGGGTAGGGTAAGTTAAGGGAAGGTATCTAAAAATTTTTAAGTAAAAATACAATTAAATATAATAAAAGTCAATGCCACATATCTCCACGTCCTATGACGTGATACCTAGGTGATACTCGTAGGCCTTTTATTACATAGAGAGAATATTGAATTGAAATTTTAGTTTTGTTGGCTATTATTGGAAAATAATGTTATTTTTTATTTGTTCTCTCTATATATGCACATTGCTTGAGTTCTTAGTTGTAGAGGGGGTTGCCTTGAAGTGTTTTTTACGTGGAGATGGAGCGTGGAGCATTAGGTTTGGTGACGTTATGTGTTGATGATGATTGAGCTTTTGTTTGAACTTCTCCCGTATCGGGTATTCAAAGCTTTTGTTTGAACTTATGGACAGTGAAAAAGGATTAAATTTGTGTAGATTTCCTATTGATAGAAGTTCAAGATAAATTAGCTACATGTGATTAAAAATAGTTTACTGATTACTGAACTCTGTTGATACAAAAAATAATTTTAATTTTTTTCTTATCCACCTCCCCCCTGCTTTGGACATAAATCAATAGAAGGCGCAATAATTTTAAAAAGGGAAAAATGCAAGCCCGCTATATTCGCACGGCGGATGAGCGCTTGTTATTTTCAGAAGTTTCACACAACTCCCTCGGAATTCAGGTTTCTTCTTGAAGCATTGGGAAATTGAACAAGGTATTGTGCACCTAACTCCATTGCTCTAGTCCGTGGCAAGAGGGATAATAGAATGTGTTTCTTTCACTCTTTGTATAACTTTGATGTTGGAGGATATGTATTCCTTTCATATTCAGTTATAAATATGGCCTTTAACTAAGAACAGACACTGGGTTCAAAGAATTCAATTTGTTCGAACTTTGACTTGATGGAAGAAAATATGGTACAGACAGATTTTGAGAGTTACGGGTAAGATTCTCAACATTGAAATAAAAGCCATGACATGTTCATCATTTGAAAACCAAAATCATTGAAAAATCTACTAAAGACATCATGGTGATGTTGCATTGTTCGTTTGGTGACCATGTGATGTATGCACAATAAAGAAAGGCCAACTTTCGATCTACCTTTGCACATTTGCCAAGTTGCACATTCCACATTATGAATTAACCCTTCAAAGCCGGGCTGGCAATGGCTGATGGGAAATCTACGAGTGTAGTAGACGATTTTTTTGTTGAATCTATAACCTTCATAGATTATGTTCATAGTGTCAATAACAAATCTTTGCAAGAAGCTGACATTACTGTTAACCCCTATAGGACCACAAATATGTTCATGAAAAAAAATCTTTAACCCCTAAAGGTCCAAGAGTCCCCTTGGGGGCTCTTGAAGGTTTGGGAAGGTTTCTATGGTGTCAATTTATAACATTTCTCTTTGAAATTTCTAATGAAGGTGGACATTACTTAAAGCTTTGTGTAAGTCCAATTTTTTTCCCTCAATCCGACATTTAATGTAAAAGTGTTAGGGTTTTGAAGTTCAAATGGGGAGAGCGGGCACGTTGGGCAATTCAAAAAACTTTTAGAACACTCTATCAAATGTGAAATTTTCAATTATAGCAAGTAATATTATTTCCTATCATATTGTTAAAACTAATTTCTTGTATGTAGTTAAAAATAGCACAGTAATCCCAAGTCAAACATTTTCACATATTGTCACACATTGTTGGGCAATGTTCCAATAAAACTTAGAGATCTTCAAATTTCTTACATTTTAGTTTTTCTACTGTAAGATGTGGTGTAACTTCACATTAACCGTTTGGATTCTCATTCATTAACATGTTTAGTTCACAAAGAAATAAAACGTGAATTGGCAATTTTTGAACCTCTACTCCTTGCACAACTGTTTTAAATATGCTACACCCCTTCTTTACCTCTAAAACTTGGTGTAGAAGGAAATGACATCATGCTCAACATGGTGGTCATGAATTCAAACCTTGAGTAGTGCAAAAGCTTAACAATAAGTGAAGTCAATGTCTGTTGATCCACTCAACGGAAGGGGAAAAATGAATTGTTTTCTCTACTTTAAATACTATAATCTTTTAATCCCTGGGGTCAACGTTAATGAAATTTTGTGAGGAAATTACTAAATAAGTCTTATTTGAGATCCTACGTTAGATGTAGAAATAAGAGTTTTTATTTCCCTTCATACGCATTGCACTAGAACAAGGAGTTTTGATGTGTTTTTGGTGTGAAAATGCCTTGGACCTTTAGGGGTTAAAATCATAGATATAACATAAATTATGGTTTAGGTTTAGGGTCATTCCACTTCTAATTATAGTGGACCAAAATCACACAAATTTTGGACCCCTTTAAGAGAGGATTAACAATCTTTTTGGAGCCTTGATTTGACAAGGTCAACACTCTTAGTTTTTTGATAAACTGAAAATTCTTACAGTATGTAAAGTTGCCACGAGTCTTTACCATTACAACTTCTATGATGTAAGGTACTTGTCCAAAAAACTTACATTACAATGAAGGTGATTAACATATCCAAAACAATCTTGCAAGAAAAGGGGTCCAAAATCACACAAATTACATTTATTTTTTTAGTGATCTCAATCTTGGGTAAATCTTGATTTAAACAGATGAACACACAGATTATAACGAGTACTTGAGGAAGAAATTTTAAAAGGAAATTGTCTACATAGATTTTTTTTTCTATCTAGGTTTCAAAAAAGCCCATTTTAGGACATCTACACTAAATTTGATGTTTAGCGTAGTGGTACTTTATGATTTAAAAGCATTGTAACTTATTAAATTTGATAAAGATTTTTACTAAGAGTGCAACTATCAATACGACTCAAAGAGGGTTATTATTGTCAATATTGGTGGTAAAAGTATTCATCAAGAGTAAAAACTTATTGCATTTATAAAGCATACTATGTGCCTACACTAAACATCAATTTAGACTACACTAAAGATCACATTTAGTGTAGCGCCCAGTAAATGACTTGTAAATACTATAAGTTTTTACTTTAAGTGAATATTTTTACCAACTATGTTTATAATGATCCTCTTATTTGAATAGTGTAGAGAGTTGTGCTCTTGGTAAAAATTGGCATCAAGAGTGAAAACTTATCGCATTTACAAGTCATTTACTGAGCACTACACTAAATGTGATCTTCAGTGTGGTCCTTTTGGGGTGAAAGCCCACTCCATTCCTCAAGACCCTATTCCACAACTTCCCATGCCATTCTTCTTGTCCTGTTGAGTCATGGAACACATGGTCAAACCTCTATTATATTTACTCGTCGTGGTCAAAAGGAGAGACGTACCCACACCCCACTTCTTTCTAGTATGATATCCCTCCTCTATTTCTTGTGTTGAAATTCCCAAGGAAGTCGTTGAAAACGTGTTACACTTCATTGGCACAATCATGAGGATGCTTAGGCAAATTTCGTGGTAAGTGCCTCGGAGTTCACAATCAGACAAGAGGTATTCCAGCTTCAACATGTGACTGCTTTGACTGAATATCTCCCAAAGCTCTTACATGCTATATATAGTTATTTTAAAACTCCGAAACATATAAACCACGTCATCAGACTTCCACACATGCTTAAACTAATTTATTTTCTTCCATTTAAGTGGTAATATAGAACCTCAAGTAAATTGAAATCAAATGCACACTTATTAGAGCTTTTGGTGTGATTTCCAATGTACATATTAGATGAATATTGGCTGAAGGAAAGTAGCAGCGAAAGCAGCTTGTATGTTGCAACAGTAAATTGTGGTGACCTGAGTTCTAGAGGATGATCTCAACACTTGATAAAACTTGGGGTTTGGGATAGTACAAATAGTCTTTCAGTGAAAGGCATGCGTAAGAGATGCACACATCAATGATTGATACTTTCTTCAACAATCATGCCCAATGAATAGTAAGGTCATGCTATGGAGAGAATTGTTTGTCCAATTGCTATACAGGTCATGTCCAATTGCTACATGGTGGCAATAATGTCAGGAGATCGAAGTCATGTGTTGAAACTTTGTCATGAATTCTCAGCAGCTACATTGCTGCCACAAGAGTTGGAGTGCTCATATCCACTAAAGGGGGTGTCCACATGGACCATGGTACCAAGGTACCAAATGCCACATAGTGCTACTTGCAATTTGATTGGTGTAGAGCCTCAAAATTGGCTTTGGTTGGGACCTTGGGGTTTCACACATGGACCAAGGTACCAAGGGCATAGTTTGGTCTATTGGTACCTTGGCCCATGTGTAAAACCCCCTAAGAGTACCGCACCACTCTACCCGGTGTGGGCCACCATGCCGGGAGGGATGCAAGGTGAGCCAACCAATTGCCGCTTGTGTGTACACGACAGAGACGGCAAGCCACCCCTCCCTAAAAAATAATAATCATCAAACCATATGTCTTCCATTTAGCTCATCACACCTAATCGCGTAGTCTGATCAATTCCAGTGGGCTTCTGACCATGATCAGCTTCGATCAACGCACATTGGCATGTCACCGATTCCATAACTCGTTATTGTTAAAAAGCCATTTTTTGTTCTCTCGGCTCTTTCGGGAGGTTGGCGGGGAGAGAAGCATATTGCCATGGTCATTCCTGTGAGGGATGTGACTGCTCTTATCACACCTGAAAGCACCCCCAAGGTCCCAACCAATTAATCTCAAATGGGTTTAATGCCCCATTGCGGACCGCTTGCAAACCTCCCCATTAATCTCAAATGTCTTCTCACCATTAACGTCGACAACAACTCCTCAAGACCAAGAGGGAAAGATAATTATTAAAAATAAAAAAAATAAAAAACCCAACCAACCAACCAATTGTAGTGTACCGGGCGGCCAACCAGTGCCCGCTACCCTCCCGACTGTGGAGTGTGCGGGATCCGACATGGAAGCCCACCCGGCCTCTTTTGTGTATGGGTTTGCAACCCCGTTGGGAAAAAAACAGGCCACACCCCACACCGTCCACAAGGTTTGTGGATGGGTGGTGATACTCTTACCATGCAGTTACCATGCAGCTGGGAGCATATGGCACTGCAATTTGCTAGGCACTTGGACAAAGATGTGCCTTACAGTTTCCTTTCCCCCGTCAAATTTAGCAGGAGTTTCACCAAACCCCACTGCAGACCCAAAGTCACCATCCCACGAAACTTCTGGACAAGCTGTGCTGGCGCACAAACATCAACACCCACCACCACATGATGAAATATCAAGAAATTAGCTCCGTTGTCGTCACTCAAACTTGAAGTGTTGTCCAAGAGTTTGAAGCATTCCAATGACAGATCTAGGCCCTGCTACATGTTCCAGCCATGTTCCTGCTTTGTATTGCTGGATCCAGGTACTGACCAGCAACTCTCATGACAGACAGCCCCTCTTGTGGTGTGTGCAACATAAGAGCTTGATCAACTATTCATTCATCCAAATATCTAGAGAATTTGGTAATTTCGTACTCCCGTTTTCCTCAATCTAATCACTAATTTACTCTTGAAATTTACCTTCTCGAAAGAATTCATTTAGACGGACCTTTCTACATATGTTAGCATAAAATATTCATCAGAAGTTTAGAGCGACATAAATTAGTTTGGAACAAGGTTAACCCCTAAGGTACCAAGGCAGTTTTACACCAAAAACACTTCAAAATTAATGGATTCTAGTGCAATGAATAAAGAAGGTAACAAAAACTTCTATTTTTAGTTCTGACCGTAGGATCTCAATAATGGCTTATTAAGCAACACATGAACAAAATTTCATAAACTTTGACCGCACGGATTGAAAGATTATAGTGTTTGAAGTCAAGCAAATGGTTCATATTCTTCCCTGCGTTTAGTGGATCAGCAGACTTTGACTTCAGTTGGTGTCAAGAAAATTCACTACAAAAGGTCCAAATCTATTACCATCTTGTTAAGCATGATGTTAGCTCCTTACACACCAATTTTTAGAGGTAGAGACAGGGTGTAGCATATTCAAAACAAGTGTGCAAGGAGTGGAGGCTCAAAATTTGTTAATTCACACTTTAATTTTTTTGAACTTAATATGTTTTCGATTGATAATCCGAATGGTTAATATGAAGGTTTACATTACATGTTGTTGTGGAAAAAATAAAAAGTGAAAAATATGAAGATCTCTAGGTTTTATGTGGAAAAGAAGAAGTTTTTTTGGTACCTTGCCCAACAATGAGTGACAATGTGTGAAAATGTTTGACTTGGGTTGGTATGCTATTTTTCACTAAAGACAAGAATTTTTTTTGACAACATGAAGGGAAATAATATTACTTGCGAGTACTGAAAATCTCACTTTCAATAGAGTGTCCTATCAAAAGTTTTTGGAGGTGCCCGAGGTGCCCGCCCTCCCCATTTGAAATTAAAAACCCTATAACTTTTTCATCAAATGTCCAATTTAGGAAAAAATTGTTTTCCCACTAAGGTCTTGGTAATGCCCTTCTATGGGAAGAATTTCAAAGATGAATGTTTGAAATTGACAGCATAGGAACCTAACCGAATTTTCAAAAAGCCCGTTTTGGACACTTGGTCCTTTAGGGGTTAATTGAAGTTTCATACCATTAAAGGTGTTTTTCAAGGACTACCGCCAAAACTTGCCCTTTTCAACGGTTTAAAACAAAATTTGACTTTCCTTCCAAAATTCAACTGTACGAAATGGTAGTGGGCCACTATGAAAATGTGTAGAAAAAATTTCAGACCACTTGACTTTGTGGATTGGAAGATTATAACAAGTGAAGATTTATTCATGCCTTCAACAACAGACTTCAAGCCTCCTTGGAGTATGTTTTTTTGTTCCACACAAAATTGAGGCTCTTCACCATTCATGAGTGTATCTACCTAAGTACATGCATGCAAAATTTGAATGCAACTATGCAATGTAGCTCAAAATGACCCTACAATTCAAGGAGGTAGACAAAACAGCAATACACTAGCCAAATTTAAAGAATGTTTTGGGCACACAATAGAGTTTTCCTGAAAGTACCCAATATGGCGACCTAGGATTAGACTTTGCATCCTTAATTTTATTGGTTTCTAGTTTTAACGGTAGGATCTGAATTAAGACTTATTAAGTAACTTACACAAAAAATTTCATAAAATAATAATATTATGACTTTTTCATGAAATGTCTGATTTAGGAAAACTTTTTCATGAAATGTCATACTATAACTTTTTCATGAAATGTCGGATTTAGGAAAAAATTGGACACACACAAAGCTTTTAGTACTGTCCATCTACATTAAACATTTCAAAAATAATAATATTAATTGACGCAAGAGGTACATGCCCAAACCTTCTAGAGTCCCTGGAGGGGAGTCTTGGAATTTTAGAGGTTAATTACAACTTTGAGCAATCAAAATCAATATAGAATTATTCTCAATAGTTAAAACAAAACACATACTATATTCACAGCAGTCTCCGTGAATGAATGTAGTTCTTGTTTCTTGAGAAGTTAAAAAAGAAACAGAAAAAGAAACGCTTACCAATATTAACCAGGGGTAAAATAATGCGCCAATGGAATGGTTGGAAAAGATTCCGGTGCCAGGCAAGGCATCTCCCTGGAAGCCAGAATGAACAGCTGCAGGAGAATCTCTCCAATATAATAGGCTGCAAGTGACTCTAATAGTAGTCGGTACTGCACAAAATTAACTTAAACTAGTGGAAAATTAAAGCACACTGATGCCTTGGTGATGCCAACCATATCAAGTACTCTGGGAAGTACCGCCTCTCAAATGGATCTCTATAATTTGGTGGTACTGCTTTTTTATTTTATATTTTTATAATTTTTATATTTTTTTATATTTTTTTAGAAACAAGCAAAGAAGACCTTTACTGCAGGGGAAAAGAAAAACAGGAGACCCCGGCAGACCCCGGCAGGTCCGGCGAGGCCGGTGGTACTGCTTTTGGAGGGCGCGGACAGGACGTCCCCCACGCTCGGACTTACCTGAGGTGGGCCCCGTCTTAATTGCATGGGTTCATTTTTCTGGCCCTCCCATTTGGGGGGAGGTCAGAGGCTTTTTTTGGCCTTTTTTTTTTAACAAAATTGGGGCCTACGGCTTGAATTTAGTCTATGGGTCCCCGTTGGCTAAATTTAGGCCCCCATTCAAAAAAAAATAGGGGCCAGGTTTTGGCCCCACCACCTCATCCCCCACCCGGTAAGTCCAAGCGTGGGGGATGTCCTGTCAAATCGCTTCTGGAGGCAAGGGTGGGGTAACACCTAACCCCTATTTTATTTTTGGATGGGGGACATGTTTAAGGTAAATAGGGGTCTCCCAAATTTTTTTAAAAAAGTCTCTGGACCACCTGAAATGAGAGGGCAAGACATATGAGAGGGTGCCATAAAGGCAAGGGCCCACCTCCCTGAAGAAGCTTATGCCACCAAAAATGTAGAGACCGCTCCCAAATGACCAATAAATCCAACCATTCTTGTGAGGAATCATGCCCCTTTCTGAATTACAACTTTATTGTTGTGATGCCGATTGAGCTTAAAAGACTCGACTTGAGACTAAAATGTAAAAGGAGAAACAAAGAAGCTTGAAGGCCTTGAGCAAAACCAACAAAGAGCCCAAATTTAATAAGAGCCATAGACAAAGGCCACAACAATGGCAATTATAGTAGCGGCAGAAGAAAAAGACAATTACCAAACAAAGAGCAAAGAAGCAAAAACAGAATTGCCAAAGCGCAACTCCAACAAGGTAGAATGCAGAGAGCTTCATAAAGAAACAATGTCAATCTAGCTCACGAGCCAAAGATAACTCCTCAAAATTATCGAAAGAGGGACGCCACCTGAGGGGAAGAACCTCGCGCATATCAATAGGAATTGATGATGCTGATTTAGCTTGTCTTTAACCGTATAAGAACATGAGGCCCATAGGTGGTCACTATTGGAGTAATTTGCGAATGGGTGGACCAATATTTCATTTTTGTACGCTTCCAACGAATGTAGTGAGGATGTGCCTTGGAGTCTGATAGGCGAACTCCAATGATGTTAGGGCCGCTTCACACTATGCCCAAGTCGAGAGGCCGACTGTCAAAATGAGTGGCCAAACTATGGCGAGAGGCCAAACTTTTTTGCCAAAAAAATACATTAAATAATATAGATTGAAGGTTTGGCCGGTCGTGGTGTGAAGCCCCAAAGGCCAAGTCCAAAGTCCAAACCCCATATCATTACGCCAAAAAACATCAGCCCAAATAAATCAGCCAATCAAAATCAGCCCAAAAAAATTCAGCCCAAAAATTCGGTCTCTTTTATCTAACGGTCTAGATCTTGTCACTTTTTTATTATTTTAATAAAAAAAATCGATGGACTCTCAATTGTAGTTTGGGTCGAGCAAAATGGGCGACCCAAGTTTTGCTCGAGAGGCCGTCGCTTTGGGGCCAGAACTACCCAAAAGTGTTGCCATGTAGGATGACGGCCTTTGGAATTTGGGCACAAGTGTGAAGGCCCAAAGTCCGGACTTTGGCCATTCTAGCAATCTCATTGGTGGAAATCGACGGCCTCTCGACTTGGCCACCAAGTGTGAAGCGGCCCTTACATCATCTAGACGTGCTCAAATGTACCCAATGTATAAATGATGTCGTGATTGGGTGCGATGAAATGTACCCACTCCTTGCATCTTCCAAGCCTAGTTGCATGTGTCGTCCTTAAAGGGTTAAAAGAAGTAGTAATTGATGATGAATATTAACCTTTTGCGGTGATTGGGATAACAATTTTGGGATGGAAAAGAGATGATGTTTTAGGTGATACAAGTGGTATTCTATCTACATTTGAATTTCACCATGCATGGAAATTCATCCACGATGCATGGAAATTCATCCAGGATGACAGGAAATCCTACCTTTGCATGAGGAATGATGGCTCCAGGTTCCCAGCAAAAGTGCCATGATTGATGATGAATACCACCATTTATGGGTGATTTGGAGAACAAATGCGGGAGGTAGAAGATATGAAGTTTTGGGTGATGGAAGTGGGCCAAAAGAGTGCCCTCCGGCAATAGTCTCAAGTCTCAACCATTCCACTTTGATGTGCCCACACGCATGTGCGGCTCAGTGCAGCATAGGAATGATGTGCGAGTGGGTGCCAAGGCTGTATACAGCCACACATAATGGAGATAGCACACACAAAAGGACAAAACTTTGCCATTGTGAAGGTGGAGGAGTGCCACATTTATCCGTATTTGTATTTTGTATTGCTTTCTCCTGGTCATGCACCACCTCTGTCCACGGCACTAAATGATGGATGTACCTGGCTCTGTAGCCTGAGTCTTTCTTATTTTCACCCATGTACCTTCACAAGAAAGGAATATGTGTATTTGTACTTTGAACAAACAAAAAATTTAATTGTTGATTATGGGTTGAGATTATGGGAATTGTGTTCATGTCTGTGTGGTGCTTAACCCTTTAAGGCCTATGAGCTTACAAGGCCTGGGAGTATCTACAAGTGTAATAGATCATGCAAAGGCTACATCATCTACACAGATGGTATATTTCATTGCAACCCCACTTCACAAAAATCACTGTAGTCTACCCATGTCAACATCAATTATGGTGGCTAGGGTCCTTGTAGATGCTTATCTTGTTCCACCTTTGAATATTCCTCGGAAGGGGCCTGTAGCACTTGCTACAACAATTGATGTGCCCAAAACTACTCAGAAATGTTGGTTTGGCCTTAAAGGGTCAATGAGCTACAAGAAATGGGTTTACTTTGCAATTTCTTGTTTAAAAGACCTAATTCCGAATAAATTAAAAAGAAACCTGAGAAACAAAGAAGCCCAAATGCCATGAGCAATTTCTTTAAACAAAGCCTGTATTCACACTGACATTTTTTTTTGGAGAAATGAGTTTTTCTTTGTCTAGTATCATTTTGAACAATCCAAGCCTTGGGCATCACAAGGGCTTAGAACTAAAGAGCACATTTGCAGATACAGTAAACAAGAATATTTTGGAGTGCCCAAAATTGAAGGATTTTATTCCACAATTTTTTTTTAAAAACAAATAAATATATTCTAGATACTATGCATGATATAGACTTCTTTATACCCAAAACAATAATATTCCAACAAACCCAAAATTCTTGTGTAGGGTTATTTTGGAATCCAATGTCAAAAGTAACCTGTTTCAACACACAATTTTTGATCCTGCACTCTCTGTACCCTAATAAGTTAAGGGAAATGACAAGGCATGATCAGTCCGGCATGTTCAGCTTGCCTGGATCATCAGGAAACCCACGTTCAGATTTATGCATAGTCATGCCAGTTTCTGACACTGCAATACCCGACATGAATAAAGTCGGTTCGTTTCATCACGAAGCTTATGTCCACAACACACAAGCTCCGTGGTACGTAACTACACTAAATTGATATTCAGTGTTATCCACGGTGATTGATTTACAAATGCTATAAATTTTTACGCTTGATACATTTTTTTGGATTAAGAGCACATCTCTCTCTATAATCAAAGAGGGACATTGTCTGTAAACATGCTTGGTAAAAAAGTTAACAAGACTTAAAGTTTTCAACAATTACAAGTTAAATAGTGTGGTTTACACTAGATATCAATTTAAGTGTACCTGGGTGTCTCAAAAGTTGATTGATCTTAAAAAAGCCTTTGCACTTGCTCTACACTAAAAAATATCATTTAGTGTAGTGGTACCAATAGTGTACTTACCTTAGTACCTTATTTGTAAATGAAAGTGAGGTGAAAAATCCAAACCCGGGATGAATCAACAAGGAATCAATTACATGGGTCACGAATGACCCTATGATAAATGCCTTGCGACCCATGACCCACAAAGGGTACCCACGAGGAAAGAATCAACCGACTCAAAACGAGACGGGGGTCTAAACACAAAAGACAAGACCAAGGGTCTTAACTGAAGAAGCCATTGTGGGCCGGGAACCTAGCCCCAACCCCTCCGCTCCCATAACAAGATAAATGAAAGTGCGCTTGAAGTCACAACAAGCAACAAAAGACTCTAGTCTTGAAGAAAGCTTAAATGAAAAAAACATATGTATCCTCAATAGTATATATTAGTGTGAAAGTGAATGTGTAAATAAATGGATTATTTAAAGACCTATTGGCATGTCAATGAAATGGCATCGCATAAAAAAGGACAAGGCCCAACAAACCTTTGTAAGGTCACAATTTCAATATGGCATGGCCACAACCTCGATATGACATGGCCCAAATTTTAATATGACATGGACATGAAGTATTTTTAAATAATTTAAAGCTACTTAGGGCTAATTATAATAATTATCATTAGCACTTTACAATTACTTTGATAATTTACCATTGGATAATAAGTACTTTACCTTTTTTTTTTCTTTTTTTTTCGACACAAGCAAAGGAATACTTTACCTTACTTTTCAAACAACTCTAATGGTGATCACCTTATAAGAAAATCTCAAAATTAGTTTAAACAGCTCAACTGTATTCTCGATGGCAGAGTGCAAAAAGAGAGTAATAATAATAATAATATACTTATAATGTACGATATCGTATGAAAATGACAAATGTATGTGTTCGGCCTAAAAAAATTAATTTAGATACGCACCATGAACTTGAATATAGACACTCTGAAATGTTATTGTTTTTTTTTTTTTTTGACACAAGCAAAGGGAAACTTTACTGCAAGGGAAAAATACAAAGGCGAACCCCCGCCAGGGCTGGCGAGGCGAGGCCAGAGCCTGGGCCAAGTTAAAGGTTAGAAGTAAGAGTTAGTGAGAGCCCAACAACCTCAAGAACAGTTAGAGAAATAACTAGAGAGATGTTATTGTTTTAGTTCATGAATGTACAGGCTACAAAATTGTCCTTTTTCCCCAAATTTTCTGCTTGAAAAGTGCAGAATAACTACTAAAAACCCATCCATGTGCATATGGTATTTATAGTTACCTTCAACCTGATAATAGCTTTACATAGGCTGTCGAGTCTTTTTAATTCACTAAATAATAGGTGTGCATTAAGTGAGAAAAAGAGAACATTCCACTAATAGTTGATGAATTTACCAGACTAACTTTTATTAGAAGATGGATTCATTAATAATGAAATGACGTTCATGATTTCATGTAATTTAGCTGGTTTGTTTAGTTTATTTCCAATTAATATTCAGAATTGATATTCAGTATTTTGTCTATCGATCTTAAGAACTTCAAAAAAGGAATAGAATGGGACCATATGGAGAGGATCCAAAGACATAATGTTTATTTGAGAAGTGCTCTATGTCACAATGATGCTCTATATTTCAACATGCATCCTCATATTGGATAGAAGGTACTATGTTGGAAGATATAATCTAATCAAAATTTTGCAAGTTTTTACAATATATTTGTTTTATCTAGATTCTTGTAGCAAAATACTTCATGTTTTGTCATTTTTAAACAAAGTAGGTGATTTTCAAATGCAATTGAACACAATGTTGCCCAAAAAAGAAAAATATCATTTTGAATCAATAATGTCTCGAAATTGGCATTCATAGCAATATTGAAGTTAGAGCACAAGGAATTTTGATTAGGTCTGTTGGCCCATTCCTGCCCACCTTTACAATATCATCCACCTCTATATCCTTTATGGATTTTAGGGAGGAAATCTAGGAAGGGTATAGAAGTAGATGGTCTTGTACATGTGTGTGGTAACTGACCGTCTAAATTTGCGTTCGTCTCACTGGGACATGTGAATTTTTGCACATCATTGGTCTAATCTATAAGATTAATCTTGGGTTTAATTCATTGGTCTCTATGTTGTCATTCCTTGAAATTCAGTTACAAATGTATTGAAATTTTATTATGATCCACCCAAAATTACATTTGTTTACACCCAAGGAAGTGCATTTTCTCAATTCATATGATAAATCTAATATACCATATTCTAAATTCCTAGCAAAGCCTATTTTGAATCCAGAAATGATATCAAAACACCTAAAACTGTTGGAATTTTGTAAAGAAAATTGTGCACAGAAATGCCGATGGAGTAAAACCTGCTAGTACAAGAAAATGAGCCATTCCTCCTTTGATAGTTTCAAGTCATCTTGGACCAATATGAGCAAGCATTCAAAGGCCTTGACGCTTAGGTAAAGCTGACCTTTAACCCTTTGGTGCCTAGTTCATGCTTCTCCAAAACCAAGATATGTGTTGATTTTTTTCCTTTGAGCTAACTTTGATGGAGATACAATGCCTAACTTTAGTATCCAACCTTACAAAATTGAACTCAAACCATGGTCTAAACTTTGGGAAAATTTTGCACAACATCCAATAGCTGATGGAAAAGATTATAGTGTTTTAAGTTACTGTATATCGGTAATGAAAATTGTGCACTTTGGAGGGTATACTACTTGATCCATCAATAGATTCTTGCAAGAATTTTTGAACTTTGAATAAAAGAGGTTTACATATGCACTACGTCAATAGCTTGGCATTGACATATCATATGTGGGAAAAACATTTGTACATGATTGTTGATGAGTTTTTTTACTTCCGCCTTCCTGATTGTATACAAAAATATTCCAAACTTATACAAATTTGATCAAAAGTTTTGTATGCAATGAGAGAGATCAATAATCACAAAACAATGATGAATATCTTAAAGACAAATTCCAATCAAAATTTAAGACCAAAGTTGTTTTGCATGTGTACGAAATACAACATAGTATACGGCATGGTATTCATTGTATTTTGTTGTATCTGATGTATTTTGTGCTGTATCCTTGGCTTTTCCATGAGTTCTATATCTCCAAATCATGATATGTTTTTTGCAAAGTGTTCACGTAATGTGTGCGCAAATCTGAACTTCAAATTTCACATCCTAATTACTCATGGATTTCATGAAAATTGGGTTTTAACACCTCAATCGATCCATTTTGGATCTCTTGGGCACCAAAGGATTAACCCTTTACCGCCTACGGATGTTTCTGGGAAAACCAAGATTTCTGCTGATTTTTTTCTTTACACCAGATTTGATGGAAATACAATGCTTAATATTGATATCTAACCTTACAAAATTGAACTTAATCCATGACCCGAACTTTGGGGAAATTTTTCACAACATCCAACGGTTGATGGAATAGATTATAGTGTTTAAAGTTACGGTATATTGGTAGTGAAAACTGTGGATTTTGGAGGGTGCACTACTTTAACCATCAATAGATTCTTGCAAGAATTTTTTTACTTTGAATTAGAGCGGTTCACATGTGCACTAGGTTGATAGGTTGATAGGTTGCATTGACATATCATATGCAAGAAAAATATTTATACACAATTATGCGTGATTTTTTGGCTTTTTTCTACTTGATTGTATACAAAAATGTTCCAACCTTATACGAATCAAAATGGTAGTTTCATATGTGACGAGAGAGATCAACAATCACAAAACAATGAAGAATGTCTCAAAGACAAAGTTCAATCAAAATTTAAGACCAAAATCAATGTGCATGTGTGTGAAATACAACATAGTACGTGGCATGGTAATCGCTGTTTTCACTGTATTTGAGTGTATTTGGTGTATTTTGTGTTGTATTCCTAGCTTTTCCAAGAGTTCTATATATCCAAATCATGATTTGATTGTTGGAGAGTGTTTGTGTATTGAGTGCGCAAATTTGAACCTTGTATCTCAAAGCCTAGTTCCTCATGGATTTTATGCAAATTGAGTTTTAGCACCTCCGGAGTCCCATTTCGTGCTTCCTAGGCACTAAAGGGTTAAGGCCTATTGGGCTCATGGGGCCTGAGAGAATCTACTGAGTGTAATAGATTCCATAGAACATCAACTACACACCATATACACTTCATTTCAACCCCACTTCACGGAAATCATTACAATTTGCCAATGCCAACGTCAGGAAGATGCATTGGAAAGCTCTTGCGTAGACCGACTTGCATTTTGAAGACCGCGACAACAACAACCAATCATGGGAAAAGTCACAACACCTGGAGCACCAAAATCGACCTTCCCAGTGCCTCGGAGGCCTGGAACGGTTAGTTGTCGACACAAATCACACATGATGTTACACCACCTCCCACTGGTGAACCTCCATGCGCCTTGATTGTTCAAGCGGCCATGAAAAAGGGTAGGAAATCTACAGTGGTGGAGTTTGAAGAAGCTGCAATGGATGGAGCCAGCACAGAGTCCAATCCAACACTGTAGTCGGCTCAATGATGGAATGAATTCAGTTGATCGTGAAGCACTGGTGCCGAAAGGAATCAACGCCTCCAGGACGAACAATTCGCTTTGAATGATGAAGAAATCAGTGCTCCTGCAACCAGGGTTCGGGGACATGTGGGTGCTACCAACTCAGCCGACTAACTTGTTGATTCATGTTGACTTGGTGGCAAGCTTCATCAAGTCAGCCTAGACGAGACGGGTTCAGCTGCATCCGCACCTTTGTCAACCGGTCAACACGACGTCGACTTGGTTGAAAGCTTGAAACCTCACCGGATCTTACTTAGCTTCACCGCTTGAGACGCGGTGACGAATTAGTGGTGACTTCCACTATTCTTTGCATTGACTTAATACCGTTTCGCCCCCAACTTTGTCAACCGAGTCATCCAACTTTCGAGTCAACACGTCGAGTTGCTTGAATTTCCACCGCATCTAGCACCTTCCACCATATGTTTTAGTCCACTTGACGAAATAATTCAATGGAACCTCGATTCTTCCATGCTTTGACTTAAGTTACCCCTTGGCACCCATTTCCTCCGGCTTTTCTTGAAAGCTGTCCACATGCCTGCTGATTTCTTCACTGTTGGCGGTTTTCACTATTTTTCCCATGCCAATTCCCAGCAACTGCAGTTTTTAAGGAGGCTGTGAGATAGGCACGTTAGATTTCTCACTTATTCTTGATGATGGGAGATTTTCTGTTTAGCAATGGCTACAGTGGTTCAGACTTGGGAACGTGACCAAGTGGCATGCAGTTGATACCGGTTGTTTGTTGGTTGGAGATTTTTCTGGCTCTTGGGGGTTTCACACGCGGACTGTGGACTGAACTTAGCCATGGACCAAACTATGTCGAGAGGCCGAGTTTCGGAGTTGGAAAAATTTATTAAAATCTGTAATTTGCGGAGTTTGGGTTCTTGTAGTGTGAAAGCCCGAGGGACCAAGTTGAGAGGCTGAGACCCATACCATTTGGCAAATTTTTAGTCAATTTCTACTTCTTGAGGGTCTTACTTTTGTGAAATTTTCCTCTCACATTATCTAGCCATGGAGTCTACAAGGAACACATTTTTGGTAAAAACAATCAAGAAAATGGTCAAAATGCTCATTACACCAAAAAACTTCCAAAAATAAGCATCAGCACAGAAAAAATTAGGTAAAAAAATTTAGTAAAAGAGAATTTGGATAAAACATTTCAGGGTAAAATAAGTTATTATTTTAATTTAATTGTTGAGATATTGTCAAATCTTAATATTGTAATGAAAAAAATGTTTGGCACTTCTGCAAGAGTTTGGTCGGAACAAGAATAGAAACCGGAATTCCTCTCAAGGGTATGAACTCTTGGCGCCAAAACCTCCAAAAAGTGTTGCCATGTAGGCATTTTAGACGCCCTTGGCCTCTGTTGGTCTGTGTGTGAAAGCCAAGAGGTCGACCAAGGCCAATTTTGAGGCTCGACACCAATCGAATTGCAAATAGGACTCGGCCTCTCAACCCTTGGTTCGTGTGTGAAACCCCCCTTAACCCTTAACCCCTAAAGGACCATTTGTACTTGCAGGATACAAATCATTTTTGGGCACGTTCCTATGAACCCATTTTAAAAGATAACTCCTAGTGAGAATAGGAATACGGGTTGTCCTTGCGAGGATTTTTTCCTTTTTTTTTTGGACTTGTAGGAAAAAATTGGTGCTTCAAACACAAAAAGCTTGACTCTTTTTGGCACTTGGGCGAGGTACTATAGAAATAAATAGGAGTACTTTAGAGCTGACTATTGCACTTTTTTGAGGTGGATAGTAGTGAAGGAAAGTTCTTGGCAACCTTCGTTGTTTTCACTTAAAAATGCATAGTAATTATAGATTTTACTTTTTTTGAAAATTATAAATTTTCAGTCTTAAGAATAAGTCATGATAATTCTATTCACCATTTAGAGTTCAGATCCAACAATTATTTCTCTAATTAGAAAATAAAATTGCTTTCCCAGGTAAAGAGCCACTTTCTATACCCATGATAGTTGCAGGTCTATTTTTCTTAACGTAAACACCTCCATTACTTGTAAATTTTGGTGTAAGATGACCTAACACAAGGTGGAATATAGATCTATTGAGCTAATGCAATGTGTAGCGGAAAAATATGCCACTATCTTGAGTCAAAGTACGTTGGCCCTATCCGGGCACAGTGGAAAAAAACAATTTTGCACTCTTCAAATGCATGAATCTTACAATCTGCACGGTCAACTTTTACAAAAAAATTTGGGTGTCTTCTTTTAGTAGTCAGCTTGAAGATCCTAGTGTTTAAAATAGTAGACAGATATTTGAATTAGTCTAATAATATCTTATCTCATAGTGGCAGTTTTGGGGTGGTTATGGTGAAGCACAAGCCCGGTCTTTTAGGGGTTAAAGGTCTGAGAAGCCACATTTGTGTTGCAACATGATGTTTTCTCTGTATTTGACATACAAGGTGTAAGAAATGATGTATACTATATTTACAAAGTTGGTATTTGTGTTTAGTTAGATCTAATGACACATGACAACTTTAATTTAGACCATTATTGCACCTACTACAAGCTTGAGAAGTTGCAAAATGGTCATGAATTCTACATGTATCATGTTGTATTTGAGCATGATAAGGTTCAGATATTGATATGACCTCCAAAGAAAACACGCTCTTTGAAGAATTTTCAACCCAAAGGTGTATGTCTTGCTAAAAATTAGTACATTTTTTGTATGTTAAGAGTAAAATACGTGACCATGCATGTGGTCCCCCACTGACCTTTAAGGATTAAACGTTAGTTGGACACCATATATTACTTTGTAGAATATCAAAAATGTACTAAAGTTTAACAAGATTTACATCTTTGGATTAAAAATTCTTCGACTAACATCTTTTTAATTAAAGGTCATTTCAATATTGGAATCTTATCATGTTCAAATCAGACACCTTACATGTAGAATATTGTGATCTTCTGATGTTTTACCTCTAAATTTACAAGAGTCCCCTCCAGGGCTCTAGAAGGTTTGGGCATGTACCTCCTATGTCAAATTATTAAAAAATTATTTTATATTTTTAATGTAGATGGAAACTACTAAAATCTTTGTGTGAGTCCAACTTTTTCCTAAATCTGACATTTTATGAAAAAGTTATAGGGTTTTGAAGTTCAAATGGAGACAGCGGGCATGTCAGGCAACTCCTGAAACTTTTACTAGGACACTCATTGAATGTGAGATTTTCAATGCTAGCAAGTAAAAAAATTCCTTTCATATTGTCAAAAAAATCTTTTGTCTTTAGTGGAAAAAAGCATATAAATCCAAGTCAAACATTTTCACACATTATCCTACATTGTTGGGCAAGGTACCAAAAGGGCTTCCTTTTTTTCATATAAAACTTTGAGATCATCATGTGTTTTACTTTTTATTTTTTCTACACCATTATGTGGTGTAAAACTTCTTATTGAACATTCTCATTCTAAAACATATTAAGTTTTAAAAAAAACATATTGCAAATTGATAAGTTTTGAACCTCCACTCCTTGCACAATTATTTTGAATATGCTACACCCTTTCTCTACCTTTAAAAAGTGGAGTACAAGGAACTAATATCATGCTTAACATGATGGAAATGAGTTTAGACCTTGCATAGTGCAAAAATGTGACACCAAGTGAAGTCAAAGTCTGTTGATCCATGAAACGTAGGGAAGAAAATGGACCCTTTGTCTACTTCAAACACCATAATATTACAATCCGTGTGGTCAAACTTTATGAATTCTTTTATTTAAGTTACTTAACAAGCCTTGACTGAGATCCTACAATTAAAACTAGAAGTAAAAGTTATTTGTTTTGTCCTTACTCATTGCACTAGAACAAGCAATTTGAAGTGTTTTCGGTGCGAAATTGTCAAAGAAATTTAGGGGGTTAAAGGATACTTAATACAAAAGGTTAACGCTAATGAGTTTAGTCTTGGTCAAATCAGATAATGGACTAGTTAAATCTTTAACGCCCAATTTAAGTTCGTGCACTGGTGTATTCAAGAGGATTTTGTAGACCATTAAGGATTAATGCAAAAGTAGACAAGACTATGGGTTAGCTGTAGGCCAATACCTACCAAGTCATAGTGGTGGCAAGGAGGGACTGACCTGCAATTCTATCTACTACACTAAACATTGCATTTAGTGTAGCGCCCAGTTAATGACTTGTAAATACTATAAGTTTTTACTTTAAGTGAATATTTTTACCAACTATGTTTATGATGATCCTCTTATTTGAATACTATAGAGAGTTGTGCTCTTGGTAAAAATTGGCATCAAGAGTAAAAACTTATAGCATTTACAAGTCATTTATTGGGCGCTACACTAAATGCGATGTTTAGTGTAGTGTTGCCTGCTTTTGCATTACTTGTCATAATCTTAACCCTGTAGTGCCCACAAGATCCAAAAGGGACTCTACAGGTGTTAAAACTCAATTTGCATAAAATCCATAAGGAGTTAGATGTGAAATATCAAGTTCAGATTTTCCCACGCATTACATGAAGACTTTGCAAAAAACATATCATGATTTGGAGTTATAAAACTCATGGAAAAGCCAAGAATACAACACAAAATACATCAAATACATTGTAATACAATGAATACCATGCCACATACTATGTTGTATTTCATACACATACAAAATGGTTTTGGACTTACATTTTGCTTGAAATTTGTCCTTAAGAGATTCTTCATTGTTTTGTGATTGTTGATCTCTCTCATTGCATACAAAACTTATGTTTCCGTTTGTATAAGTTTGGAACAATTTTATTTACAATCAAGTAAACAAAAGTAAAAAAACTCACCAATAATCATGTACAAATATTTTACTCACATATGATATGTCAATGCGAAGCTGTTGACGTAGTGCACATGTGAACCTCTTTTATTCAAAGTACAAAAATTCTTGCAAGAATCTATTGATGGATAAAGTAGTATTTCCTCCAAAGTCCATAGTTTTTATTACCAATACATAGTACCTCTATACACTATAATCTATCCCATCAACCGTTGGATGTTTTGCAAAATTTTCCCAAAGTTTGCAACATGGTTTGGGTTCAATTTTGTAAGGTTGGATACTAAAAGTAGGAATTGTATCTCCATCAAAGTTAGTTCAAAGAAAAAAATCAGCACAAATCTTGGTTTTTGATAAACATGACTTGGGCACTGAAGGATTAATTCCTAAATTCTCAAGAGTCCTCTGTGGGACTCTCGAAGGTTTGGAGAGGTTCCTATGGTGTCAATTTATAACATTCTCATTTGGTATTTTCACTTTAGATGGACATTACCAAAAGCTTCGTGTGAGTAAATTTTGTTTCTCAGTTCGATACTTAATGAAAATTTATGCCATCTTATAGCAAACTTCCTTAGAACGAGCACATCAAGCAACTCCAAATGTTAGATTTTCAATACTAGCAAGTAATATGCTTTCCTTTCGAATCGTCCAAAAAATTTCTTTTCTTTAGTGAGAAATACATATTAACCCAAGTCAAACATGTTTAAACATTGTCACACATTCTTGGGCAAGGTATTAAAAAAAACTCCTTATCCACATAAACTAAGAGATCTTCATTTTTTGACATTGTTTATTTTACTACAAAAATATGCAATGTGTAGCTTCTTATTGATCGTTTGAATTCTCATTCAAGAACATATTTAATTCAAAAAAATAAAATGCGTATTTGCAACTCTTGAATTTCTACTCCTTGCACAATTGTTTTGAATATGCTATATCCCTTCTCTACCTCTAAGATTTGGTGTACAATACGCGGCACCTAAGATATGGACAACACATTTCCACACTACATTGCTACCAACTTTGACACCCTCCTAAGGGCTAATTTTTTTGGTCAATTTATCATGAAATTTTTGGCAAAAGATCACTTCTATGTTGAAAACATGTGTGCCAAATTTCAAGTCCAGAAGATGAATACAAAAAAAGATATTCAAAATCTACCAAGATGTTGTTATGAGCCATTCACAACTCTTAACTTTGACACCCTCCCTAGGGCTAATTTGTTTTTAAATTACTGTGAATGTTTTGTCTCAAGATCATCTATAAGTTAATAATAAGTGAGCCAAATTTCAAGGCCACATGATGAATACAAAAAAGGATATTCAAAATTGTTTCCTAAAGCTACATTTGTTGGTAGATTTTGAAGATGCTTTTATGTATTCATCTTCTGGCCTCGAATTTTGACACACGTTATATCAACTTAAAGGTGATCTTGTGCAAAAAATTTCAAGGTCATCTAACAATTTCTTAGACCTAGGGAGGGTGCCAAAGTTGGCAATAGTGAAATGGTTTCCGTGATTGTTTCTCACCACTACACATGTTGGTAGGTTTAGTTTTCTTTTTTTCCTTTTGTGAATCTTTTGGACTTGAAATTAAGCTCACGTACAATCAACATAGAGGTGGTCTCATGTTCTAAATCTCATGGGAAAAAATAAAAAATTGAATCCTTGGGAGGGTGTCAAAGTTGGCAACAGGGAAATGTTTCTCACAACAATACATGTTGGTAGATTTGAAGATATTTTGATTTGAAGATATTTTTTCTTTCAAATTTGGCACACATGTGATCATTTTAGAGATAGTCCATGTCAAAAATCTCATGGACAAAAACAAAAAAAATCAATCCTTGGGAGGGTGTCAAAGTTGGCTACGAGTGAAATGTTTTTCACAACTACACATGTTGCTAGATTTTGAATGATTGATATTTATGTGGATCTTTAGGACTTGAAATTTTTCACACATGTATCAACATAGATACGGTCTCATGATAAACATTCCATGGGGGAAAAAAATTCTTTCAGTCCTTGGAAGGTGTCAAAGTTGGGAGCTGTGGAACTTTTCTCATAGCTACTGATGCTGGCATATTTTGAATATCTTTTTTCCTGTTTATTATCTCGACTTGAAATTTGGCACACATGTTTTCAACATAGAAATGATCTAACTCCAAAAATTTCATGGTAAATTGTCAACTTTTCAAACCTCGGGAGGTTGTCAAAGTTGGTAGCAGTGTAGTGTGGAAATGTACTTTCCATATTTTTGCTGCCGGATACTGTAGAAGAACTAACATCATGTTTCACATGATACTAAAGAATTTAGACCTTGGGTATTGCAAAAATTTGACGCCAAGTGATGTCAAATTCGGGTGATTTACGTAACTTGGGGAAGAAAATGAAACATTTTTTCTACTTCAAAGACTATAATATTTTAAATCCGTGCGGTCAAAGGAGAATGAAATTTTGTAAGTACTTCATTTGATAAGTCTTAATTGAGATCCTATGGTTGAATGTAGAATTTTTGTTTTTGTTTTTTCCTTATTCATTGCACTAGAACAATCAGCTATAAAGATTTTTTGGTGTAAAAATGCCTTGAAACTTTAGGGGTTAATGTAGCCTTTATGAGTTGTTAATGTCAAAGCACTTCAAGTTCAACCCCTTAAAGACGAAGGCATTCTAAAGGAATCTCTTTTTCATTGATTATTTTTGGAAATGTAACCATGGAATCTTCTTCTATACTTGTATGAGATGATGTGGTAAACCTTCGTGACTTTTGACCATATGGATTGAAAGATAATTGCACTCAAAGTAAAAACAATTTGCCCAAAGGAGATACTTGGTCTTTTAGGAGATAAGCCATTGATCCAAACTAAAGCTTGCACGATCATCAAAGGTACTATGAAGCTCATCAAAGTCATCTCTTTAACTCTGTTAAGCGGAGAACTAGGATTAGAGGACCGGGGTAGTAATTTTCATTTTTGGACTGCGGATGAGTTTTTTAACTCTCCAGTGGATGAATTGGCCAAACGGATGATTTCCGTCCTGGACAGTGTTTCATCCACTGGGCTAGCCGAATGGAACCTGGCCAGGCGGATGATTCCCGTCTTGACCAGTTCCATCCGCTAGTTGGATGAACCTGGGCATCTGGATGACTTCCATCCAGTCAAGTATTCATCCGCCGGATGATTTCCATCAGGGTTTGGTGCACATGGAGGGGGAGCTTGGCTCTCTCTCTCTCTCTCTCTCTCACTCTCACACACTTGCAACTTAGAGCTAGAGCTTAGACAATTAGGGTTTTGAGGGTTTTTGTAGAGGTTTTGAGGTCACATTGAGTTGGAGACGCTTTGCCCTGTACAAACTATAAACTAGCCAATAAAATCCGACGTGATTTGAGGTTTTATGAGGAGTTTTGAGCAAATCAGGGTTTTATTAGGGTTTCTAGGATTTATGTGAAAGAGAGTTTGTAGGTCAATCTCCCTTTAACATTGGCGACCATGCACAAGTTCGAATCATGTGGCTCTTGCTACAAGGCGGCAACTAGGGTTTGAAGCTTTGAGATCTAGATCTAGGGTTTTGAGGCTTGTTTTTCGAAATTTTTGAAGGTTTTTGAGTTGCATCGTAGGTTTAAAGTGCTTCTCTATACAATGCACTACTAGGTTTTAGTCGGTTTTTGTAAAATCCCAACATTTTTATTTTTTGAAGAAAATGCGAAATTAGGGTTTCTGGACGTCTTGGAGAGGGCATCCAGCAGTCTCGGACCAGTCCCGGCAATAGTCCAGCTTGCCCACAGTGCCCAGGAGCAGGAGGCGGCGGTAATCGGGAGTTGGAGGAAGTCGGGCAGCAGCTCATCAGGAGCTGGCCAAGGTTGGCGGCACACAAGACATCTCCAGGGAAGTTTTTTCCCTTCCCATTTCAAATTTTTGTTTTCAAATTTTTTTTTTGCTCCCGGTCACACCTTTGTAATTTGTATGGACGTTCAGCGGAACTTTATTGACGTTTAGCAAACTTTACTAAACATTTAGTGGCAGTTTCAGAGGCAGTTTCAGAGGCTGTTTTAAAGGCAGTTTTAAAGGCAGTTTTAAGGCAATTTTCGAGGTAGTTTTGGAGGCTGTTTTAGAAGCCGTTTTAGAGGCACTTTTAGAGACATTTTTAGAGGTCATTTTTGAGGTAGTTTTGGCTGAAGTCAACCCGGAGAGTCGAGACCCGGAAACTTTTAGCTACAGCCAGCCCGGAGTTCTAACCCGGCCATCTGATCACTTCCGGTGACACCCGGGGACCAGGAGGCTTCCAGCTGCAGCCAGCCCGGAGTCCCAACCCAGCCATCTGAGCACTTCCAGCGACACCCGGAGAGTTGAGACGCGGAGGCTTCCAGCTGTAGCCAGCCCGGAATTCCAACCCGGCCATCTGATCACTTCTAGTGACACTTGGCGACCCGGAGGCTTCCAGTTTCAGCCAGCCCGGAGTTCTAACCCGGCTATCTGATCACTTCTAGTGACACCCGACGACCCGGAGGCTTCCAGCTACAATGAGCCCGGAGTCCCAACCCGAAGGCTTCCAGCTGCAGCTAGCCCGGAGTCCCAACCCGGCCATCCAATTATTTCCGGTGACACCCGGAGACCCGGAGACCTTTCAGCTGCAGCCAACCCGGCCATTCGATCACTACTAGTGACACCCGGAGATCTGGAGGCTTCCAGCTGCAGCCAACCCAGAGTGCCAACCCGACCATCTGATTATTTCCGCTGACGCCCGGAGACCCGGAGACCTTTCAGCTCCAGCCAATCCGGAGTCCCAACCCGGCCATCCGATTATTTCCAGTGACACCCGGAGACGAGGAGACCTCCCAGCTGAAATCAACCCGGAGTCTCAACCCGAACATCCGAACACTTCCGGTGACACCCGGAGACCCGGAGACCTTCCAGCTGACGTCAACCCGGAGTCCCAACCCGGACATCCAAGCACTTCCGGTGACACCCGGAGGACTTCCAGCTGCCGCCAACCCGGAGTCCTTACCCGGACATCCGATCATTTCCAATGACACCCGGAGACCCGGAGGCCTTTCAGCTGCAGTCCACCCGGAGTCCCAACCTGGACATCCGATCACTTCCGGTGACACCCGGAGACTCGACGACACTCGAAGGTTGGAGGCCTTCAAGCTTCAACCCAACCCGGAGGTTCCAGACCGGATACCCGAACATGTTCGATGAACACTGGAGACCCGGCAGTCTTCCAGCTGCAGTCAACACCGGCGTACCACCCGGACCAGGGGACTGTTCCACTCTAGAAGGGGGATGGTGCACTCGGACCAGGGGACTGTTCCACTCTAGAAGGGGGATGGTGCACTCGGACCAGATAAGTTTCCGGAAACACATCTTTGAAGTTAAAACCTAAAAATTAAAAAAAAAATACATAGGGGAGGAAAAAAAAAATGAAAAAAATAAAAAATAAAAAATAAAAAGATGTTATGTTAGGAGGTAACAATTGCAAAGGGAAATTCCAACTACAATATGCGGATACTACTGACTAGGCAACGCCTAGACTAGAGGAATGCACTGCTAACCGGAAAGGAGGAAAAACAATGGATGGTTGGCGGGATTGCATGACTAGGGCAGTATATCGGCATCTGGAAAGGGAGGACCACATGAGGGACGGAGGACAAAGGAGATCCCCGATCACTACCCGGGCACCTAGGAAAGACCGGATACTGAAGTGTTGGCAAGACAACTCGACTAGGCCAACACCGGATGTCAGTCACTGGAAGCAGAAGACAATTCACTCAGCATGGATGGTGACGAGGGAGGAGGAGGTCTAGAAGAGGTAGGGAGTCGATTCCAGCAACCGCGTACAACCCGGCTAGTACTGCGGCCGGATAAATTGGAGGTTCACACGGTCATGGGCAGACCACATATTAGCTCCGAGGTGAAGCTTGGAAGTTGGTGTCAAGGCGGAGATTTTGGGACTTGGACATGATATCGGCACCCGGACGAATTGAGGAGAGACGGAGGACGAGGAGATCCACGATCTTTACCCGGCCACGGAGATGGCTTGATAACTGGAGCAGCTGGTGAGAAAACACGTTGGGGGCATACTCAAAGGCAACACCAGAAGGAGTCATAGATGCCTTTCAACTGAAAAAAAAAAACATCGGAGGACTGATGTAGTTTAGAAGGAGGATAATGTTAAGCGGAGAACTAGGATTAGAGGACCAGGGTAGTAATTTTCATTTTTGGACTCCGGATGAGTTTTTTAACTCTCCAGTGGATGAACCTGGCCAAACGGATGATTTCCGTCCTGGACAGTGTTTCATCCACTGGACTAGCCGAATGGAACCTGGCTAGGCGGATGATTTCCGTCCTGACCAGTTCCATCCGCCAGTTGGATGAACCCGGGCATCTGGATGACTTCCATCCAGTCCAGTATTCATCCGCCGGATGATTTCCATCAGGGTTTGGTGCACATGGAGGGGGAGCTTGGCTCTCTCTCTCTCTCTCTCACTCTCACACACTTGCAACTTAGAGCTAGAGCTTAGACAACTAGGGTTTTGACGGTTTTTGTAGAGGTTTTGAGGTCACATTGAGTTGGAGAGGCTTTGCCATGTACAAACTATAAACTAGCCAATAAAATCCGACGTGATTTGAGGTTTTATGAGGAGTTTTGAGCAAATCAAGGTTTCATTAGGGTTTCTAGGATTTATGTGAAAGAGAGTTTGTAGGTCAATCTCCCTTTAACAAACTCCTAAAACTCATTTTCTCTTTCACATAATAAATAACATTTCCAAATTGCTCATTCTTGTACATAGATATTAAAGAAGAGGGAGTCTTTATTTCCAAATTCAGTTGTAAGATCTTAATTTGTTTTACAAAAAACACAATATTTATAATCTTTGACGGCATGGATTGAGAGATCATAGAGTTTGAAATGAAGAATAAAGTGATTCTTCTTTCCAACAATTCAAGGACAATGCAATATGGAAAACTCCATCGCTCAAATACCTCAAATAATCTCTTTTCCATGTGTAAGATTGGAAATGGGTCTTTTTGTTTAGTGCTTCTGTAGCTTAAGGTCACATGAAGATGATAAATTTAACTCTTTGATAAGATTAACCCAAGGACTAATCTTTTAAAAAATTAGGTAAAAAACAACACTCTTAGTCCAATCAAATTGATAGTATCCATAGTGTCCATTTGATGTACCCATGATCAACTTGATAGTCACAACAATTGCATATTCATTAACCTTTATTTAATATTGCTAATTATGCCATGTTATGTTGCATAATGGAAATAGGATTTCATTATTTAGCTGATGTAGTACTCCTCTTAATCTTTACTCCGTTAATCTTAACTCCGGGTACAAGAATTCCACTATTCCATTTGAGATCATCTTCACAAATAGCATGCAATAATTACAAATCAATTTACTAATATTACCTCAATTCTGGTTCTATCAAATGAGGCTATAACCTCTGTATAAATTGATCTATATCATCTCAGTTGATCAAACCTTAACCAAATATGACATTTCTAGGTAGGTATTGGTTACTACTGAAATGCAACCATTTCATTAATGATCTAATTGATATTGCCGACCAAGCACATATCTAATAGATCATAACATACTTACTCATCCTCTTTTCAATTAGACTATGATACCATGCTTCCATCAACTTGAATTTAGAATTCCAACATCTCCTCATGTGTTGGTAATTTTGACAAATCCAACTCATAAGGTTCACGTCACAATTACTGGATGATCATCATCTGTGCAATTAACTTAACTTATCCAATAGATAATCACGGCTATAATTCTCAAACATACCCGCTCTTCTATTGGATTTCTATACTAACAATCTGACTCCTAATCCAATTGATGACTATTTCACTCACTGATTGCTCTTTACTGTACATTGTGACTTGCTTAACATCGACTTGATACATCACAATGAAAGAACAAGTGAAATAGATGTGTGTGCATTGATTAGCTGGTTATTATCCTCATGCGGGTAGCAACAAATTTCACTCTCGTAACTCATATCCGTTTGTTCACTACATCAATTTTGATATATATAATGGTAATCCAGTTGAACATCATAGTGCAATTCCTATCACTAAGTTCTACAAAGTAAAAAACATATGCTATAGAAATCATATTCACTTTTAAGACTATGAGTAACACTATAAACACGCAATTATGCAATTATGCACTTGGCCATTTAAAAATGCACTTGGGTACAACGGCGGCCATTGCGAACAAAAGTGGCAAAGTTGCAAAAAAAAAAAATCAAAGAAAAAAAATGTTTTCCAATGGAATAAAAATTGAGCTTCTGCAATAATATTACGTACAATCATGGTTGTTCAGATTGGAAGCGATTATTTGGCATTTTCAACTAATTTTTGGTGGCCCCTTGTTAATACTAGATAAATGTGTATTTAATATTGTTTCACAATATTTCAAAGATAGATTTGAAGGATTGTAGTATACAATCAGGCGTAATTACAAAAAAACATACTTTTTGCAAGGGTTGGCAGTTGATTAAAAGATATTCTACGTAGTACATAATGCATACAATGGTGAAAACTAAATACAGATGCTTCTACAATTGGACTTAGCACCAATAGTAAACACAGCTTTACTCTACACAATTAATGACATAGCGTCCTCCATCACCCTTAGAATATACTACTCTTATACATACACTATATAGCAATTACCATACACAACTAGTATACTCTCATAAAGGCACACTATCTACTCCATAGAATTTAGGGCTGCTTGCTAACGGTCGTCACCGATAGCTTCGGTTTGCATTGCAATATATTGTAGGATGTGAGCCTTTGCCGATTGAAGAATGCGAATCCTGCTTTCAACCTGCACACCAAATACATTGTGCTTTCTCCACCCGCTGGCCCCGGACATGGTTCTTTCCAGTGTGTCTACCAATGAAAAAATGCATGCATCTTTCTCTACCCAACTACGGCTCTCTCCAGATGGCTCCCAGAATGAGTCCATGCAATTTGCATACTGCTGTGCAGAAGACCCATGTCCATCAACAACCCCCCTTTGGATGCTGGGCCAAAACCAACAAACATTTATCTTAAACCTCTATCGGTTTTTTCCTTCCTCAATCATTTTCTTCACATAGAATGGTACACCGCCTTCTATTTCTGCTCAATCAACACTCAAGGCTACAAATTGTCCACAACGGATATAAGATTGTGGATTAAATGGTGGAAATGAGTCGTGAGTACCTTCATACATTGCTCTTTCTTCGGCTCTTTCCTCAACATAGTTGCACTCTGTTCGTTGTGCCCTGTGCAGTGCTTGATTAGAGGGTCTTCCTCTACGAGAACCAAAGTATCCTCGAGCCTCGGCATTTGAAAGCATCGCCACTATCTGCTCTACGACATCTATCTCGCGATTTTCTTCACTTGGACCATCCATTACATCCAAAGATGCACTCTCTGTAGGTCCGGTGTTGGAGAACTCTGAAGGCCAAAACGGTGAGGAACGATGCTCATTGCTACGGTCTTTGTGTGGAAATTCAGCTAAATAGAGTTTCAATCTTTCAGCCTCTACTTTTGCCTCACGATTCTTGTCCTCATGCTGCAACCTTTGGATGCACCTTTCTTAATATACAATGAAGTCATCCAACGCCTTCAACTCCCGTTTGTCCGCTGCAAATATTTCCGCAAACGATGGTCGCTCATCTCTACTTGGCAATGATGTCAAAGTTTTTGTCCTTGCCTCCGGTCCCCATGGATCTTTGCAATAATGCTTGTGTTGTGCTCGAACCTCACGAGTCCCTTCTCAATTGTCCATATAGAATCGCATGTGGTGCGGAAATGTTATGCCCACCAATGAATCTTGACCTGTCAGTAAGTGAGGAGTTATGAACAATTTCCAATTCCATACATTCTCTAGCAGCCGGGCGCTAACAAATGCCTCAGTAGGAGATGTTCCTCGTTCTATAAGACTCATAATTTCCTTCAACGAATCCACGTCCGACTTCTTCAACGTATTTGATATACAACTAAAGCGTTGATCAATATCTTTGTGTGTATGGCCCTCTATAAGAAAAGATAGTTCCACCTCCTGAAAAAACCCCAATCCTACCAATGTAGCACATAGAGCAAACATATAAATGTTTTTGTTCTCCCGTGTGCAGTTGTCCACCTAGATTCGTATTGTTGGTGGTAAAAAGCCCTTCCTCCGCAAGACATCTCCTATCACGTATAACAATATACTCACGACTTGGTTGCTATGGTGTTTGTGGTGAGCCCTAAATCACACGTCGCAATATAAACCAATTCCATGTACAAGAGCACCACATAGATGGGTCTTCACAAATCGATGTGCAATGTTCTTCACAGTCTGCCGCATCCTCGGTACCATGCTCGTATTTTGATCCATGCCATCCACTATGATGCACATGTACAACTCAGGGCTAATATAACACGACCTCTTGAATATCCAATAATGCCTATGTTCTTCCATCTGGTTGCGTAGATGCAACATAAACAACTCCTTTATCTTTATCCTTGCATCCGCATTGGTGGTTCCCTCCATTGCACATTTATACTCCCAACAATGATAACACTTTGAGAATCTCGAGAATGGAGGTACCTGAATGTGGGGATACTTGATGCGCTACATCCTCCGGAACAAACTCATAGAAATGGTTTCCCCATTACAAATTCTCTTGACCTCCTCGTTCACGTAATTGAATACATCAAATTTGGTTGTATTCATAGGAAGGAGAATAAGAGGCACCACTTCGTTGTCACTCTTACGGCAAATACAACGATGAGGTTGAGGACAACCAACTTCATCGAAAAACGATTTAAAGCAAGCCTCTGCCGCAGACATTCTAGTGCTTTCTCTGATCGGATCTAAAAGGGTATTGCCGTGAATCGATGTCACTCTTCCATATATTAGACAGTCCTTCTTCAATTGCTTAAAGCACCTCTGTGAATATCCAACCCCAAGAGCGTAGCAAGCATTGCAAACTTGTTTCCCATCTAACTTTGTAACAAACTTGTCTCGACGAGTTTCTCCGTCCTTGTGTAAAAAGAAATCAACATCTGTCTCATCCACGTACTTCGTACTGAAAACTCATCAGCCCATGCATTATATCGCATGTCCAATGGATACCTTGTTGGAACGTCCCTCAAACGATTACGTTTGCATCCTCCTTGTGCCATTGCAATTTGCACACTTCTAAGCGATACCTTAGATGGTGCAGCTTCTGTCAATGATGGCTCTCTTGAATCTCTCATTCTCCTATTTTGCATAGAATATGGACGACGTATTGGTCTAAGATAAGCAAATCCATCAACATGGGGCAAATCTTGGATGTTTGAGGGAGTGGATTGGGAAAATGGCGAATTTTCATCTATGGTATTTGAAGCATGACTACTGCGTCGAGACCTCTTTGTGGATCCTTATGTGTTGATGAACTTAGGAAAATCAAATTCTGAGGCCATCACTTCTGCAGGCGGTATCTGTGATCCAATGTCACCATGGATACGTGTAATATCAGGTTCTACAGCCACTACACGTAGCAAAGACCGATGCCAACGAATGATCAAGCCCACACACATGCCAAGGCATTCTCTTACAATCTCTCCGGTCCAATGCAATGCATCATCTTCCCTAGTGATACGCACCGCCACCTCGAATGGGAACAACTTCGATCCATTTAATTCCATGCCACTCTTGAATGCATGCTCTCTGATTGCTAAGCCCACTACATCTCCTGCTTCAGAAAGCAATTCTACTGCCCTTTCCAATTCAGATGTCATGATCCCATCAGATCTCTGTTGAATTTGCCTTGCACGTGGTGCTCGTACTATTGGAGCCCCCACAGAGCTATTGGAATGCATATTATCCGTTTGGATGTGTGGCCGTATCGAAGGAGTCTGAATCGTACGGCTCTCCATTATGGGGATTGCTATTTTGCGTGCCCAAATTTGCGAGCCGCGAGCCGCGAGCCTTGGATTGCGAGCCTAGAAATAAAAAAGTTGTGTATTTTTTACAAAAGTAAAAGTTAAAGAGAAGCATAAAGTTAGGAAAAATATAATTTTTAAAAAAAAAGTTAGAAAAAAAATGAAGTTAAAAGTAAAAGTTCAAGAGAAGGGGCCCTATAGCCGCGGAAATTGATGAACCGTTGTCATTTATATTAACCTAGTCCTTTGTTATTAGGGCTTTGGGTTATAAATGGAGGTGATCTTGACTGCTAAAATGGTTTAGGCACCCTATGGCCGTCGGCGTCTGAACCTTGATTCAAAATAAACTGGTAAACCTATGGATACACCATAGGTTTATAATCATTATATCACACTCCACATAAATTTTTATTGGAGAGTGATTTAACATAAAGATTTCCTCACGCTCATATTATAGATAGCCTCCGGTAGATGTTTCCCCACACGTTTGTCATAGATAGTCTTGGGCAATAGAACGGACTCTTAAGTAGAATGATGGGCTTCATTATTCAAAGCTACCTTGTATTGAACTCTGTAGCGCAATTCTTGAGAGGCTTGACAATTCAAGTTATGTTGTGGTTTAGAGTCATATTGTGGGACTTAGAAATTGTACTTTAAATTGATGCAGCTAGAAGTAGTGAGTATATAAGGGTGGAGAGAGCAGTAGGTATTCATGAGCGTTATTTCAAAATTCCTAAGAGTTGCGCAAGTGGATCATAGAGTCTTAGAAGTTTTGTTTATTGATATGGATCTGCTTGATTGTTAGAATCATTTTGATTTGCTAGAAATCAAGTAGAGGTGACATAGATGGAGCAGATAAGTTTGAATGTGGACATCACAAAGCTCATTTGCTTGGGAAATGGTGAAAACTCAAAACTACATTTTTTACTACACTGTGACTTTTAATGCAACTAGAGGTGGGTGATAACACTGACATCACCTTCAATGCGGTTGGTAGTTCGGTGAAGGCATACAAGTGTGTCCTTTTGATGTACTCTCAAGTATTTGAAACAATGTTCAAGAATAATATGAGGGAAGCAATCACTTTGGAGGTTGATGTGCTGGACATTTCAATTAAAGAACTGAAGTTCTTCATGGTGATCTTGTATATTCCTTGGAGGAATTTACTTAGATGGACCCGTTGAGTTGCTGATTATGCCGCCAGAGTTTCAGAAAGCCGTTGATATGCTATTTGATGAACTATTTGTTGCATGCATAAAGTATGAAGCGTGGGCACTGGAGGCCACACTCATTGCCGAAATGAAAAACCATTTGACGCGAGAAACTGCAATGTGTATTGGCGCCAGAGCACGACAATGACCCAGAATGCGAATGGAATGTGGATTTGCAAGAGCTACATCAAGCATTACATTCAACACCACTAGTCAAGGTCGACAAAGGGAATGGACAGTGGTAGTGGTTTTACACCCGCATTTTTAAACAAACTTCGAGAAGAGAATATGGATTTGTTTAAAAATGCGGGCAATTGAAATGATATGCAATTGCAACATCCCACGGGGCCATGGCGCAGTCTGAGTCAGGAGAGATATGCTCCGCCATCAGCCTGATGAAGTCATACAAATATTTGTGAAATAAATAAACAAAAAATGATGTTTGAGGAAATAATAAGAACTCCAACTAACTTACTCAATCCAATTTTCTTTGTAACTTTGCAGATTGTTTGATCATAAAAAAGATGCCAGGTAGTCCATAAACATGAAGAATCAACAATATACATAAACATGAAAGAATCAACAAGTGCAGCGGCAGTTTGATCGTGAAGAAGACGTCAGGGAAGACGTCAAATCTAAATGAAACAAAGCCTCCCAAGGGCCTCCATCAGACAAAGCAAATGCAGAAAATCAACAATTGTCAATGATCAATTCAAAAAGCACCTTGATAGGGCCACCGATAGCGGCATTCCAATTGATGAGCTTTGTGAATTGCAGATGTTAAGTTGCTCTACTAGAAATTGAGAAATAAACTCTAAAATGAATTGCAAACGCAGTTGTCCTATTCTTGTAGAGTTGGAGGGCTTCAATAAAAAAAAAAGAGTTGAGGGAGACTGGATCATATGGTTAGTTTTAGATTTCTTAGTCTCTTTCAATAGATCTTTGTCTTTCTGAATTTTAGAGTCTTAAGATTGGTCGTGGATCAATGCTAGGGACGAGAGTGTTGAGGAGGCTGTGAGAGATGTGGTTTCAATTCTTTATAGCTATTGTAATTGTTGGCACTTGAGATTTGGATATAGTCAAACAACAGGATTCAAGATGAAGCAGACATGATAGAAAACTCCACGCTAAATTTGGACATCTCAGAGCTAATTAGCGTGGGAAGGGAGATTATTTGAAAGCTTCCATTTTGATGAAATTACAAGGTCCTCATCTAATTGGTCATTGAAGATAATATAGATGTAACATTTCATATAATCGTAAGATTGGTGAAGGCACACAAGGAAGTTTTCTCGATGTATTTGGTGGTATTTAGAGCAATGGTGAAGCACAAGATGGAGGAAATAATTGTTTCCATGGACGGTCTATAGCTGTTCATTGTGTTGTATGTTCTTGATGGAATATACTTTGATTGGACTAGACAAGTTGCAGAAAATGCCAATGGAGTTTTTAGGAAGATATTAATGACCATTTTCATGAACTCTTTGATGCATGCATTAAGTATGGAGTGAGGTCGCTGAAGGCCACGATAATCTCCGGCATGTGAATTGGCGTTGATCAATGACGATGACCTTCAATATTACTGGAAAAGATGACTACAAGCAATACTTTGTCAATCACAAGCACTTGCACCTTTCATTTTGGACAAAAAAAATAGACACAAGCAATGCATTTGCGAGCCCTTATTTGAATCAAATTTGAGTAGATAAGGATTTGGAGTTAGCTAAATGGCATGGT
The DNA here is from genome assembly GCA_963971425.1 of Bryoerythrophyllum caledonicum. Lineage (NCBI taxonomy): Eukaryota > Viridiplantae > Streptophyta > Bryopsida > Pottiales > Pottiaceae > Bryoerythrophyllum > Bryoerythrophyllum caledonicum. Next base: position 17,307,051 of record OZ020521.1, on the reverse strand, counting down.
TGATTGATAAGATTTGATAAGATTCAATATAATATTATGCAATATTCTTCACAATCATCATACTTGTAAAAAGGGTGCCGACATCGGCACCCCCTAGGACGCTCTTCCCATATCCTTTGAGAGGAGTCTCCAAGGCAAGACACATTGACACTCATCCAAAAGATCCTTGCTATCTGTAAAAAGGAAATCTTTAGAGGGAGTGCCGACATCGGCAATCCATAAGAGGGCCTATTTTATCTTCAAAAAAGGATCCTCTAAAGGGGATGCCGACATCGGCAACCCCCTAGAATTCATATCCACGCTCTGGAAATTTTTGAGAGAATTCCAAAATGATATTGAACTTTACCATCCAACACTTTAAGAACAAGTTATCCACGGATGAATTCGTGAATTCCAAGACTTCATCCGTAGATAACTTATTCTTTGAGTGTTGGATGATGAAGTGTGATACCATTCTGGAATTCTCTCAAAATTTTCTAGAGTGTGAATGTAAATTCCAGAGGGTGCCGATATCGGCACTCCCTTTTGGAAGTTCCATTTAAAAGATTGGATAGGCCTTCTTGTGGAGTGCCAATGTCGGCATCCCCTATGGAGGTTCTCATTTTAAACAAAAGAAGAGTCCTCTAGTGGAGTGCCGATGTCGGCACCACTTTTGGAGGTTCTCTTTTTAACAATAGAAAATATTTTTTGAGGGATGTTAAATTTTAATGTCAAAATTCTTTTTGAAGGTTGCTTTTAATAAAAATATAAGGGCGTCCTGGGGGTGCCGATGTCGGCACCTCCTTTAGAGGTCTCAACTTTCCTTTTCAAAGATATATAGATCCTCTAGAGGAGTGCCGTTGTCGACACCCCTCTAAAGATTGATTTTCTAAAATGAGAAAGCTCCTTTAGACGAGTGCCGATATCGGCACTACCTTTGGAGGTCTCTTTTCTAAATATAGGAGGAGCCTTCTAGAAGAGTGTCGGTATTGGCATCCACTTTGGAGGTTTCATTTTTAAATATAAGAACGATCCTGTAGAGGAGTGCCGATGTCGGCAATCCCATTGGAGGTTCTCTTTCTTAAAATATGAAGGGCCTTCTAGTGGAGTGCCAATGTCCGTACCTTCCCTAAAGATTCTTTTTTAAAAACATAGGAAAGGTGTTTTAGAGGGTGTTAATGTGAGCATTCCATTTCTAGGTTTTTTTTCTAGACATGCGAATGATCCTCTAGTTTGATGCCGATGTCGGCATCCTCTTTAGATGGTTTTTTTTCATATGTAGGATGGATTCTCTTGTAGGGTGCCGATGTTTGCACCTCCTTTGGAGGTTTTTTTTTTTAAATATAGGAGAGATTCTGTAGAAGGGTGCCGATGTTGGCACCTCCATAGTGGTTGGAGCGTGCAAGGACTAGCTCGGAAATTATTTTTATGTCCAAAAAATATTCTTGAGAAGACCCTTGCTTATGAGGAACTTGTCCTTGTCTTGGTCAAGTTCAAGCAAATGTTCTACCCTAGTATTTGAAATGAAATAACCACTTTTAGATATCTACGTTGTTTTGAAGTAATGGGCATTTTTATTAAACTGAGAAGCTTTAATAATTGGGCCTTCATCTAGGAGAAGCGTTTTCTAGGACAAGCAATGAACCCAATAATGTTTTCATCTTCAAGATGGCAGAGATAGAACTTGAGATCACGGTTGATTTAATTAAGACTATGCAACTTGGAGATGACTTAGAGGATGCGCGGATGATGTTTAACCATGTCAAAAGTGTCAAGTCTTGGACCACTATGGCTGCCTATGTGTACAACTGTATTTATTGTCTCGTGATGACAATTGCGGTTTTTGATATGTACTCTAAAATGTGGTATTTCAGCAAGTGTTCTGGAGATTATGCAATGCGATTTCAAGTAGGCATGACAATTCAAATCCAAATCTCAAAGAATTGATGTCCGACATCAAGATTCAACAACGGGATGCCAACATCAATATTACTTTAGAGTAGAATCGGTTTCGGCATCCCGTTGTTAGTACTACACTATTCATTGCTAGAAGTCACTCTCAAAGGAGTGCCGACATCGGCACTTTCTTTTGGCGGTTGTCATACTTATCTAATTATACTACCTTATGCCGCTACTAGCTATATTTTGAAACCTAAGTTCTTCTATCAGTTCGCCATGCCAAACGTTGTACTAATCATAATTATTGATCAAACAATCTATCGGAAGCTGTTCAAACAGGTCAAGATGTTGTCATATATTTTGATGGAATTGGTGCACATCAAGTGATTCCAACAGTCAGGCAAAAAATTATCATATGTATATTGCGGCTATGGATGATATGGTCTAGGTATGCATACGGATTGTTGCCTATTATCAATATCTGAAAGGTGAAAAAACTAGGCAACGATCTTGGGAAGGATTAACTCACTCTTTGCATTGCCTATTCCATCATTCAACGCTCTGGAAATCATGCTGCACTCGCCAATATGCTCGGTGCAGACGAGTTCTGTACCTGCAATCTTTACTTAGAAGGTGAGGAAATTTTTGTATATCTAAATAGAAAAATAGTTTCTTCTCCAGGATTAGAATTTGAGTAGCATCACCCCGACAAAATAAGGGCATCACGTTTAATGATGAACGCTTGTCGTATTGATCCAATGATTGTTGACCTAACGATTGAAGAGCGACCACAACACTCTACTTGCTCTTTTGAAGCAACTGAAGTACTTCCATCGGTGTCACCTGCAATTTATTTCCCGATTCAACACGTCAAAGTTGTGCAAGAGATTGTCTGTGATGAGAAGCAATGGCACATTGGAAGGCTTCCTAAGACATCCAGTAAAACATGTTTATTTCTATAGGCCGATATAAGGAAGTAGTGTGTGGGCAGGATTGTGCAGCACGGAAGAAGTATATTTGCCTCAACATACATGGCACTGATGGACAATTTCAAGAAATTGAGAATGAAAAGAATGCAATTCTTCTTTTGTAACAACGACATTCATTGTTGTGTTGTGGACACACGACAAAGGTGGATCCAATCTAAGCTACATATCCCAGACTTCTAGCCAGTTGAGATGGGAACAAACTAGAGTATGATGGAGATATTTGCCCTCAAAAACGTCGAGTACCGTCACACTGAGCGTAAGGCGTTGTCCCCTCAAAACTTATATTGTGTCACTCCAATTCTATATAAAAGGCGGTGAGACTAAAAGGGCCACTTCCACCGTTTGTACTAGTTCTTGTCCATCACTCGTGAGTCTATACTTCGTAAAAATGACGGGACAGAGGGAGACTGAGATTGGAGATTTACACTTCCCTTGCAAGTATATAGAAGTCAAGTTTAATATCTCACTCTTCTAATGTCCCCCTCCAAGACTCTTACTAATTTTTCCAGTTCCAAAAACTACATTCTGGGGTTGCAAATTATCCCTAAACTATCCTTCATATCTCCCCACTTTTCTCCCTTATCTTTGGTTCTAACCACTTACTATTTCTCCTCTACCAATAGTTTCATACTTTAAATCATTTGCTCTCCCTTGCACTAGCTTTACCGCCAATACACCTTTTAAATCTCCCAAATTTATTGTGCCCCGGGTCATCATCCACCAAATTGAATCATCTATCTCATAATCGTCTACCTCTAAACTGCTAATCCTAACTCTAAATCTTTGTTCTATGGTACCCTAAATTCAACCAATATTTTCAGATGTCCCACTCTCATTGTCTCCTACGCTCCATCTCTAAAACCTTCCAAACTATACTTGCCATCTCCTTAAATCGCACTATTCCCACCCCCTCCGATCCCCAGATTCCTAGAACCACTACCACTCTCCAAATTCTAAAACCTTCCTCCCCCTACTTCGTCCTCTCTCCCTCCCACTGTCTTTTTATACATACTAAAATCATGGTCCAAAGCTTTATAACCTCAGAAATTCTATCTTCCCTACATTGTAGAACCCTAGACTCCACGGTCATAAGTCCATTTTTATAAAAAAAAAATCAACAATATTGTCATTTTTAGATCCTTCTTGCATACAATTTCTCCACCCTTCCCCACGGTAATAGGTCCATTGATGTAATGCATTTAATCAATGTCATTCTAAAAAAACCTTAAAACTTTTACTTTTTTATGCCCTTTTCAAATTAAGAACTCAATTTTTGCCAACAAGGCTCGCAATCCTAGGCTCGCAGCTCGCGGCTCGCAAAATTACGCACGCAAAATAGCTTGGTCCTCTCCATTATCACTATTGAAAAAATAGGAACATTATGGCTGCACATTAGTCAAAATACATGTGGTAATTGTTAACCTTCAAAGCACCATTCATCTGATAAAAGATATGTTTCTAAACACATGTTTACTGTTCAAAATATGATGATGATATTGGACCTTTTAATTAAACAACTTTGAAATGAAAAAATTAAGAATTTGTAGAGCATGAACTCCTTGCACGGAGTCTTTAACCCTGAAGATACAATGACAATTTTACACCAAAAACACTTTAAAATTGTTGGATTCCATTGCAATGAACTGAAAAGTAAACGAAAACTTTTATTTCTAGTTTTGACTGTAGGATCTCAATTAAGACCTATTAAGTAATATTTAAACAAAACTTCATAAACATTGACCGCACGTATTGAAAGATTATAGTGTTTGAAGTCAAGCATATGGTTCATTTTCTTCCCTACGTGCAGTGAATTTGCAGACTTTGACTTCACTTGGTGTCAAATTTTTGCACTACACAAGGTCTAAATCCATAACCATCTTGTTAAGCATGATGTTAATTCCTTGTACACCAATTTTTAGAGGAAGAAAATAGGTGTAGCATATGCAAAACAACTGTGGAAGGAGTGGAAGTTCGGAATTTGATAATTCACACTGTAATTTTTTGTGAACTTTATGTGTTTTAGATTGGTAGTCTAAATGGTCAATAAGAAGGTTTACACCGCATATTGTTGTGGAAAAAATAAAAAGTGAAAAATAAAAAGATATCTAAGTTTTAATTGGAAATGAAGAAGTTTCTTTTGTACCTTGCCCAACACTGACTGACAATGTGTGAATATATTTGACCTAGGTTGGTATACTATTTTTCACTAAAGACAAGAACTTATTTTGACAACATCAAGGAAAATAACATTACTTGAAAGTACTGAATATCTCACATTCAACAGAGTGTTCTAGCAAAAGTTTGTGGACGTGCCCGACTTGCCTACTCTCCCCATTTGAAATTCAAAACCCTAATTTAAAAAAAATCAAATGTCCAACTTAGGTAAAAATTGTTTTCCCACTAAAGTCTTGGTAATGCCTTTCTATAGTAAAATTTTCAAAGAGAAATGTTGGAAATTGGCACCATAGGAACCTGACCGAACTTTCTAAAAACCCATTTTTGACACTTGATCCTTTAGGGATTAAAGATGCTACACCTCTTCTGCACCCCTAAACATTGGTGTAAAATGGAACTTATATCATTTGTGACATGATGATAATGAATCTAAATCATCAATGATGCAATCTTCTGAATCCAAGTGAACTGATAGAAGGGAATCCACTGAACCTAGGGAAGAAAATGAACCATGTTATCTACTTGCTATTACCAACATCATTGGAACTTATTACAATCGCTAATAAAAAAAAAGGTTGGTACATCCACTTAAAGGTTATTCTACAAACAACATAGTATAGAAAATCAATCAACAATCAATCTTAAACTTGTATAAAAATAAATGTTTTCCTCAAGATATGTTGCAGGTATTAGCGGTATACGCACTGATGCTTGATGGCGTTCAACATTAAATCACCATTCCGTCGATGTTGTTGAACATGTTTTTCAACCCTTCCCACTTTACCTCCAACACATGCATAAAATTAATTCTAAAAACTAAGATACTTAGTGTTGCAATGATAAAACGAAGATACTTAGTGTTGCAATGATAAAAACTCCTAAGTATCTTCGTATTACATATAGCCCAAAATTTTAATATAATAAGTAAAAAGTTTAAACATAAGGAGAAACAAAGCAAAAGGTCCAAATTTTGACTAGTAAATTTGAGGCACAAGGTTCCAACATGGATATAAGGCTTCTATGCAAGTCTAGAGGTCATTTCTCTTCCCAGTTTCTAAGGTGAGCTCTCTTGCAATCGAAACCTCAAGGCCATGTGCATTTTTCCTTCATTCACTGATTTCTGTCAACTTTGTATACTGTATAGATTGGAGGAAATTTGAACATCGAGAAGATTTTTGCAAATTTAGTAAGCTTCTCACTTTGTTTCAATTCTGCATAGAGGGAACTCCAAAGTTAGGTTCATGATGATTGAAGTTCAGTCAGAGTTACAATAGTGTTAGGTGAATACACAAATGAGGACACCAACTTGAGTACGTACAAAATTGCAAATTCAACAAAGTTGAATGAATACACATGTAGCAGTCAACTAGTGAGTTCAGCCTTTATTCAACTAAAATAATTACACCAATACTTCACAGAATTGAAGTCAAGAGGGTAGCTAATAGTATGGCACTAAATCCTCAGTACGGCACATCAACGCACTACCTGAAACCCTAGCCGCCACACCCAGGCACCCAAACCCTAGCCGCCACACCCAGGCACCCAAATCCTAGCCGCCACACCTAAGCACCCAAACCCTAGCCGCCGCAACCGAACCCTAGCCGCCGATCCCATGGAATTCGTGCGACACGTCATTGGGTTACCATAGACTCAAGGTGTACGCGCACACACCTCCAACTGCTGGAGCTCCTTCATCCATCCAAAAACTCCTTCATCTATCCAAAAACTCCTTCATCCATCCAAAAAACATCATGGCTAGAAACCCGAGCAAGGCGGCTTAGGCGCGGCGTAGGAACCAGGCCGGAGGCGCACACCACCAGGTCGCAGATGGCGTGCACAGGATCATGTCATGTGTGGGTTTAGAGTGTGGGTCGATGTGTGAGTCACAGACAATGGCGCGCACACGATCAGGTCACGATCAGATCGGAGGCGCGCACACGATCAGATGCATCCTGGTCATCTGTGGGTCTAGGTCAAGTGTGGAACGCACACGATGATGATCAGGATCGAGGTGGTCGCAGATGGTCACAGACAAGACTGATCACTACGGTCGCAGACGATTACGATCGCATGTCGCAGATCGCACGAGGTCCTCTACTGATTGACATTATCTGCACCTCCTTCAACTAGAAGCACTTTCTGCGATGCTAATGGCCCATCTAGGATCTATGGCGCTAGAAAACAGTGTGAGAGACAAACACGCTGCATCAAGTGCTTTTGTGTGGCGCGCACATGATCAACAGTGGGCTGTGAGTTTGAGGTGGCGTGCGGACACCGCGATCACAGACTAGTCGGCGTCGCACGAACCCTTGCCGCCATGCTTGAGCTTTCCGTCATGCTTGCGCTTCCTGTACGCGCGAACCCCTACCGAGACGTCGACGTCCTGTACGCGCGAATCCCTGCAACAACCCCACGATGAGGAACCCTATCTCTCAGCCTCCTTGCGGTTCTCATCCCATCGCTGACGCTGCTGAATCCAACCTCAACCTCAAACTCTCACCATCTCCTACTCTCTCCCAAACCCTAGTCGCCCACAACTTCTCTCCCTCATACCTCCCCTTCATTCCTCTCCCTCACAACTCTTCTCTCCTCACCCTCCGCCCTCACAAGCCTCTCCCTCCTCCGTACCCTCTCTCACACTCACAACCTCCCTCACAACTACTGCCAGGGGTGTGCGCGCGCACACCCCTCGTAGGACTACCCCAAAGGTAAAGGATTGATATCCTTCATTGATACCCTCATTTCCAAAACCCTAATACCAAACCCTAATTGTTACCTCGACTGTAAACCGGGTAGTTGTACTTCGATCTCATACCCTGGTGGTGATATCCTCGCTATTGATACCCAAAGTACCTTGGTCCATAAATGATGTTGAGAATATCTCAATCAAACATCGTTAAAAATGCTTGTTTTAGTGCATTTAGCAAGGAAGACAAAATAAAGTTTTTTGTAGTTTTAACCGTAGGATCTCAATCCTTACTTATTAAATAATATGCTCACAAAATTTCATAAAGTTTTACTGCACGGATTGAAAGATTATAATGTTTGAAGTAGAGAAAAGGCTCATTTTCTTCCCTGCGTTTACTGAATCAGCAGACTTTGACTTCAATTAGTGTCCAATTTTTGCACTAGAAAAGATCTTACTTAATTACCATAATGTTAAGCATGATGTTAGTTTTACCAATTTTGAGAGGTACAGAAGGAGTGTAGCATATTCAAAAAAATTGTGCAATGAGTGGAGGTTCAAATATTCTCAATTCACGTTATATTTTTTTGTGAACTCGATATTGTTTTAAATGAGAATCCAAATGGTCAATAAGAAGTTTTACATCACATAATGCTGTAGGGAAAAGCAAAAGTGAATCATACAAAGATCTCAAAGTTTTATGTGGAAAGGTAGAAGTGTTTTTGGTACCATGGCCAAAAATGTGTGACAGTGTGTGAAAATAATTGACTTGGATTAATATGCTATTTCACCAAAGAACTAACAACATCCTTAACACGATGGTATTGGATTTAGATCTTGTGTAGTGCAAAAGCTTTAGGGGTAGACAAGGTGTGTAGCATATTCAAAAAAACTGTACAATGAGTGGAGCTTCAAAAATTCTCAATTCACGTTATATTTTTTTGTGAACTCGATATTGTTTTAAATGAGAATCCAAATGGTCAATAAGAAGTTTTACATCACATAATGCTGTAGGAAAAATCAAAAGTGAATCATACGAAGATCTCAAAGTTTTATGTGGGAAGGTAGTGGTTTTTTTGGTACGTTGGCCGAAAATGTGTGCCAATATGTGAAAATAATTGACTTGGATTGGCGTGCTATTTCACCAAAGAACTAACAACATGCTTCACACGATGCTATTGGATTTAGATCTTGTGTAGTGCAAAAGTTTTTAGAGGTAGAAAAGGAGTGTAGTATATTCAAAAAAATTGTACAATGAATGGAGGTTCAAAAATTCTCAAATCACGTTTTTTTTTGGGGAACTTGATATTGTTTGAAATGAGAATCCAAATGGTTAATAAGAAGGTTTACATGACATAATGCCGTAGGAAAAATCAAAAGTGAATCATACGAAGATCTCAAAGTTTTATGTGGAAAAGTAGAAGATTTTTTGGTACCTTGGCAGAAAATTTGTAACAATGTATGAAAATAATTGACTTCGATTGATATGCTATTTCACCAAAGAACTAACAACATGCTTAATATGATGGTATTGGATTTAGATCTTGTGTAGTGCAAAATTTTTTAGAGGTAGAGACGGGGTGTAGCATGTTCCAAAAAATAGTGCAATGAGTGGTGGTTCAAAAATTCTTATTCCATACTAATAGTGACTATCGTTTTGTAATGATATACAGGTTTTTTGAGTGTTGCGTTATGGCACCACCAAAAATTGACAGAATCTGGGAGAGCCAGAGTTGGTGGATTATGGAAGTGGATGAGTCGAACGCCTTTTTGTGGGTGACGGATTATCCCTTTGAACTAGGGAAGCGTACATCGGCATTGGGGAAGAGTTTTGGCAAAATCCAGGCAATCACTCTTTGACGTGATGATTTGGAATACGTTACTTGAGTAGTGGATCCAGGTCAATTGGAGGTGAAGACTTATCTTTTGAAGAAGTTGCTTCTTGCACCTGTCTCTTTGAATCTTCTTCAAAATCCAGGTCAAGTGAAATTCCTCAAATCATTGCAAATGTTTTGGTTGAACATCTCTCTTGCGGTACGTACTGCTAGATACAATAACGTCTTGGCCTCTTTAGCGTTATCACCGGAGATGTTGTTAAAGGTTAAAAAGATTATGGAGGAACATATTAGATATGAGTTATTATGGGAGAGGGACCCATCACGTGCGACAACTTAAGCCCCACCAACGGAACGAGAAGAAATATAAGTTTATCGAATTCTTACTAAGCCGTTGCAACTAGAGTAGCGACCACTGGAGGGGGGAGGGGAAGTGGAGGCCATCATCCCACTACAACTACTGAGGTACATACATTACCGAATCATCCATTAACGAGTAGACGTCCTATGAAGAGGCCACGACATGTTGAGAGTGATGTAGCTTCTGGTTCAACAGAATGCCCATCAAATTTGGATTTTAGCGGGAGGAGGTTGATTGGAAGAAGTGTAAGATCCGGTGGCAGGGTTCCTAGGTCGAGGCTCAAGACGCGTGATGGTCATCGTAGGGCCTCTGCATCTACACTGGGAGATTTAGCTGATTTGTCAGCCATGGCGTCGGAGGAAGATGCATTTCACAATCTATCAGACAATGTACCAGAGGATTTTGAAGACAATGCGGAGATACCGCAGGATGTTCCAACTTCAATGTATTTAAAAGCACCAGTGCCTACAACGGAGGAGATTGCAAAAGGATCAGTATGGGGGAATTTTGTGTTTAAGACACACATAGACCGCATTGTCTTTGTGGAGAATCCGGAAACGAACTACCGGGTTTTATCACAGAAGAGGGTCAGAGAAGTAATTAATCGTTTAAGAGACCCTGAATCCGCGACTCGGGTGAGTAGATTGGTACTTCGACCAATCAAATACATTGTGCATACTACCACCGATGATGGTGTCGTTGAGAAGGAGGAGCTGCCATATCCATTGGTAGGAACCGTGCGAGAGTTTGAGCGCATGTTCATTGCACACCGGAGTGCTTCTATAGAGGGTGCTATGGGATCCCAATATTTTTGGCTTCAAGATCATATCATTTGGGAACCGGTGGATGGGCAACACATAGTAGCAGTCTGTAAGTTTGTACAGCAGCAGTGGAGAGATGGTACTATGGCTTTAAATGAATACCTGGACACGTTCGAGCGGCGGGAGGCCTCTTTTGTGGTGTATGATGATCATCGCTTTTACATTGAGAAGTCTACGCGAATCAACGTGGCGGAGTTCCAGAGACATTCATATTCTACGATAGAGGAGGATTTGAGGAAGCTCCGTCAGATTTGGGATCTATATAGAAGGCCTAATAGCACACTACGTACGGACGATGCACGCAAGGCTGTTGCTTTGGTGAGTGCGGCAAGTGCTGTGCATAAATTGTCCAAGGGGGATGGAGTTGTCACGGTGAAGAGGTTGGCCAAAAACATAGAGGATTTGACCAATCATGCATAGAATCCGAGCAGTGACTGCTTCGAAGCTATCATTCAAGTATCCAAGGACTACGAAGATGGCATTCTCTTTTACAGCAAGGAGGAAGAGGACAAGTGAAAGGACATGGCAAGGAAGAGAGAGCTGGATCCAAATGTGGACGTACGACCAACAAGAAAGGGGATAACCTAGAATTGGTTGAGGCCATTAGGTAGGGTTCCGAATCCATATTATCTTCGGTTGGCAAAGTCTGTTGCAGCGAAGCCGGTGAGGGAAGATGGAGTAAAACCTCGTTAAGCATATTACTTTGACGGTGTAAAAGACAGGAATCCACATCCTTGTACAATTGCCGATGTTATTGACTGATATCAGAGACGAGAAGCTGTGATGAATTCCATCCGTTCGTTGATGGTGGAGAATAAGGAAAGTACACATGATCCATGAAGCAGTTCTTTTGTATCCGTGTAGGGAAGTATTTTCCGAGGAGTAATGCACAACTTGATATCTTTGGGAAGCTTTTGAATGCTACCACAAAAAACTCTTGGAGTGCTCCTGTACGGGGGAAGGTGTCTAACCTGGAAGATATATGCTACCTCATCCCTCCTTCCATCAGGTTTCATTATGGTGACATTGCAGCAAGGGGCCGTGGATACATTGGACTGTCCGTGGATGTGGGAGGACATGGTACTGCTAATTGGGAATGGCAGATGGAAGTCAAGACGCCAGGCCAAAGCGACAAAGAGAATCTTCTTCCGGTTCGGTGTAGAAGAGGGTTATTCCGCACCGACTATATAGAGTTGGGGAAACCATGTTTGTGGGTGATTGATTGTCGATGTGGCGGTGGGAGACATGGAGATGGTCATTGGAGAGACGTCCAGTTATCCGCAGCTTTTTCACAGTTGACATTATAGATGGCAAATATTGAAGGATGGAACGTCATCTTCTTGTTACCAGCGGCCGTGTATGCCAACAAAGAGTTTTTCACGAAGGTGAAGCTTCTAGAGGGATGTACTATGCAACGTGGATGTTGGGCATTTGATCCGAACTCGGTTAATCCCTATACTCTTGATTTTACAGAGAATGGACGTCTGGAGCAAGTAGTACAACCGATTGGCGATGTTGTGATTTGTATGCAGCACCCTATGGATACTTCTCCTGGCCCGAACTATGTTTCTGGAGACGTTCCACTTCCACTTGTATTCTTGGATCACTGGAGTGAGGCACGCCAACTCTCTGAAGTTGATTCACTTGAGAGATCTCCATAAAAGCTGGCAAGACTAGTGGGTTCATACTTGCCCCGTGGTTGGGGTTGAGTGGCGTGTAACATATCTACGGCCATTTCCACAATCCTTGAAGGAGATTTCCAGGGATCTGAGATTTTCATCATTGACCATTGTACAGACTGAGTTTCATTTCTATGCAATGAGTTGTCCAACAATTTCCAAGGACAACTGTTGGTCAAGACAGATGGAACAAGTATTGGTTGCAACATCGTACATGGGACCGAACAGGCGGTTGGTGGAGTGAGGAATGAAGACGACAATGAGAATGGAGTTGGTTTGCTTGAGAGATTGCCACGTTCAGGTACTACTGAAGATTCGTCATCTCGTAGTGGATTAGAGGCCGATGAAGATGAAGTGACCCAGTCTCTTTCAAGAGAGAAGATTCCATCAACGAAGCGGGCAGTAGGAGATACTTCAATGGAGACGTTTGCAACACTTACAGAGAGGATGCAAGATACCGGTGTAGTGGATGTTAGTTTGGCGGCAGGGGCAGGAGGGGGGCATACATTTGATGGTCCTAGGCTGGAGATGGGGCAAGAAGAATTGGACTCATTGGAATTTTTTTCGGTGCAGAGGAGGATTCGAGAGCCTTCGGTGCCTTCTCAATCAGAGCCAGTATCAGAGACTCAAGAGACATTCGGAGGTACTCAGAGTAATACCAGACCAGGTTTGCCTTTCGTTCCAAGATCTAGCATATCCGAGGACATCATTGCATTTTAGGGGGCCTTCTCATCAGAGCGAGAGATGTCCTTTAATGTAGAGGATGGCTTTTTCTACAATGATGACAACGTAAGGCATACGCGGGAGGGTGTTCCTGGCAATTACCGATTTGTTGAGTATGCATCCATTGGCATCAAAGATATGGAAGATCATCCGCCGCAGGATCATGAACTGTTCGCTATGGTAGGTAGCGCCATTGGACACGTGGAGGAAGTCGTTGCGCCAGAAGATGAACTCTGAGCCTTGGAGCTATATACTATAGTAGCATCCAGGTAGTTTAGGTGGCAAGTACGTTAGTGTAATGCAGTTTGAGATGTATCTATCGTTAGGTGGGTGGTATATATTTATATATTGGGTGGTCCATATGATATGTTTGATTTTAGAATCCCTTCGCAATAGTGTGGAATTGCTTGATTATGTATGTTTTTGCATTATAAAATACAGTGAGGTACTTTACACTGTCTTAGGAAATTGCATATATATTTTTGTATCTCTTACACATTGTATTTGTAGTGCAGTACTCTAAAATCCTATAACAACTCATAACACATTTATAATCTCTTTGGGCACATGATCATAATTTTGTAGCAGGATTTGCAAACTAGATTAGAAATCATATATTTTCTAAAAAAAGGTAGAAAATGTAAAAAATATATTACTGATATGAACATGAAGATGCCAATGTTTGACACGACAAACACCAAAATTTTGTGACAAAAAACATAATAAACCTTTGCCAAATTTTAATTAAAAAAAAAGTTATGAGCAAATAACTTGCGACTTTCTACCAGTAACGAGTGCACTTGGCTAAGTGCATAATTGCTTAATTGATCATATAATATGATGTGCTCATGATGTGCTAAATGTGTAGTGATACCATATGGCTAGCATCACTTACTTTATAGTTCTAGGTAATTAATCTTCTCCCCTTCGTCATATCTTGAGTCCACCCTTGGGTTCCTTGAGACTATAACTACTAGAATTACATTGTACTGTACAATAGGGTGACATTCAAATTTGGCGATTTAGTAGTTCCAGGTATAGTGTCCTACACTGCTGCCAACTTTGTCACCCTCCCCAAAGCTGAGGAATTGTTATTTTACCATGAAAATTTGGGGACAGCATCACCTTTATGTTGAAAACATGCATACCAAATTTCAAGTCCAAGAGACTTATAAAAAAAAACTTATGCAAGATCTACCAACATGGGATAGCTGTGAGAAAAGTGTCACAACTGCCAACTTTGACACCCTCCGAAGAATTGAGGAAATTTTTTTTGCCCATGAAATTTTTGGAGCAAAAACATTTTTATGTTGTTTGCATGTGTGGAAAATTTCAAGTCCAAAAGACCCATACAAAAAATAATATTCCAAATCTACCAACATGTGTAGTTTTGAGAATCAAAGGGGAAAACCATTTTACTACTTCCAACTTTGACGCCCTCCTTAGGATTGAGTTTTTGTTGATACATAATGAAATTTTTGGCACAAGATCATCTCTACCCTAGTAACATGTGAGATAAATTTCAAAGCCAAAAGATGTACATAAAAAAGTTATTCCATATCTACCAACGTGTATGTCCTCCATTAGCGTCAATCACTGCTAGTAACCTAGAGGGCATAGAATGACATAGTTGAAGGAGCTTTGTACCATTGACTAACTTCCACTCTCTTTCAAGAACTACCTTCAACACATCTAAGCTTCTAGGGCATTGTTTGCCATGTTGCACAACATCTTTTAACATCCTCCAAACGTTCTCGATTGCATTGAGATCGGGAGAGTTTGCAGGCCAGTTGAGCTTTTCGAGAAGGTGGCTTTGTCTTCATTCTTCACATATTTTGCTCCTATGGACGGGTGCCCCATCTTCCATAAGCACTCCTTGTGGAATTTGACCTATGAAATGAACCAATTTGGCATCGTAAACCACTTCTATAAAATCCTTAGCAGAACGTTGACCTTTAGGCATAAAGACAAGTTCTGACTTTTGTCCTCCGGCAAATGCACCCCAAATCATTAAAAAAGTCCTTCCACTTTTAAAAGTAGGAGCCAGACAACTTGATGAATAACGCTTGTATGCACTTCTCCAAACATGAATTTGCCGAGAATTTTTTCCAATTTCAAAAGTAGATTCATCTGTCCAAACAACACGCTCCCACTCTTTTGCACTCCATCCACGGTACTTCTGAGCAAAAGCTAATCGTTGAGACATGTGACGAGGTGTCACAAAAGGTTTTTGACTGCAATTCGACTAAAAATGCCATTTTTATGTAAGACCCTTTGAATAGTACGTCTACACACTTGAGTAGGATATGCATTGGTAATCTCTGAGAGTGAAGAGCAACGATGAATTTTTGAGTAATGCACAATACTACGAAGATCTCTGTCACTAAGTTTTTTAGCGTGACTTCCACCGCAAGGTTTGCGCTTGTAGGTTCCATCTTTTCTAAATGATTTTACTAACCTTGTAACTGTTCTAATAGGAACTCCAATTGTAGCTGCAATTTGAACTCCTATAAATCCTCCGTCACTCAAACCTATGATGTGAGCACGAATTTCATCTGAAATTGCCATCATAAACTTATAGAGTGCGTGATGCTAGCTACAGCAGTAGAGTAGGGGTTAGAATAGAGCAAGGGGGAGAAAGGGGGCCAAGGGGCTAGAGCAGAGCAAAGGGGGTTGCAGGATTGACACGTGACAATTGGCAGAGGAAGGAGAACAGGGCTGGAGCAGAGCAAGGGGGAGAGAAGGGAGACAAGGCGTTGGAGCAGAGAGGAGAGAGAAGGGTCGCCAAAACACAAGCCCATATGCATACATGAAAAATCGTTTTGCTCTTAATCACTCATCATGTATGTCCAATGTGAATCAACACTCATGCATCCCACAATACAACACTCTCTGTTTTGAGGATTGTCTCAACATTCAGTCTATCACAAATCACACACACCATTCCCTTTACATAGTGTTCAATAGATATTTAGAAGAAAAAATTTGTCATGTGTCTAATGCACACTTTATGGCCAAGTGGATTCTTTTGCATGGAACACCTCTTCACTTCTTCATTTAGATGTTATTGATCTTTTTGAGAAGCATTTATGTTTGGTGGCTTACTCACATGATTGAGTTCAATGAAAAAGCATGAGGTGTCAAAGATATTTTGACATTTACAATATGACCTTCAAATTGTTTATCATAGTTACACATGTTGATAGATATGGAATAACTTTTTTTATGTATTTCTTATGGCTTTGAAATTTATCCCACATGTTACCAGCGTAGAGATGATCTTGTGCCAAAAATTTCATTATGTATCAACAAAAACTCAATCCTAAGGAGGGCGTCAAAGTTGGAAGTAGTAAAATGGTTTTCCCCTTTGTTTCTCAAAACTACACATGTTGGTAGATTTGGAATATTATTTTTTGTATGGGTCTTTTGGACTTGAAACTTTCCACACATGCAAACAATATAAAAATGTTTTTGCTCCAAAAATTTAATGGGCAAAAAAAATTTCCTCAATTCTTGGGAGGGTGTCAAAGTTGGCAGCTGTGACACTTTTCTCACAGCTATCCCATGTTGGTAGATCTTGCATAATTTTTTTTGTATAAGTCTCCTGGACTTGAAATTTGGTATGCATGTTTTCAACATAAAGGTAATGTTGTCCCCAAATTTTCATGGTAAAATAACAATTTCTCAGCTTTGGGGAGGGTGTCAAAGTTGGCAGCAGTGTAGGACACTATCCCTGGAACTACTAAACGGCCAATTTGAATGTCACCCTATTGTACAGTAGCATGACATTCAAATTGGCGTTTGGGCAATTCCAGGGATGGTGTCCCACACTACTGCCAACTTTGACGCCCTCCACAGGGCTGAAAAATTGTTCTTTTACCCTTAAATTTTGGGAATAGCATCACTTCTATGTCAAAAACATGCATACCAAATTTCAAGTCCAGAGGACTTATAAAACAAAAGATATTAAAAATTAACCACCATGGGGTAGCTGTGAGAAAAGTTTCTCAACCGCCAACTTTGACACCATCCCAAGGATTGAGGAAATTTCTTTTGCCCATGGAATTTTTGGAGTGAGAACACCTTTAAGTTGATTACATGTGTGGAAATTTTCAAGTCCAAAAAATGCACAAAAAAAATCACATCCCAAATCTACCAACATGTGTAATTGTGAGAAAAAAAGGGAAAAACCATTTTACTACTTCCAACTTTGACACCCTCCCTAGGATTGAGGGTTTGTTATTTCAACATGAAATTTTTGACACATGGTAACCTTTATGTTGATAACATGTGGGAAAATTTTCAAGGCCAAAAAATGTATTCAAAAGAAGATATTCAAAATCTACTAACATGGGGGTTAGTTGTGAGAAAAGTGTCACAGCTGCCCTCTTTGACACCCTCCCAAGAATTCAAAAAAAATTATTTGTCCATGAAATTTTGGGTATGAAGTCACCTTCACGTCAAATACAAGTGTGGAAAATTTCAAAATCCAAAAGATTTACACAAAAAAACATATACCAAGTCTACCAACATGTATTGTTGTGACAAACAAAGGGGAAAGTTTACCACTACTTCCAACTTCAACACCCTTCCTAGGATTGAGTTTTTGTTGATACATAATGAAATTTTGGCCACAAGATCATCTCTATATTGGTAACATATAAGATAGATTTCAAAGCCAAAAGATGTATATACAAAAAAAATTATTCCATATCTACCAACGTGTATGTCCTCCATTAGCATCAATCACCGCTTGTAACCTTGAGGGCATAGAATGACATAGTTGAAGGAGCTTTGTACCACTAACCAAATTCCACTCTTTTTCAAGAACTACCTTCATCACTTCTAAGTTTCTAGGGCATTCCTTGCCATGTTGCACAACATCTTTTAGCATCCTCCAGACATTCTCGATTGGATTGAGATCGGGAGAGTTTGCAGGCCAATTGAGCTTTTCGAGTTGGTGGGTTTGTCTCTATTCTTCACATGTTTTGCTACGATGAACAGGTGCACCATCTTCCATTAGCACTCCTTCTGGAAGTCTACTCAAGAAATGAATCAATTCGCCATCGTAGACCACTTCAACAAAATCTTTAGCAGAACGTTGAGTTTTTGGCATAAAGACAAGTTGTGACTTTTGTCCTCCAGCAAATGCACCCCAAATCATCAAAGATGTCCGTCCACTTTTAAAAGTAGGAACTAAACAACTTGATGAATAACACTCATATGCACTTCTCCAAACATGAATTTGCCGAAAACTTTTTTCAATCTCAAAAGTAGATTCATCTGCCAAACAATACGCTCCCACTCTTTTGGACTTCATCCATGGTACTTCTGAGCAAAAGCTAACCGTTGAGACATGTGATGGGATGTCAAGAAAGGTTTTTTGACTGCAATTTGACTAAAAATACCACTTTTATGTAATACCCTTTGAATAGTACGTCTACACACTTGACTACGGCACATATTAGTAATCTCTGAGACCGAGGAACGACGATGAGTTTTTGCATAACGCACAATATTATTCACATCTCTCTTACTAAGTTTTTTAGCGTGACTTCCACCGCAAGGTTTGCGCTTATAAGTTCCATCTTCTTTAAACGTTTTTACTAACCTCTGAACTATTCTAACAGAAACTCCAGTAATGGCTGTAATTTGAACTCCTGTATTTCCTCCCTCACTGAAACCTATAATGCGAGCACGGATTTCATCTGAAATTGCCATTATAGACTATTTTTTATGATGTTGATACAATACTAAATGCTCTTCAATAAGTAATCAATATAACACTCAACCTATGGCAATTGGATTATATAATTCAGTAAACACAATGGACTCAGCTTATGGCATGTGCACTAAATAAATCAATCAACAACATAACACTCACATTGGCATGTGCATTAGGTGATAACCATGGCATGTGCATTAGATGATAACCATGGCATGTGCATCAATTGAGTGAACCAAAAAATACTCTTGGACATACTCATGCCACATGTGATTCGTCAACACTCAGTAAACTAGTCAACAACACTCAAAAAAAAATAAAAAATATATCCACTCAATAAATCAGCCCATATGTGATATGCCCACTCAATGGATGAGCCCATATGTGATATGCCCACTCAATGGATCAGCCCATATGTGATTTGTCTACTCAATCAGTCAACAACACTCAGCCCATATCTAATATGTCCACTCAATACCATCTCAACATTCATTCTTAATACCATCTCAACATTCACTCTATTACAAATCACATGACAAAATACACACAACATTTCCTTTACATAGTGCTCAACAGATATTTGGAGGAGAAAACTCGTCATAAGTGCATAATGCACACCAAACCTTATGACAAGTGGATTCT
>OZ020521.1:16985732-17287337 GCA_963971425.1 Bryoerythrophyllum caledonicum | reverse complement strand
CCATGGAAAGAGGTTCCTTTGGAGTAATTACTTGTTGTCAGTATTGTTGTTGTATTGCCATTGGCATAGATATTTGATATCAATTTTTACATTTTTTTGGAGTCAATATGTTTTCTATGTTTATGGTCAATTATAAAATTTATGGGATATGTTGACGGGTTTTTTAGGATGTGTGTAAGTGGGGAGGACGGGATGGGTGCGGCAGGTTGGGAGGGGGTGAATTGGTGGGGTGTTGTTTCTGGAATGGGTGTTGGTGTTGGTGGTAACATATGCGTCTTTTAGGGTGTAAGGATTTGGATGTACAAAGCATGGTAAGGAGCATGTATTGGAGCATGGGAGGTAGCAAAATAGTTGTTGGGCAATAAAGAGAACGATTTTTATTAGTTTGGATGGTATAGTATGAAATGTCTTGAAGTCATTGTGGTTCATAATGAATGTTCCATTTGGTAGTGTAATTTGTTTTAGGTTGGTAATATTTACTGAAAAAGTTTTGGGGAGAGGTGTTGGTTAATTCTTTTGTCATTTAGGGTTTTTGGTAGCCATATAATATATTTGTTCCAAACATGAGGGTTTTGATAGGAAGTTCGTGAATGTGCTTTTGAGGTAATTTTTGCTTCATTTTTTAGTAGAAAAATTGTCTGCTTGATTGGTGATCTAGTGCAATCTGCTTTGTTTATTCTAGGTATGTTTTTAGCACCACCATATTTGACAAGGATAGAGTGGGTGAGTCCTTTTATAAAATTTTCCAAGTCTACCTTTGTCGTTGAGTGCATTTTGAAGTTGTTCCCCTACACATCAGAGGTAAGCATTTTTTAGGGAAAAAGCTTCTAATTCAATTTTTTTTTTGGAAGTTGGATTATGATATTTAACATGCATTTAGGGAGACCACAAATAGATTTTTGTATGGCTATGATTGTTTTGTCTAGTCTTTTGATAGCAGGCATAGAGTATGGAACTGCATAGAAATTGTATGCTACTTCGGGTCTAAGTACTTTGTCTACCATTGTTATTTTTTGTTTCATAGTGGTTGGGCATGTAATTAGTTCTTTGCATTGTTTGGTAAGTTTAGTAGTAGTGATGCGAATTTGTATCTTCCATTTTCATGAGGGTACAAGATTTGTGCCTAGATACACCTATGGTTCATTTTGATGTAGTATGGGGTAGGTTGGTTAACGCAATTTATGTTGATGATTTCCAAAAGTGCTTTGAATGTGGTGGGATTCATTTTTGATTTGTTTGGACATCTCGTAGCAACACATTTTTGGGTGCCAATGTCCATCTTGAACCAATCGCAAAATTTGTTTATTTTATTTAGTTGGATTTGTAATGATTTAAGTTTACTGGCAATAGCGGCAAGGTCATCTGCGTAAGCGGCCAAGTTTATGGTTACTTGTGATGTTCCAAAGGTGTAGCCATTATTTTCCCTTTGCATCCATCTTAGTAGTGGTTCTAAAAAAATGATGAATAGATATGGGCTAAGGATATCTCCTTGTATGATTCCGCGTTGGAAGGGGATGGGGCGGGTTGTTCCAAAACGTTCTCCAACATACAAGGTGGAGGAGTTGGAGTAGATGTTTCCAACTAGTGTGACAGCGTTGGTGGGATATCCAAGTTCACACATAATTGATAGTAATCTTGCGTGGTCAATGGATCCGAATGCAGTTTTGAAATCAAAATATAGAATATATATATATATAGATATATATATATAGATATATATATATAGATATATATATATATATATATATATATATATATATATATATTTATATATATATATTTATATATATATATATATCTTGGTATGTCAATTGTGCGTCTTCGAGTGCGGCTAATATGGTTTGAAGTTGTCTAGCGGTACTCCTTTCCGCATAAAAGCCTTCTTGGCTATCGTGTAAGATTTCGTGTTTTTCACCATATGAGGATAAAATGGATGTTAATGTACTTGTGAAGAGTTTATAGATATTATTAGCTAAGGCAATTGGTCTATGGTTGGAAAGCATTAAGGGATCATATTTTTTATATGGCAATATTGTAGAACCAATTTTCCATGATGCGAGGATTTGTATTTGTTTGTAGCAATTAGAGAAGAATAGGAAGAAAAGTTCATGGAATCTGGGGGGCATTAGTTTGAACATGGAGTTTGGAATGCGATCTACTCCAAGGGCTTTGTTGCTTCCTAGATTTTTGAGGCATGTGTTGTATGTGGCATGGTTGAAGTAGTTGTGTAGTGGGATTTGTAGTTCAGTACGTCTATCTATAGTGAAGCCGACAAGGTCATGCCAGGGATACTGTCTTACAACACCTGTACATGTAGGTTAGTGGTCTAGTAAATAGTTGCATGTGGGTACGGTAGGTCTTTTGTTTTTTGTTAGTTGGTTATAAATTTCATTTGCAATGTCTTCAGGGCTAGTTAAAATGTTGATCTATTGGTTTGTGAAACAGTCTAGTAATGGAGATTCACTGATTTTGAAGACTCTTCTTTTGATTTTCTTTGGGCTAATTTTGTATAATTGTTTGTATTTAGATATGGCTTTTTCGAAATTCTCTTTGGTATACTTGGTAGTTATTTTACTGACTTGTTTGTTCTCCTCTTTACTTGTGCATCTACCGTTGAGTCCCATAATTTGTTTTCTATCATCCTAGCCTAATGGCAAGTCTTCCTTTATGTTTTCTGTATTCTTCCTCCTTTCCTAGGTCTTGCCTAAAATTTCCATTTTTTGCCGGTCTCTCTGGTCACCCGAGAAACTTCCTTCCAAAATTCTTGTTCACTTAAGTCATCTCTTTTGCTTGAAGTGGTTAATTGTTATGTTATTTCGTTAGTTGTGTTACTAGATACGTGAGATGCTTACATCCTCGTTAATTTAGAAAAGTGTTCTGGAGAACGATACACTGGTTGCTAGATATACTTGTCTTTTCCAGGCCGGACCGGAAATTGTAATAAGTTGATAGGGTGATTGGTGGAAGTATAGGCATATCCCGGAGTTAGTCCTTTCCGGATAACATCACTCCACCAGGGACTTTTAAGCTTTCCAAGATTGATCCTAAGAAGTGGAAGGGGACGGAGCAAGGCAAAGAATTGGAACAATAGAGCTCACTCGGATGGGTTGTATGAGATTGTACGAGAAACCGTGGGTCTTCCAGAAGGGATATGCGGCTAGTGAGTTGTTACCTCCCGGGACACTCCGGGGAGTCTATCGGGCTAATCCCCAGACCTGGACAAGAGAAGTATGGCGTGAGGTGTATTCTTTTCAACAAGAGGAGGGATGGACACCTTTGGTCAACTCAGAGTTGCTAGATAAGCATTTATCAAATTCCTACGACGTGTCGAAGTGCTACCGAAGTGGTCAATTCACGAACAACCGGTTGAGGAGGGTGGTTGAGTTTTAAAATCCAACCTTCCACCTCAACCGACGTAAAAGAATCACAGCGCAGCTGGCTACAACCTACATACAAGCATTCTTTGAGGATTCCTTCCCGGATTGAGGGTCTTTGTTGGAAGGGGCAATTTTGTCTCAATTCCCGCCAATTCAACAAGGTGGCTGTTCCAAGACTTTTTTGACTCCATTCTCATGCACTTGTATGAATATCACGATTGTCTGGAGCCGGAAGAAAAGAGAATGTGGAGACAAGGGATGACTCCTCAAGATCATTCTCCCCGGGCCTTTTTCTAACACACTAAGCTACAGTTGGCATTACCGGAAATCCCACGGGAGGAGTCATCATTTCAGTCATTTTTGAACGAGGGTAGGTCATCCCGGTCTCACCGAAAAAAACCACTACGACCACTCCGGCCATCCAACTTCCAAGAATCTCACACTGGTGGAGAACATAGCCAAGTTCTCCCGGGATGTGACATGGGATATCCAACAGATGGAGATGGAGATGGACATGGAGCTACTATTGGCAAGGAGTCTTCAAAGAACTCTCCGGAAGGTGATTGGAGTAGAAAACATCGGAGATATTTTGGCTACAGCGCGAGACGACTTCGAACAGTTGACGAAGGTGAAGAAGGATCTCCGGATATCCCAAAAAGAGCACCTTAACAGGAAGGTCAAGGTACAAGAGACTATGGTGGCACTGACCAAGTTGCTTGCTAGATAGTCGAGTGCCACCATATCAATGCAAGATCGGAGCCCAACCTGAAAGAAGAAAAGGCTTGTCTATACCAGTTCTCTTTCTTTAGAAGATGATGATCCACCCGCTCAATGTCTAGTGAGTAGAGCGGATTCTTTATCTTCTAAGGAGTGGGGTGTGAAAGTTTATAAGAGGCAGCGAGGCCTTCTGGTCAAACCTCCCGGAAAGGAATCGGTTGATCTTTCTTTCTCACAAACGGATTTTTTATTTGAGTCTCCGGTAGCTATGCTTGTTGACCCGATAGAGACTTCTCATGTATCAGTGGATACTCCCAGTATATCGGTGGATACCCCCAATCCACCTGTAGACCTTCCGATTGAGACTTCCAACCTTCCGGTGGATTCTCTTGACTATGTATCCGTGGATACTCTCAATATTCCAGTCAATCCTCCCATGGATTAATCTTGAGATAATTCCACTCTTTCGGATGAGTCTTCCGGTTGAGCCTATGTTATATGTTATTGTGGATTTATCCTATTTGTTGATAGGATGTTGCTAAGTGCGGCAGACTAACGCTAGAGTGAGAGTAGTGATGTCAATGGGGCCCCATTGTGCACCCGGTCACTATCGCTTAAGTGATTTCTCTGGCTACCTACCTTATGTTAGAGAATCTTTTACCGGTCTCGAACCGGGAGTCTTCTCTTTATTGGTCTAACCGATAATCTGCCGGTTATTACGCAGCCTTCAATTCTAGGATCTAGATGCCGTTTTCCACCTTCTGGGAATCTAGTTTTTGGAGGATAGCTAGTGATCTTTGTGTACTTAAGGAGCCTTGGGCTTGGTTTAAGTACTCTTTTCTTTGTTGCT
Source organism: Bryoerythrophyllum caledonicum (assembly GCA_963971425.1). Taxonomy (NCBI): domain Eukaryota; kingdom Viridiplantae; phylum Streptophyta; class Bryopsida; order Pottiales; family Pottiaceae; genus Bryoerythrophyllum; species Bryoerythrophyllum caledonicum. Next base: position 17,282,393 of record OZ020521.1, on the reverse strand, counting down.
TTGCTTGTCTCTTGCCTTCATTGCTTTTGTCTAGAGTCATTGTTGAGCTTGTGTGAGTAGAGAAGGAGAGAGTTGAGTCGTCCTAGTGAGTCTTTGCTAGGATGAGCAAGGTTGTGGCTTGTTGAATGTTATGTGGTTGAATGTGACTTAAGGCTTTTGGAGGGAGTAGGATATCCAAGCTAGATGTTGGAATAAGATCCGGGATCTACTTCAAATACTAGACCGGTTGGACCGGGTAGAGTTGCTTACCGGATAGGATCCGGGAAGCCCACTTCTATTTATGATAGCATCCCACAAGTAGAAAGTGTTTCGATTTGTGGGAGGAAGGGTGACATCCCCCTCTTGGTATATCGGAAGAGATCTCGGCTAAGTATGAGTTTAGAGTATTTCCGATTTCTACTTTTACAGTGGATGAGATCCTTTGATTCTCATGGAAGGTTGTCTTGCTTATGTGAGTTACGTAGCATTAGACTGTTGTGATTCTTGTATCTTCCTTGTTTGATTTATTGGATGTGGTTGGAATTAAAACCCGACTTTGCGTGATCAGTTTACCGGTACCATTTTTCCGGTAGATTATGAAGGCCGGTGAATTAGCTGCAACCTTTTAACTCTTTCATGGTGTAGAGTTAGATTGTAGATATTGTGGCCTCTGGACTGTGAGAACAAAGGGCAGTGAATTTCCAAGCACTGTAAAAACTTACCGAGAGACTACTCTGACGCTCAACAGAGTTTAAACTAAACAATTGTGGTTACTTGTTATTGTTCAATGAGGTATTGGGGAAGCCGTCCTCCGGGAAGTGCTGAGGTATTAAGTGTGAATTGTCTTTAGATTTAGAAAGTTTGACGCACAATAAAAATCCCTGGAAACGATCTGGTTAGGTGGGCTTGCTTAAGGTTACTGTTGGTTAACTTTAGGAATTGCGAACTACTAGACTAAAACAGTTATGGTGGTGGTGGTGGTGGTGGTGGTGGTGGTGGTGGTGGTGGTGGTGGTGGTGGTGGTGGTGGTGGTGGTGGTGGTTGTTGTTGTTGTTGTTGTTGTTGTTGTTGTTGTTGTTGTTGTTGTTGTTGTTGTTGTTGTTGTTGTTGTTGTTGTTGTTGTTGTTGTTGTTGTTGTTGTTGTTGTTGTTGTTGTTGTTGTTGTTGTTGTTGTTGTTGTTGTTGTTGTTGTTGTTGTTGTTGTTGTTGTTGTTGTTGTTGTTGTTGTTGTTGTTGTTGTTGTTGTTGTTGTTGTTGTTGTTGTTGTTGTTGTTGTTGTTGTTGTTGTTGTTGTTGTTGTTGTTGTTGTTGTTGTTGTTGTTGTTGTTGTTGTTGTTGTTGTTGTTGTTGTTGTTGTTGTTGTTGTTGTTGTTGTTGTTGTTGTTGTTGTTGTTGTTGTTGTTGTTGTTGTTGTTGTTGTTGTTGTTGTTGTTGTTGTTGTTGTTGTTGTTGTTGTTGTTGTTGTTGTTGTTGTTGTTGTGAATTCAAGGTTACACTACATCAGTTCCCCCTAACCTACTTCATTAATCCAAAAGGACATAAGTTGCATGATCACATGGAAATATTTTAAGGCAATGAAAAACGGGCAATGGCTTGTCTTGCACAAGTAACTTTAGATTTACCCTCTCCTTGCACCTAATTCCTTTCCTTTACGCCTCCAATTTTTTCTTCGATTCCCATTGTTTTTTTTTAAAATTTGTTGTTGTCTTCTTTAGTTTTTGTTTCTTTTCTTTCTTTTTGGTTGCCTTTCATTCCTCCTAAACGGAGTTGGGTTCAATCAATTGAACCTTAGATATGCCCCTTTCATATTAAGTTAACTGCCCCACATTCAACAACCATGGACCTCCACATCCCACATCAATCACCTTGGAAACCAAACCCACAATGTGTACGATAGGGAAAGATTGGTTTTGACAATTAGGTGAACCAGCGTGCACAATGCACTACACAATCACACTACAATTATAACAATCACAACGAAAAAATACACCATCAACCGACGCTCTCCAGGACGTGAAAATCAGTAGCACCTAGAATCCTTGCATGTCATTTACCAAAACATCGACCCAACAGCTTGTACCATACTCAGGAACCTCGACCCCGATTCCCATTGCGAGAAGGCAACGAGATATCCTCCGACTCCTCCTGCAGCAACATGAGCACCTTCAAGCACCGCAGCCTTCCCGGCAGCATCTCACTCACAACCTCCACGCACGGCAACACCTCCACGCACGGCAACACCTCCACACACAGCAACACCTCCAAGCGCGGCAACACTCACTCACGAGCAGACCTCACACAAAGCATTCACACACAGCTGCACTCACGGCACCTCGCACACAACCGTCAGACACAGCTGCACCTCCACACACCGGAGCACCTCCACGCGATCTCTCGTACATAGCGCTCTCGTGCAGCCACAATCAGAGCCTCGCCCTCTCAGCGCACGCACAGCCTCGCCCTTGCTCGTATCCAGCTCCGTAGCGGCTCCAGACCTCAGCGCTCCACAGAGCACTCATAGCCTTGCCCTCGTGCGGATCCAGTTCCACAGCGACTCCAGACCTCAGCATTTTGTAGCGCACTCACAAACCCTCGCCCTCGCTCGGATCCACTTCTGCAGTGACTCCAGACCTCAGCATTTTGCAGCGCACTCACAAACCCTCGCCCTCGCTCGGATCCAACTTCGCAGTGGCTTCAAACCTAAGCGCTCCGCAATGCACTTACAGACTCGCCCTCGAAGCGCACTCACAACCTCGCCATCGCGCGGATCCAGCTCCGCAGCGGCTCTAGACCTCAACGCTCCGCTGCGGCTCCGCTCTCGCTCTCCCCCGGAGCTCGCAGCATCTGACTCACTGCAGCGCACTCGAATCACAAAGCCCCGCAGTTCAAACTGCTCGTACATCTAGCCTCAATAAATTTTAGTCCCTTCAATCTCCAACCTTCACGATCAGAATCGTGCATCATGGTTCCACTTACTCCCGCACTCACGCCGCGATCTCCAAACCCCAAAAATACATTATTCTTGCTTTCCCGCCCAAACCACGACTACATACCATGGCTCTCTTCCTCGAACCCCGTGGAACTCCGTTCCCACAAGGTTCTGGATATAACCTTTAAAATCCGGTGATTAAAGATTTTTTTTTAAAATTAGTGATTAAAACAGTGTAGACAAGTATAACTAGATAAGAAATAAGAATTGTGTACTAAAACAGAATCATTAGAAACCGTTATCTTCAACAACTTTCTGGCAACCAAACGCCCGGATAGGCTAAACTTGTCCGGAGTATTCCGGAAGGTATTCGGATGCTGAAATGTCATCATAAGGTTTCGGAAGCAACGCGAGAGCCGTTGTGGGATACCGTATGTTGTGCCCCTTATAAAAAGGATTAGAAAATAGGGACTTTTCACAGTTGTCGTTTCTTATCTATCTCTTTCTTTCTCCCTTGTTTTCAACCCTCCCACTTTTCGTTTGTTTTTTAGCACCCGGTAGTATTTTTGTAGTGCGAGTGCTTTTGTGAGGTCACTGCGTGGAGGTGTGACCAAAGAGAAGAAAGATTGAGTGACCGCCATGGCTAGAGGAGAGCGAGCCGGAAGATCGTAGAAGGTGAAGAGCACGACCGCCGGAGGGCCGCCAATCGTGAAGGTGACTTCAGAGTATCCGTCGGAGGACAAGGACCTGCACGTACTATACCACTTCCTCGACAAGATGGGGTGTTCCGGACTCCTATAGGTGGCATGGGAAACGAAGGATGAAGGCCTGGTGATGGAGCTGATCAGAGAACATGACAATCTGTACGACGGAAGTCTCCGAACGCACCCGGAGAAGTCGACGAGGTGGGAGTGGAAGCGCACGTATGGCTTCCGGGATGGAGAAGTCAAGGTCCCGGAGAAGAACGACGACTTCGTTGACGGGGAGTTCCACCGACATGCCGACCCGAAGGACAGCTTCACAACGAGTGACCTCATTGATCCCCAGGCCCGGATAGTGATCGGGTTTCTAAACCCATTCTTGTATCCGGAGAACCCCAAGCGGCTGGTGTTCAAATGGGCGAGTGTTTTACTGGAAGCAATGCGGGGGAAGATCACCGTCGATTCGGCATCATTGATGCAAGACCTGGTGGGGAGATTGGTCAAGGGCCTCCACCGGACAAGGAAGGCCGGATTGCCGCTTCCGGCCTACCTGACTCACCTCTACTTCAGGCACAAATTACTGAAGCCGGCGGAGCTAGACGGATATGACAAACTTCTGAACATCCAAAAGTAATGGCGGGCCGGAAATCGACTCCGAGGACAAAACCAAAGCTGTGGAGCCACCTCCGACCAAAACCCCTCAGACCCGGAAGCAAAGTCGGTTGGTACAGCCGGATGTTGCACCAGTGGAATCACCATCGACCCGGATGGACACCACTGCCAAAGATCCGGTGGCGGCATGCCTATCCATGCGACTAGAGCAAGTAGGAACCCCCAAGCCTCCGGAACTCTACGGGAAGCCGGTGAAAGACATTATGGAGTTGCTCCGACACGTAGTATGAAGGAACACGTGGCTCAACCAGTTCATTGCAAATAGTTCAGAGCTAATGAACGAGATCCTGAGCGAGCTCAAGGTGGACTAGCAATCGGAGATCATGCCCCGGTTGAAGGATCTCCACCATGTTAAGACCCGGTTGACTGTGTTGGAGGAGCAAGAGTTTCCCTTGGTTCAATCCCGGGCGAAGCTGCAACTGGATTTGGCAATGGCAGAAGCAGCAGTTACGGAGGCACAAGTAGCCCGGAAGGAGGCGGAAGACAGGGCCACTGCATCCGCTTGAGCGCTCGTGGAGGTTTGAGCGGCGTTGAGCTTTCCGGTGGACACGGTCAACCGGAGCCTCTTCTTCAACAAGCATTTGGAGAAGGAAGGGAAGGTGAACCGTGGGTAGATCATCTGGTTCCTCATGGATCACGGACGGAAGATGAAAAAGACGTGGGAGCAGATGCAGCTGCTGGCCAACAACGCGGCCAACATCGTGTTCCGGGAGGAACTGGTGGCGCCGAACTTCCCCATTGACCTCGACTCATCTCCGGATGTAGCCGGACTGTCAAGCAGAGCGCGGGAGGCTTTTGGCAAGGATAAGGATAAGCGACAGGCGGATGAGATATTTGGCACGCCTGATGCGGCTTCAGCCAGGCGCTGGGAGAAGGTCCGTCTAATCAGTCCGAAGACGGCCAAGTCTTAGAAGTATCTGCTTCCGGCAGCGCTGTTCCAAGGGACTCCTCAAGTTTTTCGGCTACCTCCTTTCTCCCCCTCCTCCACCTTGTGGGAGACAACTTCCCCGTTATCCAGGGGTCTTCCAGAGGAGACCTCCAGTGTCAAGGATGTGGTGGGAACCACGACCGGCACGGCAGAGAAGGCCAGCCAAGTGGCACCCTCCTCCGACTACCCGGAGCCAGAAACCCTAGCTTCCGGAAGCAAGAGCCAGGCACCGGAGCCAACTCCGGAGAAGACCGACAGGGCGACGGAAGCGGTAGGAGCATCCCCTTTGCGCAGAAGCGGCCGGAACAAGAAGACTCCATAGCTAGGATTAGGGTTGAAGTTAGGAATTTTTAGTTACTTCGGTTTTGTAGCAATTAAACGATGGGGCTTATGATTGCACGCAGCTGCCAAACCTTAGATTAACCAATTCCATAAACTTCTTTACCAGCATAAAATCCGGATCTGAGATCTTCATTTTTGGATCTGAGATTGGATTTCCGGATTTTTAAGGATAAGACCTTTTTTGCTGTTAGTATAGGATTTTCCGGATTTCTCGCGGACAAGGTAGATTCTAGATTAGGGAATTTAGTTAGTTCTTATTAGATGAGTTTTAGGAATCTCATCATCTTGTTTTCTCTCGTGGGGAGCGTTTTCCATCTATCACACTTTCTTTTCTTGAAACTTGTGTTGATTGAAGGTTTTTTTTGTGAGGAAACGGATCCATTGTGGCTGGAATATGGTGATTTAGTTCTTGTGTGTTGAGTGTTAAAAAGTTTGTACTTAGAATAACCGGTTAAGACTTGCATTAAGAGACCACCCGGAAGAGTTGGAAAAGGGGTTAAGGAGAACCTTGACATTCTTCAGGGTCTGGAAGTAGCCAGGAGGGGAAGAGACGTATTGCAGAGGTGTGCCTGGTGGTCCCTTGGACACGAAATATCCGTGTAAACCCCGATTCCAGTTGAGGCCGGAATCTCCCTCTACAATGGGGAAAAAGCCCAATGTGTACGTCTAGAAGGAGTTTCACTTGCAAGTTGTAAAACTCACTCAGTAGAACCACTGTAGTACCAACTGGAATGTCGTTGTAGTCCGGATTTATCCCTGCATGATCCCATCTGGATGGCCATCCGGATGTTGTGAGAGTGTGGGTCCGGCAACAACAATTGTCCACCGGATAGCAAATTAGGGAGAGTGGGTGTCTAGCCATTTTAAGTTACGAGGCAGTGGGTGTCTAGCCACTTTAAATCACAAAGCAGTGGGGAATTCGGCCACTTACACAAAATAGGATCAATGGCCTTCCGGTCACTCGTTTAAACCATCCGGAAGACTCTCTGAGGACGAACAAAGATAAATCAAATAAACCCCTTACATCTCCCCGGAAATTAATTCTGGAAGCTATTGTAAAGATCTGTGGAATCTGAAAGGATCCGGATCTTGAGCAAAGGAATGAATAGGAAAGCTAACCTGTGGAGTAGTGTTTGGTAGTTTAGTTTTGTCTATCTTTTTGGAAAGAACAATAAGTCTCTGTGGGAACGATACCGGAGCGATTTACTTTGGTTGTACTTAATAACAATTGAGTGCTAATTGGAGAAATACTGACCCGGTGACTTGCAACAACCCCCTTTGGTAACTCTTTCCACGTGCAGCTCTCAGACGCTCACGCTTCAGCAACCGCCTCGCGCGCGTTCCACCGTGATGTCTCTCCTTGCACGCACTCCAGCAGTTGCCGTCCACCAACACTCTGCTCTTGCTCTCCCCAAAAATCCCACGCTCTCCCCCGGAGCTCACGCACCTGACTCCCTCCTCGCCTGCCTTGTTGCGGCGTTCTGCGCCACCCACTCCCACGTTCTGCGTTGAGCACCTGGCTTCTCCTCCCGTGGCGCTCTCTACAACGCAAATTTTCTCTCATCCTCGCCGCTCCACGAGCACACCTCCCGGATTTCCTGCATTGTGCGCCGCTCCTTCCCTTGCTTCCAATCTTGCATCATGGCCTGTCCATGTGCACGCCGAAATTCCGCTCCCAATCCTAGGCTGAGTGCTTCTGGCTTCGCCATCTTCTTCGCCACTTGCCCCAACTACCCTCCTAAGATTGATGTCCTTCTTGGAACCTCACTCGTTCATAACCGCCATGGCCAATACCCCAATCTCTACCGGCCATGGCGGCCATATCCATGTGTGGCCATCACCAGCCATACCCGCCATGGCCATACCTGCCATAGCGGTTTTCAACTCCTTTTTGTCTTCTATTCTTTTCTTTTCTTCATCTTCTAATTCTATTTTCCTTCTCCTTTCCTCTACTTCTTTTCCTTCTTTTTTCTTCTTCTAATTCTACTTCTAGTTTCACATTTTCCAAGTAGAATTTTAAAATATTGAATTCTAAACTCTAACTCTAATCTCCACATCCTCAATTCTACATTTTTCCGTTTTTTACCTCTCACTAATCTATATTTCTCTCCTTTTATTTGGCCTCCCACTACATACTAACACTAAATCATCGCACTAACACTTGTGAATAACATCCATAATAAAGTAGTAAAATACTACTGGAAAACCTTCTAATTTCTTGTTTCTTTATCTTCTAGCATCTAAAATTTATCAATAACACCCCGAATTTTCTTTCCACTAATTTGATGAAGTCTTTGGAGCTTTAATACTACTAACAACCTTTCATTACTAATTTCTAACTAGTGCACAAAAAATTCAAAGGTTTAATCTAAAACCAAATGGGACCAAAAATTTGGGCTCACATTGTTGTTGTTGTTGTTGTTGTTGTTGTTGTTGTTGTTGTTGTTGTTGTTGTTGTTGTTGTTGTTGTTGTTGTTGTTGTTGTTGTTGTTGTTGTTGTTGTTGTTGTTGTTGTTGTTGTTGTTGTTGTTGTTGTTGTTGTTGTTGTTGTTGTGGTTTGTTTGTTTTTGTTTTTGTTTTGTTTTGTGGTATATAAGTATACTATGATATGCTTTCCTTTTCTTTTAAATAATTTGAATATATTTTTTGGATCTTTTGAATATGTATATTAGTATATATATATATATATATATATATATATATATCTATATATATATATATCTATATATCTATATATATCTATATCTATATATATCTATCTATATATATATATATCTCTCTCTATATATATATCTATATATCTATATATCTATATATATATATATATCTATATATATCTATATATATATATTATAGTGTGTTTGATTGTAGTGTTGTTTGACTCTATTAGTTTGACGTGTCCATCTTGCTTTCAATGACATGTTGTTCTTGTTCCAATGCTTTTGTTTCCACTGCCATGATGGTTGCAATGAGCTCGGATTGGAGAGTTGACAATTCCCTCTGTAGGGATTTGACCATGCTTGTTTGCACTATATCCACATATTGTCTCGCTTCTTCCACAATTTCCCCTTTCATGGTCTTCATTTCTATTCAAAGTTGTTGTAGGATAACACTTTCGCCCTTGTTTGGGCCATTCTCTATGGCAATTACTGCGTTCGCTACCGCCAAGTTTACATCCGCGAACTCTAATCTTGTTAGTTCTTCCGCACTTGGTTTGTTACTACCGTCTAGGCTTTTAGGGTGGAGGGTAAACATGATGTATTTACCATGGAGCTTTTTACTCTGTTTGAATAACTTTCTATACACTGTTGCATTTGAACTCTCAGTCTTGTAAGTCCCTACATGAAGCCCATGCTCGAGTTTGAAGAATGTATCAACCACATTCCCATCCCTGAGTATGGACTGGTTCTTTTTCACTTTTTCTTATATTGAGATTCTTTGCAATCAGAATTAGACAATTTCTTTTTGCAATCTCCTCTTCATCCATCTTTCCGATTGCAAAGACCTGCACAAAGATTTCATTATCAAAGGAAACTTTGTAGTCCTTCACTTTGGTCGCTTGCACCGGGGAAGGGATTTTGATCCACTCAAACTCAGAAAATCCCTTATTTTCTATCATTGTCACTTCAAAATTGTAGCCCCTTGCAAAGCTATCTCACACAATTTTGGCATGCAAATCATGTGATTCTCTACTGACAAGATTAGGACTGGATATTTTTATTGACAAGAGATGTGAAAGGCCAAGGCATTGTATGATTTACATACTTTTCCTTGGTGTGGAATTCCTTTATTCAAAATGAGAATGAAGGGCCTCAACCCTTGCAACAACCCCTTCCCATCTACTTCCGGATTGTTTAGGTGCAATTTAATGACTCCATTCTAATTCTCAGACTGATGAATTAGTCCAATAGCAAAAGAATTGGTGAACCAATAGCAAAAGATGGCTATTGGCTCACCAATTCGGGTCCCAACCGGGATTCCTATGTCTTTAAGCCTTAATTTTATCATCTCTAAGACAACATCTTTTGTCCATATTTGATCACTAGGTTCAAAATGGATTGATACTTGGTATTCTAAGGCAAAGCCATCGTCATCTACCTCAATTTCACTTGGAAGTTGGGTGAGATTGAAGTAGTTGCCAACTTTTCCATCAACCTTTTTTGAGGGCCATTCCTCTTGGGAACAAATGAATAAGAAATCATCACTTCAAAGCTTTCAGTTGCCTCTTTTGTGTTTACACCACACTTAATAAATTTTTCCAAAGCAACTATGGATACTTTTGGACTACCTTTTTTCTTTGCAAGTACATTCATTGTGTAGAAGCCTAACCAATATTTGGTGTAAGGCAAATGTGTTGCCTTAAATTTTTTCTAGATGGCACTTGCAACAACTAGAGCATTTCGGATTACATTCACAGCACATAGGTTTTCCTCAGCTTCAACAAACAATCGCTTAGACGGAGTGGCTCCAGCTGGAATTGAGACATACTATAAATATCAAGAGCAAAAATGTCACTAGGATAATTACAGAATATTATTTTAGTATAACCCCTTATTACCTTGACTTTAACTTCTTCGCTCAACATGCATTGAGGGCTAAGTGAAGTTAAAATTGTCAAGAAGGGAAAGCAAGAATGTGGGTGTGAGCAAGCAATTGACTTGACCACTATTTTTCTAAAAATTTGAAGTTAGAGAAATTGGTGTTGTGACATTTAGTGACTTTTACACATACACACACATGAGAGGTTCCATAAAAGTGGTCACCTCTACAAGTAAAAATGTTTAAAATTAAGCTTTATGTGCATGTCTATAGGTTTGCATAATAAACCCAATGATAGCAAAAAAAATAGAATGTGGAGGAAGTGAGAAAGAACTGTGACCTGAGTGTATGCTCCCAACTTGGATATTGTGGTACTGGATCTTGATTTGATAGCTCCACCTTACTGTGTTGATGAGCTTGGACTTGAGGTTCACCGTGGGTACAATTTGCACTAAGGACCGGCTTCTTCTATTGTTTATTTCTTGGTTAGTCTTGGGGCATCATGACTTGATTACCAACAGCATTGAAGTGGGGGACCGACTACGTGTGGGGCTCACTACGGTGCTGAGTCTACAATTATGGTTGTGGGATTACCTGTTGGGTTGAGTGGAGTTATGTGATTGGGGCTCCCTCTCGAGCTCGTCCCGCTCTTACTCAGGCTGACTCTATTCTCCCTCGGGCTAGTCTTACTCGTGCTCAAGTTGGCTTTGCTCTTGCTTGGGCTAGTCCTGGTCTTACTCACGCTCGCTCTACTCCCTCAAAGGCTCATCCCCCTCCTGTTTGGGCTGGCTTCGCTTGTTTTTGGGCTCTTTTCACTTTTAGGTTTTGGACTCCTATACCACGTACCTCCTGCAACGCTTGGGCTTCAGTTCCGGCTGTAGGCCGATCTGCTTGGACTCTCACTGATTTCAACCTCGGGTGTTGTTGTATTAACTTGAGACGATCTGCGTCGGCTTTCGTTGGGTTCAACAATGGGTATTGATGCACTAGCTCCCGCTCCTCCTACTTGAGCTCTTGCTCGTTTTGTTTGCAAGCTGGTGTGGCTGCGGGTTGCAACGGCGTGGGGCTACAACTTTCGGGTGCACCGGGCGACAATGAGGTAGTCTCTGTCAAGGTCGCGGATAGAGTGTCAATTTGGGGACACTTTAGGTGGGACTCCAATCTCGTCTCCTCTGTGTTGTGATTGTTGGTGACGTGTGTCAAAACTCGTGTGTTAGCTCTCGCTCTTGCTATATACGTGTTTAGGCTCCTCCAAAGGTCGTCCTTCCGTGGACACATGTTGTCTTCAAGAAGCAGTGTGCTCCATCCGGGGTAGCGCTTGTCGGTTGCAACCGGCACAGGTCACTCAACGCTCTTTGACAACTTCGGAGGTAGAGTTTTGGCTTAGGGCAGGACTCCGGTTGTGTTGCTTGTGTGGATTGGCGGCCTAGTTTATGTACACGGCTGCTTGCCTTGTTCTCCCGGCGTTGTCTCTCCCCTGCTCCCATGTAATGTATAAAAGTATTATCTGACTTAAATAATGGGTATGTTTTGTGCAGGTACTATGTAATCTGTGGAAAATACACCATCAACAAGTTAGGGCCACCTAATTTGTGAGCGAGCATTATATAAAACAACAACGTTTGAGAGATAGGAGTAAGTGGTTATTCACGGAATTGAGGTGTTCTCAATGGCTGTGAGAGCGGCCGCTCTCTCTCCCGCTAGTCTTCTTGCAAGTATGTGTCCTTTCCACGAGTTGTGCAAGTAGTGCTTTGTTTCCGCAAGGCAAAGAGTAGGTATGCGCGCAGTGGAGCAAAGTGAGACAATTTAGGAGTAGAGTGGGAGCATGATATATACCTTGTGATATGTTGATGTTTGGTGGATGTCGTTGTGTTCAATGAACGTCTTCGTGTTTGAGCTTGTGGATGTTTAGGATTGGCTTCTACCAAGTGTCGTTCGATTGCAGCTTGGCCGTTGTGATGATTGGAGTGGACATTAGATCTTGATTTTGCATAGAATTGTTGTTTTTGGGGTTGTTGTAGCGGCTAGGGTTACGTTGCAGTAGCGGTTGGTAATGCATTCTTGTGAATTGCGTGTTGCCTTTGTCGTTATTTAATAGTGGCTTGCAAAAAAAAGAGGACAAAGATGACGGAGTGGTGAGCGCACTTACTTGGATGTGCACATTCTTGGATTTTGTGTGATGTCTTGAGTTCTCGATTTTACGCTAAAAAATTTAAAGGGTGTGAGGATTGATTAAAAGGTCAGAATGCTTACCTTGGTTGATGGTGATGTAGCATTGTGCTTTGGACCCTGTGTTAAGTATTTGGTGATGTATGAGTCGGTCTTGGTTTGTTCATATTGGTGTGGTGCAGTTGACGCATGTGTCTTAAGAGTGTGCATTGCCACTTTAGGTTTGATTGTTGTTGTTGCTCTAGGTTGGCAGCTACTACTCATCTTCTTGTGTGGGAGGGGACTTAGTCATGGATTCTATTGTTCTAGCATTCACTAGTGTGTGTACACCATTGTTACAATGACTATATTGAAGCATTGCAAAGTGCAGAATATCAATGACTAACTTAGCTCGTCTTGAAGATTGTTGGTCTTTGTAAGCAAGTCTTGTGTCTTGGCCTTGGTCTCGTGTTTAGTGTAGGCAATAGACTTTCTTCATGATGGTGCTTGTATCCTGGTTGACTAGGGGTTTGGTGTGCGGTGTTTCTATGGTGCTGTGGTATCCAAATTTGGATCTGATTGATTGAGAGATGATATGGGAGATGCAAATCTAGATCTAGATTTGGGCCAACACAGAGCTTGGCTACAAATCAACTCTCCCAAACTAGTATTAGGTTGTTGCATCTCCATTCAAAATTTGCAAGAATAGATTTAAGATTTGCAATCGCTCCCAACATTCTACACACCATAGCCATACCATTCAACAGCAAAAGAAGTAGACACCAAGATTCACAATGAGCCCAACAACCCTCATTGTTGTGTGCATTGCATTTGCGCCTAACACCAAAAACCCCTCTTCACGAGGTTTAGCGGAGCTACTGTTCTCTCATCTCTCCTCGAGCCCTTTCAGTCTTGTATGTTCCGTAAGAAACTCACATAGGTGGTGAAGAAACTAATTCCGTTCCAGCAAGTTCGAAGGATGCCCATACGTCTAGCACGTTGTTCTCATGCCACCTGGCTTCTTAAAGTTTGAATTTGCACCCCTTCAAAAGCCATGTCATTTAAAACAATAAACCAATTTACAATGCAATGTAAAGGAGGGCATGCCTTTTTTTAGGGTTCCTTGTAAAAATTTCTTTATTAAAAGTGAACATGATTTAGATGAACCTTCTATTTCAAGTCAATGGTGCTAATTTTGTGATGGTGCTTGTAAAAGTAAAAGTGAAATTACTTGAATTATACTCAATGTATAAAGATTTGAACCACTTGGGTGAAGAAGAAATAGATGGTACCATCGTGCCTTAATTTAGGTTTTGTTGATCAACACCTAGAATCTACTTTGCAAGCACATATGAATGCTAAGAAAGACTTGTATTCTAGCCTTTTCTGTTGCCAAACAAATCATGGAATCATCGTTCACTGTTCATCGTTCCCGAGTTTGAGTGTTGGTTATCATCTCCAATGTTGTTGCTATGTTGCCTCGTTGCAGCCGAGGGTCAATATACTACACCAAACACTAAATATAGTATGGATGCATTGGTAATGTGGGTGATAAATGATGTCGACCACATCAATTTTGGTTATGGAACACAATTAACCCTTAAACGATGGAGCCTATGACAGTGGCATCAATCTAAATTTTCAATCAACTGTATGCTCTAGTTTCTCATCAAATACAAGTGGAATTTTTTTTTTTAAAAATTTAGAGATGAGATCATACCTCTCAAATATGTTACAAACATCACAGCTTTTTTTGTGGAAATTTGAATTTATTGTGATTTTCTGAAGAAAAAGTGGAGAAAATTCATATTAAATACAAATTTATGCTAAAAAAATTCTAAATTTTTTACCAAAGGTGGACATTATAGTGCCAAAACTTGTGGTGTAAATGAAAGTTCCGTGTTTGGCTAAAATTAGAACCACGGTTATAGGTCCAAGTTCAAATTGCAATAACTTATTCAAATTTACGTATTTTTTTTAATTTTCAAAATGGTATGGAAACTAGACATCATTAGCTTCATTTCAATTGTTGGACTCAAGTTCAAAAATATCATTTTGATGGCTTGAATTCAGATCTAGAGCTATAGCTAGAAGTTTTTCAATTTCATTGTATTGAGATCCGTGTCATAAGCATTTTCTTTCTTAGATAAAACATGATTACCTCAATGAGGCGAGTTTCATCATCATCTAATGCTTGTACATACAAGGAGCTCTCCTTTAAAAAAAAAAAGGATGAAAATTAGTTGTTTACGTTAATTATCATCCAACAATGTAAACCGAGAAGCCAATTTCTGGCTACTTCGGCATTTAAGGATTAAAGTGGACATACAGTGACATGCAAAACATGGGCAATGTTTATTAACTAATGAATACTTTCTGATCTAAAGCACTACTGGGTTGGATTGGGTCAAACTTGGACTTTCATCACATGTGAAATTTCCTTGTAGACAGGATGGTGCAAGTTGGCATGGGGAATGTCAATAGTCAAGGAAGAAAACTCTGTTTCATTGTGTGGACTTCACTGCCCCAGTTATGCTTGGTGAGTGTCAACATATGATCTTCACGCTGTTTTGACTACATTATCACACATTTATTGATTCTCAGAAGGTATAAGAGACAGTGCTTAAGTGGCACAACTCAACTCAATTCTTTGTGCCATTTCAACCATTGTTTTTTTGTGTGAGCAAATATGAAACGTCTTTCTGAGCAAGTTCGAAGCGACATCTCATCACTCATAGATGCCGATCTTTCTTCACGCCAAATTGCTTCAAGATTGAATTTGGATCGTCGTACTATTGATAGAGTGCGTAGTGTTACTCGTCCTCACGTTCAAAAGAATCTTGGTGGCCGACCAGCGAAGTTGAATGCAACAGCAAAGAGGCGATTGGTGCGGCACATCTCATTTGGAGTGGTTGAAACTGCAGTTGAATTGGCACGGCAATCCTCAGTCGTTGCAGGGATTGAGGTTAGTGTGGACTCAATCCGTCGCACCTTGCGAGAGGCCGGTTTGAAGTCTGTCTCAAAGATTTTAAAACCACGTCTTTCAAGTGCACATAGCACAAGCGACTAGAATTTGCTATTTGTCATCAACATTGGACAATTGAAGATTGGAAGCGTATAGTGTGAACGGATGAGACCAAGATCAATCAACTGGGCTCTGATGGACGTAAGTGGGTGTGGAAGAAGCCAAATACTCCACTTGATGATCGATGTGTCCAAGGTACTGTAAAATTCGGTGGTGGTTCTCTCATGATATGGGGTTGCATGACTAGTCAAGGCCTTGGTTATTGTTGTCAAATAGAAGGGAAGATGAATGCTGCACTGTATTGTAACATTTTGGGCAACAAATTTCTTGATTCACTCAATTTCTATCAATTCAGCAAGCGGGACATCATATTCCAACAAGACAATGATCCAAAGCACACGTCTTTGGCGGCACGAAAGTGGTTTATTGAACATCAAGTTGAGTTGTTGCAATGGCCTTCACAATCACTAGATCTCAATCCAATCGAACATCTTTGGGAGCATCTCAAACGGCAACTCAACAAGTATGAGACAGAAGCCACTAGCATGCATCAACTTTGGGAGCGGGTAGCTGTTGAATGGGAGAACATTCAGCCTGAAGTTTGCATGAATATCATAGAAAGCATGCCTAGACGTGTGTCAGCAGTTTTAAAAGCAAAAGGGGGCCACACAAAATATTAGAAAATTCAATTTTTTTATGTTGTGATTAGACACCCTCAAAAGTGGGGCAATGTACATGTTTGACATTTCAATTTTAAACTTTGAGATTACAAACTCTATGTGAATGTGACAATGTTCAATGGAGAGTTAATGTGACACATTATTGTTTGTAAAAAAAATTTGAACCATTGTCCAATTATCATTGTTGAAATTTAAAAAAGAATTTTTTTTTTGGACACATTGCCCTGCTTTTGCTGGTCACTGTATTTCAACATGTGTCACGCCGTTCACTCCCACCTCACCGCCACCTACTACCAAATATCTTCTACATCCCCACTTGCCGCCACCTCACCGCCGCTCATAGCCACCTCTCCATCAGTCTAGAGTTCACATTAATCTTGTGTGAACAATTTCAAATCATCCCACACTATTTACCAATGCACATGATTTGATGTGGATTGAAATTGAGGTGGACCGCTGTAATTTGCTTAGTGTAGGCATTTCAAAATGGTTTGGTCTACAGTATATGGAGTGAACAGTGTATCTACTACATATAATAAAAGAGGAGGGGTCAATACCCGATCAATACTCAGGACCAAGTGACACATGACGATACCCTGCTTACCTTAATATTAGCCTTCCCTGACATGTGGCAATAGCTATGTAAAAGAGGAAGGGACATACCAAACGATGTAAACGAGCGATACCTAAGTGGTACCTGCCATACGAGGCAAGGACATGTGACATTTACTTTTACTTTTACTTTTACAACTTTAGTCAACTTCCCTAAACTTACACAATCCTTTGGGAACAACGGGTTGGAATACTACACCGTTCCGTGAATATAGTGTAGACTAGAGTATTTGAAATCTCCTACACTGATTGAAAATTAACATGCAATTGCTGACTGACACACACTTGCTTGAGAACAAATACCCAATCAGAACTTGGCATGCACCTGCTTTGATGGAAATTAGTGTGAGTGATCTACATCAGTAATCCCTCTACACTATATTCAGTGTTTAGTGTAGTAGTTGATATAATTAGAGTAGAGTAGATGGAAGGAGAGAAGAAACGCCCCCGAAATATCACAACTTCCGCAGCAGCGTCCTCGTCTCTGACCTCAGAAGCGACTTCGGAGGCTCAACAAACACACGAATTCCCTGTTTTCTTGCCACACGAATCCGCCCAACAACTTCGGTGTCAGCGCCACCGCTCATCACCGATCACCAAGCCTAACTTCAAATCATCAATCAGAAGCGTCATGGTCGTTTTTAAGAATCCGTGAGCAAGTTTCTTGTTGAGGAAGCCTAAGGTTTTTGAAGGGGGAGGCCAAAATTTCCACGGATTATGTACTTTGGAGTTGACAGTCCCTGCCGCATGAATTTCGCGCTCTCGATCGTCGCCGCGCTTCTCCTCACTGCGCCATGGATTGGTTTCACCGGTGCAGTCGATTTCGCAGGTAGTAGCATGCTGTTGAGGGGAGATGGCGGCACCGACGTCCAGACGGTCCTGGTGGTGTCAAACGAGGGCCGCCCGGAGCACTTCGCGTCGGTGCAAGCCGCGGTTGACGCCGTGCCCATGTGGAACTACCTCCGCTGGGTGATCTACATCAAGCCCGGAGTGTACCACGGCTCGGTTGTCATCCCCGAAGGCAAGGTACGGGATCCAAACTCCTCGCGATTTCGCATCGATCGCAGTGTCTTCGCTTTTTACTCTGTTGGGGGTTTTTGTAGGATTTCATGACCAATTTCTCATGTCAGGGCTCCAATTTCTCTCACGATTGCCTCAATTTCGCATTCTTCCTGTGTCGTTTTCTTTTTGGGTAATTTTGTAGGACTTCATTACATGAAGCCCTAGTTCCTCATGTCAGAGCTCCAATATCTCATGTAGTTGCCTCGATTTCACTTTTTTTCCTTCCTTCCCCTGTTAGGTTATTCCAGCTTTGTAGGATTTAGTTACCAATTCCTCATGTCAGGGCTCCAGTTTCTCATCTGACTGCCCCAGTGTTCGCTTCAGTCACACTCTTGTAGCTTCTTCCCGTGTTGGGTTTGCAGGATTTCATTGTCAAAGGCTCCAATATCATATGTCAGGCCTCAAAATTTTAGTCCAATCAGAGTTTAATTGCACTGCCTCCTGCTTGCAAACTGTGCACGATTTAGACCCCGATTTCTCACGTAGTTGTCTCAATTTCTGACAAAGTTTCTCCTCAACTACACGCTAATTGCGTTTTCCCGTGTTGAGTTTTTCGAATTCCGCAGGATTTCATCGCATTTCTTGGCGAGGACGCGTCCACCACAATCCTAACGAACTTGCGCAACGCCTCAGACACTCACCCCGACGGCTCTCCGCTCACCATCCTGGACTCTCCCACCGTGATCGTGGAGGCCTCTAACTTCCTGGCCGCGGGGATCACGTTCGAGAACTCTTCCCCGAAGCCGGCGGATTTGGACTACAACTCCCAGGCGCCGGCGATCCGGGTGTCCGGGGACAAGTGCGCGTTCTACGACTGCGTGTTCCTGGGGTGGCAGGACACTCTGTACGCGGATCAGGGGAAGCAGTATTACCGCGGGTGCAGGGTGGAGGGAAACGTGGATTTCATTCTCGGGTATGCGAGTGCGGTGTTCGAGAATTGCACCATTCATTCAAGAGGTGAGGAGCTTAGGATTAGGGTTTGGGGTGTGTGAGGAGAGTCGTTTTCTGTTCTTGGTTTGTGAGGAGAGTTTTTTTGGTCTGTGGTTTGTGAGGAGAGTTGGTTTCTTGGAAGGGGATGTGGTCTTTGTATACGTTTTCGAGAATCGCACCATTTTTCAAGAGGTGAGGTGGTTAGGGTTAGGGTTTGTGCGGAGAGTTGTTCTTTCTTTGCGGTTTAGAAGTAGACTTACTTCTTTGCCGTGTAAGAAGCGATGTAGTCCTCATGCTCGGGCATGCATCCCTGGTTTTTCACAACTGCGTAGTATGGTCTCCTCATACTGGAGTTAGTTGTAAAGTCGCCCAAAGATAACCCCTCTTTCTACGGCTCTTTCCTCACTTCAAACAGTTAGTAGATCAATGGTGGTCTCTCAGATATGATCCTGAATGAAGACAATGGAAGAGCTTGGTGGTCTCTATACTCAAGTCAAGAGTAGTTCTAGCAGTCATTAGAGTTATTGGTAAAGTCAGCTCAAGGCTCAGTAAGATAACCCCTTAGAGGGCAATAGAAGAGCTTGACTTGAGTCTGTTCACGGTCGAAGTAGTTCTAGCTGTTGTAGTATCCACGTTTCTCTCCCTGGAGCTGATTTTAGCTTGATTAAGAGCTGTTTTTGATGATTCAAGAAGGGGTATCTCATGCAAACTTCAGCTGACTTCACGATGATGAGTTTCCTCTAATCTCTCCGCTTTCCCTTTCGCAGGTGAGGGCTTCATAACAGCCCAGAGCCGCTGGTGCGAGGACGCCTGCCTGGCTTCCTCAAACTCAACCTTCGTCACCTCCAATTCCACGTTCGTCCTGCTGCGCTCCAACCTCACCGGCTACGACCTGGCCACCTACCACTCCACCGGCACGGGCCTCACGTACCTGGGCCGGCCCTGGCGCCAGTACGCCAAGGTGGTTGTGCTCGACTCCACGCTGGGCGCCCACATCGCCCCGGAGGGCTGGATCGACTGGCTCACCGACTCTGGACCCCTCTTCGCCCACGAGTTCGTGTACTTCGGAGAGTTTAACAACTCCGGACCAGGTGCGAATACCTCAGAAAGAGTCCCGTGGTCGCATCAGCTCACGGAGGAGGAGGCGGAGGGGTACAGGGACGTGGCTGGGTTTCTGGGGACGCGGAGCTGGTTGGAGGAGGCGCCGCTATTGCAGGAGCTCAGGGAGGCGAATCTCGTGAGGGAGGAGAGCGTGTCTGGGTTCAGCGAGAAGTTTCCTCCTCGGAGGTGGAAGCGCTTGGGTGACAGGGACAGCGAGCCTTGAGTTTCCTTCTCCATTTGGAAGAGTGTACAGGACATACAGTTGAGAGAACATTGTTTTGGTGTCTGGGGAAGGCGGAGAATTGGTCTGGTTTAGGGAGAAGTTTCCTTCTTGATTCGCCCTTCTGAAAGAGTCTCCTGGCAAGTAGGACGTGATTGTAGTTAAAGCTGAGGGAATTCGTTTGGTTTAGATGTCGTATTACAGGGTTCGGAACAAGGTTTAGGAACTGTGTCAAGTAACAACGCAAGTTGTTTGTGTGATCTCGAGTGTTTGTTGTTGTGATTCGCATCGTGGGATGTTTCGGATGCGCTTGGACTTGAAAGAGTCCGGTGGTAAACAGGACATGGTTGTAGATAAAGTTGAGTGGATTCGTTTGGTGTAGATGCAGCTTTTTGGAGAGGAATGGCTCAAGGAACAACGTAAGTTGTGTCTGTGATGTACTCTTTATTCTCTCGCTATTTGATCCTTCTTTTCTTACGTGAAAAGTTGGAGGGTTTGATGCGACTACGTGCATTCCATGATACTTGGGATGCGCTTGAGTAAGTTTTTCTTCCTGTGTATGTACGTGATTGTAGAGATGATTCGTACGTCAAGGTGATCATGTCTTAAAGCAACAACGCAAGTTGTTTCTTTGATCTCGAGTGTACGATAACACGAAGCTGTTGTTCTCTTGGCATTTGATCGTATGGAAAGTTACCAGCAGTACTTGAATCTGAGTTTCAGTTGTGATTTGCACGTGACGTGTTCATATTCCCGAAGCATATTTTAGATTTCAGCATATTTCGTACATGGGTTTGGATGCGCTTGGACGTGAACCGTCACGTGATAAGCTGCACTAAGACTAGTGTGGTCCTTTCCAACTGAAGGAGGTGAAAGGGCAGGATGATGATGTGGTTGGTTCGGAGGCGAAAGGGCAGGCACTCTCACAACTGATGACACTTCGCACGAGTGTCGGTGTTGACCCGGAGTCGGTGCTCCGGAGGTTGCCTCCTTTGTGAGTGTGAGTAGGAGAGGTGATCGATGGCGCGCGCGACGGACACCACGAATGTGAAAATTGCCAAGGAAGGCCCCATGCCGGGCTACACGGGCTACATTCCCGGCGTGAGGAGCCACGTGATGGGCCACTCCTTCTCCGACGCCTCCAGGCGCGGCGTCGCCATCACCGAGACCCTGCGCCACAACGACCTCGGCCGCTCCATCCATTTGGCAAGCACCACCACCACAACCCTTCCCACGACACTAAACCTGTCTTTTCTCACTCACTATTCCCAGCGGGAGTTAGAACACGAAGAAGGAAGCATTTTGCAGTTTTTAGTGACCGATTTGACAGATTCGGTAGTAGAGTGATCTCGACCTCATGGAGTTTTATTTTTTATTTAACTCTTCACATTTTCAGTCGGTGAAACACGACACATTTCGAGTGAGGAGTGATAGGCTCGCTACTTGTAAGAATGGACTCCAGAAAACTGAAAACAGAGCTTTGGAGTGAGAAGCTGAAACCCGTCTTGACTTTCGGTATGAATACAAACTCCTGTGGACTAAACCCATTCTAGTGAACTACAAAAAGTTGTAGGATTATGAACCGAGGAGTTCGACACAGGTGTATGTGCATTTACAGGAGGAGGTTCGATGACAAGATTTGACGTATCATGCAGAGCATGGAGAACCGGCCGGTGAACCACGAGCAGGACTTCCACGCGGAGCTGAGCCGACCGGGCGAGCGGATGGACCCACACGCCAAGATCCATCGCTGCACGGTGCGCGAGGCGCCCCCCGAGACGCACCATGCGTCCGGGAAGGTGGACTTCAAGAGCTTGAGGTCTGTCTCTGCTCCCCCCAGAGCTCCCCTCCTCCAGCGCCTCCTCCTCCCACCAGGGTGATGATAATATTAACTATGATCAGTAAAGTCTACTAGCACCCTAAACCCTAAAACCTAAATCCTCTGTTAGAAGAGTGGTGTGGTACAACCGGTGTCAAGTCCTACTCCCTGTTCCAACTATGTTGTTGCCCCTGGGCAAGCTCAAAAACTTATCATGTTCATACCACATGCTTCCTACTTCTGCTGCGAACGACCAGCGACCAAATACCGCTCTTGTTCAATACCGTTCGTAGATGACATGGAGGACATGTTGCCTGTCAACTCATCACTTATTAATACACTAGTCAATGCTTAATTCATATAAAGACAGGCTAGATAATGCGTCTGGGAAGGTGCCCATTCTCAATCTTCACAAAATCTTTTTCGTGCATTTTATTGTGTTTCATGCATACTAGTGCACACATGAGAATTTTCAGGTGAGAGCTGATTGTGTCTCATCATGATGTGGAAGCCAGGCAATGCATTGGCAATATGGACAGGCCTAAGCGAGCATCAGTCCCAATGCACATGTCCCTGGGTGACCTGCCGTACAAGGACACCAAGCTCGTGCTCCGGAAGGAGTGGCAAGCGCGTGACCCTGAGTATTGTGAGGTCAACCAAGGCAAGCATCACATGCAGGGCTACACAGGCCACACCCATGCTGAGCAAGTAAGACTGTTGCTTTTGTCCATTTTTTTCCCTTCCCAAGGAAGCGGAAAGTGGCTATGATGATCTCTTTTCTACCTTGTCCCTTGTTTTTGTCAACGAATGTGACCCATGTCATGGAGAATTGGGAATTGGTGACTCTGTGTTTATGTCAACAAATACCTATACAATGATGCCATGGAAAAGTACACCAAAAATTCGATACCATGTGGCTTACTTATTATTTATCCAAGGCTCTAGCATCTTTTTTGACCTTGAGTGTAATCAGGTTTAACCCCTAAAGGACCATTGTCCCGAAATGGGCTTTTTGAAAGTTCGGTCAGGTTCCTATGGTGTCAATTTTCAACATTCTTCTTTGAAATTTTCACTATTGAAAGACATTTCCAAGAGCTTAGTGGGAAAACAATTTCTTCCTAAATTGGACATTTGATGAAAAAGTTATAGGGTTTTGAATTTTAAATGGGGTCGGCGGGCACCTCGGGCACCTCCAAAAACTTTTGATAGGACACTCTATTGAAAGTGAGATTTTCAGTACTCGCAAGTAATATTATTTCCCTATATGTTGTCAAAAAAAAGTTCTTGTCTTTAGTGAAAAATAGCATACCAACCCAAGTCAAACATTTTCACACATTGTCACTCATTGTTGGGCAAGGTACCAAAAAAACTTCTTCTTTTCCACATAAAACCTAGAGATCTTCATATTTTTCACTTTTTTATTTTTTCCACAACATGTACTGTAAACCTTCTTATCGACCATTCGGATTATCAATTGAAAACATATTAAGTTCAAAAAAAATTAAAGTGTGAATTAACGAATTTCGAGCCTCCACTCCTTGCACACTTGTTTTGAATATGCTACACCCCGTCCCTACCTCTAAAAATTGGTGTGTAAGGAGCTAACATCATGCTTAACAAGATGGTAATAGATTTAGACCTTGTGTAGTGAAAAATTTTGACACCAAGTGAAGTCAAAGTCTGCTGATCCACTAAACGCAGGGAAGAAAATGAGCCATTTGCTTGACTTCAAACACTATAATCTTTCAATCTGTGCGGTCAAAGTTTATGAAATTTTGAACATGTATTACTTAATAAGCCTTTATTGAGATCCTACGGTCAGAACTAAAATTAAAAGTTTTTGTTTCCTTCTTTATCCATTGCACTAGAATCCAACAATTCTGAAGTGTTTTTGGTGTAAAACTGCCTTGGTCCTTTAGGGGTTAAGGACTTCTACATATGCCCAATTTAAAAAAAACTTTTAGCTGAATTGCATCATATAACCTGAGTAAATGCACATGTTTGTCATAGTAGTATATGGTGACTCCATGTTAATCTCATGTTTACCATTGTAACATGATTTGTATCTGGTTTTGTGAACAACAGCATGTGTTTGCCAACACGTACGGGCAGACAACGCGCAAGCTCCGGCACTTCCCAGCAGAACCATCCACTTCAGCCGAGTTCATCTACTACGCTGAGAATCGGCCTCTGGTGATCAATGAGTATGAACTGAAGCACCCGATGCGGTTCCCACATAATGTCCTCCTAGAAGAAGGGGAGGGCACCTTGGGCCCGCTACTAGAAGGGGAGGCTGCTTCATCTGCGCGCAAACCACCCCTTAACTCTTAAGAGACCATTTCCCCTTAGGGACGTTTTCCATTTCGGGCAGGTTCCTATGGTCTCAATTTGATCATGAATTTCAAAAAAAAATTATGAAGATGGGGTATAGTAGTAGCTTTGTGAGATTGTAATTTTTTTTCGCACCAGACCTTTTAAATGAAAGCTACGCTATTCAAAGTACAAAACTAAGGACTCCAGGTAGCTCCAAATTTCATGCTAGAAGTTTCTATTGACATTGAGATTTTGCATACATATAAGAGTATTACCTTATTTGAAGATGTCAAAAAGAATTCTTGTCTTTAGTGTAAAAGAGCATCTAAAACCAAGTCAAACATTTTCACACATTGTTGAGCAAGGGGGAAAAGACTTTTTCTTGCATTTCAATCGCATTAATATGCATATCCATGTGGAGAATTGCAACCAAGAAAATATGGCATGTTTGATAAAATTCTATTCTAAGATCTTATGATTGAAAGTCCAAAATTTCACTTTTAAATGTGATTTTCATGCCTCTTTTTGGCAATTTTGGACAATTTTGGACTAATTTTTGTGCAAAATTGATTGTGGTCTTTCAAGGATTAATAATGACTCCTCTCTATTCAAGAATAGCCAAAAGGATAATTAGAGCACCTTCTAATAATGATAGGAAGAGTACTTTGGCATGTATATTTCAGCCACGAGCCAAGTGCAGGGTGATATACCCCCAACCTCCCGCTTGAAAAGGTGACTCAACAGCCACCGTGGCCCACAACCCACGCACAAGCCAAGAAACCCATGAATTAAGGTTGACCACATGCGATGGAACAATGGCGTCGCGAGCAGGCTTATGATACAAATTTGTATATAAATTTGGTGGTATCAAGTAACTGAATTGGACTAAGGTTACCCAACCATAACGCCCTTGGGATTCAAATTGAATGGAACTCGATGACCCTCTCATGCGTGAGGCCCGCCATCTAAAAGTTCCCAGGAATCCCATCCTATGTTCCCTACGTTCCCAAGTCTCCCGCGATGGAATGCCCGCAGGGCATGACGAAATGCCCATTGAGACTGAAAATCCCTCGGGCCGTTGGTGGACTAAGGTGATGAATGGTTCTAGTCGGTGTAATTCGGGAGCGCGAACCCGGGTTTGCACGCAACAGCATCTGGGCACGGCTGCTGGAACTCGCTCGGGTCGACGGGCGTGGACGTCAGAACCTTGGGCAGCTCCGGGACGCCGCGCACATGGAAGGTGTAAAACAGCTTGAACGGCGTGATGTTGTGGAGGTGCACCACTCCTCTGGCCTCCCGGAACAGCCCGGCTCCGCCCGTGATCGTCAACAGCGTGTCCTCGAACGTCGAAAACGGGCCCTGCGATGAAAAAACAGCACACGTTAACGCCCGCCCCAGCTTCCAAGCTTGGCATGGATAGTGTTGTTGGTTCCCTTGCCTGTGCGGACACATGGCCCATGTCGCCGAGGTAGAACGTGTACGTCGCCTCGTACCGATCCGGGAAGAAGAATTTCTGCTTCTTGTGGTTCTTCTGCCCCTGCCCCGGGTACGCTCTCACTACCATCGTCATCCCCGCCGTGACGCCGAGTCGCACTCGCAATGTGCTATCATATATCTGCCAACGAAAAAGGAACCATCTCAACGCTATTTGCAAAGTCGCCCACAGTTTCAATAAGATACCAACTCATTTGATTTTTATGCAAATTTTTATCTAAGCACCAAGCATAAGAAGGAGAGGAATACTAGCCAGTTCGACGAGCGTGAGCGAAGAGTTTGTTGGGCGCAGCGCTCCTTCAGAGGCGGTACCTTGTTTGTGAACGGCACCAGGTCGCCGAGGCCGTGCGCGTTGGCCCCGGACAGTGTGCTGAAGAGGTTGTGCAGCCCGCTGAGGAAGTTTACGCTGGAATTCGTCTTGGAGATGTTGATGATGCTGAATGGCAGAAACGCCGGGCTGTCGCGGTCGTGCTCGTTGATCTCATACACACTGAAGAGCTGCACTTCGTCTGCAGAAACAAACAGACTGGGTTCCACATTCATAACCATCTCTCCATATTCCGCTCCACACGAGAATGCAAACTAGAATGCACGCGATAGGAGCACATCGCCTGGACACTGACATCAGGTACATGATAGACAGACACTTGATCCACACCGCTCTGTAAGAGATGGTGAATGGCACCAGAAGAGTGAGCTCACCTTTCTTGGGAAGCTCGTCCCACATGAACAGCCGCCGGACGGCCTCCGTCTCGGAGTGGCGCACCACCGGCTGCCTCGCCCACCGCTCCAGCAGCTCCTCCGCCCGGTTCACCTCCAGCTTCACCTCCGGCTTCGCCTCCATATCGCACCGCACGCCCATCTTCCGCACCCCGTGAACACCAGACTGCGTCGAACTCCCCACGCGCAACCCACCGCCCACCACCAGACTCGCATGCGCCGCCACCGCCTGCGCCATCGCCGCGACACTAACCACAACTGCTTGACGAGTAGGTGAAGCGTTGGAATCGAAGTCACCCTTCTGCTTAGAATTTGTGACAGTTTCCCTGGTTTATGTATAAGCACAAGACTCTCTCGGCAACCTGGCACTGGTCCCAAGTCTCTCGAATGACAATCTTGGTAGAAGGACTTCACCAAACAGCTAGCAATTGGATCCCGTCACAACTGTGGCACTGTGTCTTCGCTGCTGACTATTTCAGCAGCACTCCCTCCAACAAAAAGCAGACGCACGTGTGTGCGGATGAGCCTCAACGATTGGTGGTGGGTTCCACAAAACAAATGGTAAATTTGGATAAAATTTTAAATATGTAAATTGGTTTCAAGGTGTAAAGGCATTGGGAACTCTTTGAGAACATGGGGAACGCTTGGGGAGCATGGTGGGAACTTTGGGGAACAACATGGAAACTTGTCGGGAACACGATGGGAGTGTTGTGGTAATGATGTGGTTGAAAAGGTAAATCAGAAGAGGGTAACGAAATAGTTTGGTTTGGAACCATCATGGAAGTGGTGTGGGCATGAGGAGCCCAACCCAGACTTTTAGGGACCATATTTGGGAGATGAAGCCTCATATGGTTGTCTTGTTCGTTTGCTTAAACTCTTTGCTCGAATAACTTGTTGGTTCACAAAGGATCTCTATGTATCAGAGCATCCTCAAAGCATCCCCTGGACCCAACCCTGACCCTCGACTTTCCGGGGACAAAGGATTGCTTTAGACTACGGTGGAGAAGTGTGTAAGGTCTATGAAATGAATTTTATAAGGTCTACTTTTCATTCGAATTTGAAAATTTCAAAACACATAAAATTGAATAAGTTATTGCAATTTGAACTTTGGGCATGTTGTCATGATTAACCATTTTTTCTAATTTAAGCTGAACATGGAAGTTTCATCTACACCACGAGTTCTTGGCACTATAATGTACACCTTTGATGAAGTTTGCAGAATTGTTAAGTATATTTTGTATTTGATATGAACTTTCTTCACGTTTTCTTCATAAAGTCACAATAATTTCAAATATTTATAAAATGATCTATGATATTTCTGACATAAACAATACATGTGATCTCATCTCTAAAAAATGAAATAAAATAATTTCCGCTTATATTTAATGAAAAATTAGAGTACACAGTAGAATGGAAATTGGGATTAATGCCACAAAATAGGCTTTGTTGTTCTAGGGTTAAAATAGAGTGAGTCCAATATAATGACTCTATTTCTAGACCAATAGAACGTCTTCTTAGTACCAGCTTAGTGACATTCTTCAAAAAGAAGTGAGTTGATCTTGAGCACTATGAGTTCTAATGTGCCTCTAACTTGCCAACTATTTGGCAAATAATTGGGTGCATTGAGATTATGATGTTGAAAAATTAATAAAGCACCATTCGACATTAGAGATGTTTATGCATTTGTCCACATTATCACCCACTATATTGCCCACTATATTCATAAGTACTTCAGTTGAAAGGAGATGTTTACTAAAATCTATAGATTTGATTAAAATGTGTATCACCCACAACAATCCAAAACTTATTAGGGCTCACTTTATTTTGTCCACTTATTTATTATTTATTATTATTTCTATTTTATTTTTATTTTTAAGTTCCCACTTCACAGGGACCTGCCTATATTGACTATGGTACTCGTATTCTACATATTAACTTTGAATGTTTTGAGAATAAAGCTTGTTATTGATGCGAGGAGGTGAGAGAGGGAGTACAGTTTTAAAATGCTCAAAGAAACATTAATTAGGTTCTTATGGAGTTGGCATAGATAGGATTTTGATGCAGTGGAATTATTTTGTATAATTGGGTGCATTGGAATTAAACTTTTAAAAAAAATTGTGCGAGTTCAAAACCACATTAAACATGCAATTAAGCAATTATGCCTTGGCTAAGTTCATTGGCTAAGAGCTAAACAATGATCATGTGCAACCACACGGAGTAGACTTTGGACTACCATAGGTCCATGGCCAATTATATCATACATGGGGAAAAAATTTAATAGTAGATTTTTACATTTGACATTTTATATTAGAATCTCCAATACTTGACCAAAAATTGATTGATTGTACTTGGTTCAAAATTTGTACGAACAAAACTTCAAGCAAAAATTTCTATACTACATCATGTATTCATTATCCTGTAGATTCATTGTTGATGTGGATCATCTTAGGGACAATTTCCATTTCGGGCAGGTTTCTATGGTCTCAATTTGATTGTTAAAATAGGATGAATATACATCCATTCACTCCGGGGTTCTTAATCAGGAGCATTCAGCTCACCTACCCGGATTAGGTAGACCTTCTAGTTAACACGCAGTTAACCACGAGCCACCGTTAATCCCGAGGCATTAACTATCAGCTACCGTTAATCCTGAGGCATTAACTATCAGCTACCGTTAATCCCGAGGCATTAACTATCAGCTACCGTTAATCCCGAGGCATTAACTACCAGCTACCATTAATCCCGAGGCATTAACCACCAGCTACCTACAGTTAACTCACAACTAGCTGAACCTACCGTTAATCCCGAGGCATTAATGCCTCGAGATAAATAAACCAAAGCATGTACTCATAGAGACAGTTCATTCTTGTTGTTCATCTGGTTTGTTTGCTTCACATCTCTCAACACGTTATCAGCACGTATCTCACGCTCTCTTGCTGATTTTTTACTTTTCTCTCTTCCTTCAATCACGTAGTAGTGATCGCAGTAGGGAGTGAGGAACGGTGAAGGGGTGCTTCACGAACCCAATCACGTCCAATACACGAAGTTGTCTTGCAGGGAACTTACCGGGCTCCCTGACCCGGCAACTTTGTTGAGGATTGATGGTTTAAGTTCGTGAGTGCAATCCCCCGAGCAGCCTCGAGAGCAGCCAGCACTTTTGCTCATGTCTTTCAATTTTATTTGATTTTGCTCTCTTCATCATCCTCCGCTTGTGTAGACATACATGAAGTTTTCTTTTTCTCTCTTTTGTTGTTTAGACAGCCAGTTTTATAGTCAGAGACACCTGAAGCCAAACCTGTTGTAGAAACCATAGAAGCCATAGCTATGGCAGCACATCGCCCACCCCGCGATAGCCGCATACAGCCTCTCATCTTTGAACCTTTAGAACCCGATGGATCGAACTACTTAGGTTGGAACATAGACATGCGGACATACTTATGCGCTGAGGAACTAGATGTCACGTTAAACCCAACACCAAAGGAGGAGATTCCAGCTACATACAAATGGCAGACACTTCTTCTCCTTCGACGTCACCTTGATCCTTCACTGTGATAGCAGTATATCCAGGTAGAAGACCCCGCCGCACTGTGGACAGCTTTGGAGGCCCGATTCAAACACGAGGAGACCATATTTTTACCTCAAGCCCGTAGCGAGTGGATCCCTCTTCGTGTCATGGACTTCTCCAACTTTCTTGCATTCAACTCGGAGCTCCACAGGATCGTTGCACAACTCCGACTTTGCGGCGACACAGTAGCAGACACCGAGCTGATTGACAAGATGCTGTCAACGTTTCCACCTGCATGCGCGATCTTAGCCCAACAATACCGCAACATGAGGTTCACGACGCATGCCGAACTCATGTCTTACCTGCTCTTGGGTGAGAAGCAACAACAACTGCTGCTGAAGAACGCCGAATCGCGCCCAACCAAGGAGATCCATACAAGCAAAGTACAACGTCAATCGCAGACCTCGAACCCGACGAAAACACACAACTCTAAACCAGCACAAGGCAACGGCAGCCGGGAGTCACACATTTCTGATGCACCACGCCGAAAACCGAAGGGCAGCTGGAAGCCGAAGCAAGAGTGGAATCGGAATCTCCGAAACCCGAGGTATGCGTATAAACCCAAAAACGAAACACCTTTTCAGTCATCCACTAGGACAGTCAAAGGCATATGTCATAAATGTGGTCGCCTTGGTCATTACGCCAAGGAATGACGTGCCTCCCAATATGTCTATGAGATGTATAAAGAGTTGCAGTCACTGAAGGAGGGCAAGAGGGAAACACACACCCTCGATGCACCCTCCCTCACACTCACTGATCTAGATCCAGAAAACTATATGGTCCAGGGAGTAGCGCCAGTCAGCACAGCCAAAATTGCCTTGTTAGATAGCGCCTCTACTCACACCATTTTACAAGACCCTTCGTACTTCGAGTTCAAAACTCGAAACAAACCTTGGCAAAGTTGTGACATAGTCACAATAGCAGGCACAAGGAACTTCAAGTTCCGTGAGGGCCGGGCATCAATTGTTTTGCCCGGGGGAGCCCCCCTCATCTGTGCACGGGCTATGTATGCCCCAGACGCCCCACGTAGCCTGATCAACTATCATGACTTATGGGCCAACAATATCCACGTCTCCACTGCGCGTGAAAACGATGAAGAGGTGCTGGAGCTCAGGCGAGGGCCGACGATCCTCGCCACCGCACACGCGGGAGCCAACGGCCTATACAAGCTCGCTATCAAGCAAGTCGAGCCCCCTGCAAAGGTGAGGAAGAGGCCGATGGACGCCTTCGAGCGTGTCATCAGCGCCTACCCCCTAGGGGCATGATATCATCGTTCCTAGCCACCACCAGCAAGGCCAACCTATGGCACTGCCGGCTAGGCCATCCGGGAACAACGATGATGAGGAAGATGATCCCTCTGCTCACAGGCCATGACCTGTGCACCAACGACGCGGAGTGCGTGGATGAGTGTCTCGCATGCATACAAGGGAAGCTGATAAGACAACCGTCGAGGTGGAAGCTCGCGACAGAGATGCCAACCGCCTTACACCGCCTCCATGGCGATTGGTGCGGTCCCATCACACCTCAAACCGGTCAGTTTAAATACTTCTTTGTGCTTGTTGATGCATCTGAGAGACATGCTGAAGTTTCATTGCTTACAACTCGAAATATGGTCTTCCCTAAAACCTTAGCGATGCTTATTAGATTCCGGAACCATTTCCCTGATAATCAGATTTGTTATCTTCGAATGGATAATGCCTTAGAATTCAAATCCCAAGCCTTCGAAGATTTTTGTGTAGCGTTCGGGATAGAATTAACTTACTCAGTTCCGTATGAACACGCCCAGAACGGTCTAGCAGAAGCCTATATAAAAAAGATTCAGCTCATAGTTAGACCCCTTTTATTTCATGCGAACCTACCGCCCACCTTGTGGAGTCATGCTATTTTACATGCCGATGTATTACTTAGGCTCAGACCAATGCTTCTACAAACCCAAAGCCCGCTCGAACTAGCATCCGGTAGAACACCTCATATCGCCCACTTACGCACCTTTGGCTGCGAAGTATGGGTCCCTGTTTCTGACCCGAAATATAAGACTTTGACACCCTACAGAATCAGAGCCATATACCTTGGATATGACTCCCCAAGTATCATTCGATACAAACTCCCCAAGAGTGACGATATTTACAAGGCTAGATTTCAGAACTGTAAGTTTATAGAAAAATTCCCAGGCACCCCATACCTACCCACCTACAAAGCCCTAAGCTTCAAGGATTTAGAAACCTTGACCCTAAACCCAGACCCACGGACTGCTCTAGCTAAAACTGAGGTTAGAAAATTAATCAACCTATAGAACCTGGCCAAGAACATCCCTGATGGATTCCACTCAGGACCCAAGATCATTAGAAGTCCCGTACCTGGTTCAGGTAACCCAGCCCCAGTGACCCCAGCCAAGAAACAAAAAAATGAATCCGACCCCCCGAGCACGTGTAGTCATGCACATGCATTACAACCCATCAGAGCCAACTGTAGAAATCCCGTGGGATGATTTTCAATCATTCCTCACCCACCCCGAGACGGATCCAACTACACTAGATCAGGCTAAGAGTAGCCCAAATTGGTCAGAGTGGGAGAAAGCCTTACAAAATGAATACAAATCCCTTAGAAAACGTGAAGTTTTTCGACCCCTAGTGACCAACCTCACAACCAAACCCATAGGGCACAAATTGATATTTACCCGCAGATGAGATGAGCACGGTAAAGTCCTTCGATTTAAGGTCAGGCTAGTAGCCCAAGGGTACACACAGAAACCAGGGATAGATTTTGAGCAAACTTACTCCCCCGTAATGGACAATACATCTTTTCGTTACCTTCTAAGCATAGCAGTCCAACTAACCCTCGAAACCCATCTATTAGATGTCGTTACAGCATATCTATATGGTGACCTAGACACCCAGATTCACATTAAACCCCCACCAGACTTCTTACCAGGTGATACCTCTCCCCAACCCGGGAAGTTTGCTGGATTGAGAATCCACAAGGCCCTTTATGGCTTGAAACAAGCCAGCCGTGCATGGTATCACCACCTAAAGTCCTTTCTACTTTCCCGAGGATTCACAACCCACCCAGCCCTACCCTGTGTATTCATCCTCAAGGAAGATACTGGTTTCGTGATCGTCGCGGTATACGTTGATGATCTGAACTCGATAGGGACATCGACGTTAAGTAAATACGTAGAAAAATTACTAACCGAAAAATTTGAGATGAAAGTATTAGGTCGCACATCCTACTGCTTGGGTCTACAGATCAAACACTTCGAGGACGACAGCTTGCTTCTTCATCAACAGACCTACGTCAAGAAGATGCTACGTGTATTCAACATGGAGAATGCCAACGCATTGTCCGCCCCCATGATCGGCAAGAGTCGCACCGAAGAAGATCCATATCGACCAGCCGAAGACAACGAGGAGGAGCTCGACATATCCCAGTACCTAGCAGCCGTCGGAGCCCTACTATACCTCGCCACCAACACGAGGCCGGACATCTCGTTCGTAGTCAGTGTACTTGCACGGCACAGCCAGAAGCCCACGGCCCGACATTGGCAAGGCATCAAGCACCTCCTCCAATACCTCCGCGGGACAGAGGATCTCGGACTTCACTACCGAAACAAGCACCGAACGACATAGTCGGATACGCCGACTCTGGATTCAAGACCGATCCCTTGACCGGCAAGTTCCAGACTAGCTATATCTTCATCAAGAACGGTGCACCGATATCATGGCGATCAACCAAGCAAACGGTCACCGCCACCTCCACCAACCACGCCGAGCTGCTTGCCTTCCACAAAGCATCACGCGAAGCAGTATGGCTCCGCACCATGCAAGAAGCTATTCTTCAGATGAGCGGACTCCCACCTAGAAACAACGCAACCATCATATTCGAAGACAACGTAGCATGTATCGAGCAAGTGTCTTCGGGATTCATCAAGGTTGACCGTGTCAAACACATCAGCCCCCACATCTTTGGTTACACACAAGACCTCACCGAAACTAATCAGATTCAAGTCAAGAAGATCCCATCGGCGGACAACATTGCCGATGTTCTGACGAAGGCATTACACGCTCCCCAACACCGGAAATTAATCACAGCAGTAGGTATGAGAACCCTGAGTGAATTAGATTCCGAACAATGACTTTACTCTTTTTCCTTCATATTTTTGAAGTTTTTTTAATGAGGAAGATCATCGTTCGAGGAGGAGTGTTAAAATAGAATGAATATACATCCATTCACTCTGGGGTTCTTAATCAGGAGCATTCAACTCACCTACCCGGATTAGGTAGACCTTCTAGTTAACACGCAGTTAACCACTAGCCACCGTTAATCCCGAGGCATTAACTATCAGCTACCGTTAATCCCGAGGCATTAACCACCAGCTATCTACAGTTAACTCACAACTAGCTGAACCTACCGTTCATCCTGAGGCATTAATGCCTCGAGATAAATAAACCAAAGCCTGTACTCATAGACACAGTTCATTCTTATTGTTCATCTGGTTTGTTTGCTTCACATCTCTCAACATTGATCATGAATTTCAGAGAAATTATGAAGATGGGGCATAGTAGTAGGTTTGTGAGAATGTAATCTTTTTTCACACTGGACCTACGCTATTCAAAGTACAAAACTAAGGACTCCGGGTAGCTTCAAATTTCATGCTAGAAGTTTCTATTGACATTGAGATTTTTCATACATATAAGAGTATTACCTTATTTGAAGATGTCCAAAAAAAACATTCTTGTCTTTAGTATTAAAGAGCATCTAAAACCAAGTCAAACATTTTCACACATTGTTGAGCAAGGGGGAAAAAAAAATCTTGCATTTCAATCGTTGTAATATGCATATCCATGTGGTGGAATTGCAACCAAAAAAATATGGCATGTTTAAATAAAAGTCTATTTTAAGATCTTATGATTGGAAGTCCAAAATTTCACTTTAGAATGTGATTTTCATGCCTCTTTTTGGCAATGGCAATTTTGGACTAATTATTGCAAAATTGGTTGTGGTCTTTTAGGGATTAATAATGACTCCTCTCCATTCAAGAATAGCCAAAAGGATAATTAGAACACCTTCTAACAGAACAAGAAGAGTATTTTGGCAAGTATATTTCACCCGCGAGCCAAGTGCAGGGTGATATACCCCCAACCTCTCGCTTGAAAAGGTGACTCAACAAATCACCGTGCCCCACAGCCCACACACAAGCCAAGAAACCCATGAACTAAGGTTGACCACATGTGATGGAACAATGGCGTCGCGAGGAGGCTTATGATACAAATTTGAATATAGATTTGGTGGTATCAAGTAACTGAATTGGACTAAGGCTACCCAATTGTAACACCCTCACGATTCAGATCGAATGGAACTCCGACAACCCTCTCAGGCGTGAGGCCCGCCATCAAAGTTCCCAAGAATCCCATCCTATGATCCCTACGTTCCCAAGTCTCCCGCGATGGAATGCCCGCCGTACATGACGAAATGCCCATTGAGAGTGAAAATCCCTCGGGCCGTTACGACGGGAAAGGCCCGGACTAGGAGGGCCTCTCCCTGAACGTTGGTGGACTAAGGTGATGAATGGATCTAGTTGGTGTAATTCGGGAGCGCGAACCCGGGTTTGCACGCAACAGCTTCTGGGCACGGCTGCTGGAACTCGCTCGGGTCGACGGGCGTGGACGTCAGCACCTTGGGCAGCTCCGGGACGCCGCGCACATGGAAGGTGTAGAACAGCTTGAATGGCGTGATGTTGTGGAGGTGCACCACTCCTCTGGCCTCCCGGAACAGCCCGGCTCCGCCCGTGATCGTCAACAGCGTGTCCTCGAACGTCGAAAACGGGCCCTGCGTTGAAAAAAACAGCACACGTTAACGCCCGCCCCAGCTTCCAAGCTTGCCATGGATAGTGTTGTTGGTTCCCTTGCCTGTGCGGACACATGGCCCATGTCGCCGAGGTAGAACGTGTCCGTCGCCTCGTACCGATCCGGGAAGAAGAACTTCTGCTTCTTGTGGTTCTTCTGCCCCTGCCCCGGGTACGCTCTCACTACCATCGTCATCCCCGCCGTGACGCCGAGTCGCACTCGCAATGTGCTATCGTATATCTGCCAACGAAAAAGGAACCATCTCAACGCTATTTGCAACGTCACCCACAGTTTCAATAAGATACCAACACTTTTGATTTTGATGCTAATTCTTATCTAAGCACCAAGCATAAGAAGGAGAGGAATACTAGCCAGTTCGACGAGCGTGAGCGAAGAGTTTGTTAAGCGCAGCGCTACTACAGAGGCGGTACCTTGTTTGTGAACGGCACCAGGTCGCCGAGGCCGTGCGCGTTGGCCCCGGACAGTGTGCTGAAGAGGTTGTGCAGCCCGCTGAGGAAGTTTACGCTGGAATTCGTCTTGGAGATGTTGATGATGCTGAATGGCAGAAACGCCGGGCTGTCGCGGTCGTGCTCGTTGATCTCATACACACTGAAGAGCTGCACTTCGTCTGCAGAAACAAACAGACTGGGTTCCACATTCATAACCATCTCTCCATATTCCGCTCCACACGAGAATGCAAACTAGAATGCACGCGATAGGAGCACATCGCCTGGACACTGACATCAGGTACATGATAGACAGACACTTGATCCACACCGCTCTGTAAGAGATGGTGAATGGCACCAGAAGAGTGAGCTCACCTTTCTTGGGAAGCTCGTCCCACATGAACAGCCGCCGGACGGCCTCCGTCTCGGAGTGGCGCACCACCGGCTGCCTCGCCCACCGCTCCAGCAGCTCCTCCGCCCGGTTCACCTCCAGCTTCACCTCCGGCTTCGCCTCCATATCGCACCGCACGCCCATCTTCCGCACCCCGTGAACACCAGACTGCGTCGAACTCCCCACGCGCAACCCACCCCGCACCACCAGACTCGCATGCGCCGCCACCGCCTGCGCCATCGCCGCGACACTAACCACAACTGCTTGACGAGTAGGTGAAGCGTTGGAATCGAAGTCACCCTTCTCCTTAGAATTTGACTGGTTTATGTACTAGCACAAGACTCTCTCGGCAACCTGGCACTGGTCCCAAGTCTCTCGAATGACAATCTTGGTAGAAGGACTTCACCAAACAGCTAGCAATTGGATCCCGTCACAACTGTGGCACTGTGTCTTCGCTGCTGACTACTTCAGCAGCGCTCCTCCAACAAAAAGCAGACGCACATGTGTGCGAATGAGCCTCCGCCCCCAACGATTTGTAGTGGGCCCCACTAAACAAATGGTAAATTTGGAGAAAAGTTTTAAATATGTAAATTGGTTCCCAAGTGTAAACGTAAAAAAATATAACGTGATCAACGATTTGTGAACCTCCACTATTGTATTTGCACAATTGTTTTAAATATGCTACACCCCTTTTCTACCTCTAAAATTGGTGTACAAGGAACTAACATCATGATTAACATGATGGTAATGAATTTAGATCTTGTGTGGTGCATGAATTTGATACCAAGTGAAGTCAAAGCCTGCTGATCCACTCAATGCAGGGAAGAAAACCAACCGTTTTTTGTCCTTCAAACACTATAATATTTCAATCCGTGTAGTCAAAGTTTATGAAAATTTGCGAGGATGTGAATTAATAAGTCTTCATTGAGATCTTATGGTTAGATGTAGAAATAATTAATTTTAGATTCCTTGCTCATTGCACCAGAACGAGCAGATTTGAAGTGTTTTTGGTGTGAAAATGCCGCCGGCCTTTAGGGGTTAAAATATATGAAGGTTGCTTCAAAAGTATTTACTTATCAAGTTTGTATAATTTTACACAGATAACACATCCAACGAGTATATGAGGCATGTATGGATCATAAGATAGGTACAAGTATATCTATCTACCGGGTAGAAGTATGTGCTAGGAGATCGATATGGTTATCCCCCTAGGACAAGGTATCTACCTTTTCCATTGCAGACAACGGGTATCTACACTTGTCACTTATAAATCCATTAATCAATGTATAAGTCATGTACAGACAGGCTACATTTCCTCTCTGGAACCCAGGAAGGGTGTAGAAAGCAATGATATTGGGTCGCCGGTCGGTTTAGGATTGTCCTATGATAAAATGCAGCAGAATATTACATTCCTTCCACCTCGTGGGGCCCACTCTCACGTGATGTCATCAATCCAGACTTCCCTATACCCGCCAGGGCATCAAGACAAGTATCACGCCAGTATTACGGTTATAGATTCTGCAAATACTCCGAATATCCATTCACATACCCTCCTAGTTATCACCCGTATATAACCAGAGGGCTTCCTGGTCATCAATCGAGAACGCCGCAGCAACAGTGAACGAAGTCCGAAGTCCCGGAGTGGCAGTGTCCTCGGAGAGTCCATCCCCCGGGCATTATTGCATCAATCCCCACACAATTCCACCCGCTCATCGCACCCAACCGCGCCGCCACTCGCATCACGCGAGTCTCCAGCTACTCGCGCACCTAATTTTTCTGGGTTTTCAGCAATTTTTCTGGGCGCTACAGCGAATTTCGAAGCATTTCTGCGCAAATTTCAGTGATTTTGAACAGAAGCTGGAGTTTTTCGGAGGTTTTATCCCGCAAATGGAGTCGAAGAGGTGACGACATGATTCTCCAGGGTTTTTGAGGGGTTTGTTGGATTGTTTGCCGCGTTTTATCCTGGTTTTGGGAGGGGTTGTGGCAAATGGGATGGAGGAAGAGGGGTTAGCGAATGCGCATCTGCGGGGGACTGCATTACATGAGGGAGGAGCGGCGGAGAAGCGGCCCGGGAGGCAGCAGGTGGGGGTTGGGAGCAGGGGCTATGCGGAGGGGGGGAATGTGGGCAGCAGGAGGGGGGGTGGGCACGGGAGATGGGCGGAGAGGAAGAGCCCCAAGAGTGCGGCCAAGGTGTACCGCATTCTGATCGCCATAGTGGTGGTGTTCTTCCTGGTCGAGACCATCGGGAATGGGCTCGTGTTCCTGCGCCTGCGCGACGCGGACCTGCAGCAGACTGGCGGGATCATGGAAATCTTCCCGAGAGCTGCCATCGCGATGCAAGCGGTGCCCGCGGGCGATGGCGCCCGGTTCGTGCCGCGCGTCCTCGTGGAGCGCCTGCTGCTGTCCAAAGGCAGAGCCACTCTGGCCCAGCTCAGGAAGGAGCACCGCTCCCCGTCGCGCCGCCCGCGCCTCGCTCTGGTACGCATCAACCTCACTCTAGATCCATTCATCAAGTGTAAACCCTACCTTCTCAGAGCCATCAGCATCAGGAATGTAGTTGTGCTCTACATTCCTCATTGACCAGGAGCAATAAGGAAACCTCAGTGATCTCTCTTCTGGTCGTCTGTGTTTTCTTCCCACAGGTTTGTCCTAATCTGGCGCTGAGTCCGTTGTCTCTCTACATGTTAACACTTGCGAGTGGATTGCAAGAGCTAGGCTACAATCTTGAGGTAAACCTTCGCAACCGAGATGGGGTTATAGACTGATTTGGAGGATCGATTCTCTGGATGATGACGCTTTGTTCATACATCTCATTCTGATTTTGAAGTGGTGCTCTCTGTAGGTATACTCTCTAGAAGATGGAGACCTTCGATTGACATGGGAAGACATCGATGTATCTGTCAATCTTCTCGACGCATCCGAAAACGGAACTAATGTCGACTGGCTAAAGTGAGATTCAATCAATATCATGTGTTTGATGTGCACCTCATGACGTTGGAGAGGCTAATATGTGAGTGGTTCTCTCGTTGGCTGCGCAGCTACGAAGGTGTCATTGCGGCTTCTCTGAATTCGAAACATGTTCTGGACAGGTTTGAATTCGCTTCTTGCTTTCAAGGATGATCTTTGTTGTTGATTTAGCCTCAGCTATTGCTAACTGAACGTTGTTCTTTGAACAGTCTTGCGCAGGAGCCATTCACGAAAATACCAGTGATATGGGCAGTCACTGACGATGCATTAGGGCGACGCCTTGCAGAGTACAAAGCAGCAGGTTCTACGGAACTAGTTTCCGATTGGAAACGAAGTTTTCAACGAGCTGACGTCGTGGTTTTTCCAAACTACGCACTCCCGGTGATGACTCTTTCAAAATGTTTGCTGTATGAGAGCTTTAGAATGTCTGTGAGGAAGTCCAGTATATGAAGAAGCCGCCTCATACCATCTTTGAAGGTATAGTAGCCAGTGATGATGTTAACACGATGAGGATTGCTTGATGTTTTGACGAATTTGCTATGTGTGTGTGTTTCAGCTGATTTATACGATGCTGGACACCGGGAATTTCTTCGTGGTCCCAGGATCGCCTGCAGACGTGTGGGCAGGCGAGGAGTACAAGCTGACGCATTCCCGAGTGAGCCTCCGTGCGCAGCACACGGTACGATCTGAGGACTTTGTGATTGCTGTCGTTGGGAGCCCCTTTCTCTACAGCGGGTTGTGGAGAGAACATGCTCTGGTGATGCGTGCATTGGCGAGGATGGATGCCTTGCCCAAAGGTGGTGGCCGTATTCAGCTCTTCATCATCGGTCATGGCAACCAGGCAGGCTCCTACGGTGCTGCCTTGCAGGTAACAAATGAGATGTGGATGTGACTACAAGGTGAAGTAATCAAACTGCTTGTTCTGGAATGAATATATGACAGTGGATTTCTTTGCAGTATCGTTAGCGTTTGGTGCTGAGGCGATGACGTTGTGTGCCGGCAGGTCATGGCAGAGCATGTGGGGTTGAAGGAGGGCACAGTACATTATGTAGGTGCTGGTGAGGATGTGACGGGTATGTTGTGGATGTCGGACGCTGTTTTATATGGCTCCTTCCGTGACGAACAAGCGTTTCCACCGATTTTGAGCCTAGCCATGGGCCTGCAGCGACCTGTGATTGTACCAAATCGGAGCGCCTTTCGAGAGCAAGTAAGATTGGATGGATACTTTGTGATTATGGGAAGAGTTTAGAGTGCAGTTTGTTGTTCTTTAGAAGCTAGTTTAGCTGTTGAGCTTCTGAGCTTTTACTGAGTGTGTAAGGTGTGGGTGACAGATTGTGGATGGGGAAAACGGCGTGCTCTTCGCCGTGGGAGACGACACGGAATTGATTGATGCTATTGTGCGTGTATTGAAAGACGAATATGAAGGTGTGATTGCAGCGAATGGGCAGTTTCAGGCTCGAAACATGTATGCGTCCAATGTGAGCCTGAGTTACGGCGAGCTTTTGGAGAGCATTTTGGAGTTTCCTTTGGAGGCAGACTTGCCGCGGCCGTTAAGCGAAGCTGCCAAGAGGGTGAAAGCAGGATGGTGCTGGGATATAATGTTCCCAGCAAGTACTTCTTTCCAGGAGTTTTTTCAGTCCCGGACAAAGGGTCGAAGGGCCGAGAAAGATGACGTGGGTTCTGGTATAATCAAGATATTGGAGGATGTGTGGCACTCTCCTGAGATGGCACAGAATTTTCTTAATTCTACAGAGATAATAACGAATTCTACAGAGACAACAACGAACTCTACAGAGATGATAACGAATTCTACAGAGATTGTAACAAAGATAGTTGGTTCTAAAACCTCCAGTGTAGATTTTGAGCTCCCGAGTCCTTTCGATCTAAGGGAAGCGAAAACTATTGAGGAGGATGTAGCAGCAGAAAAGACCGAGCGAGAAGAGGTATGTGCACTAGATAGTCACATTGTAGGCGACTCTTATTCATCCTGGGGTAGTTGTGTGCATGGTTGTCGATTCTTTTGGCTAAATTGATCTGTGGTTTTCGTTTCAGCTGGAGTGGAGGAAAGTGCATGTGCAAATTCCACTGGATGATATTGCGAAGATGATTCGGAAGACAGAGGTCCGCAAGGATGAGTTGAAAGAAAGATCTGATGCAGAAATTCAGCGCAGCGCACAGTCCTTGTGCATTTATGAACCGTATCATGGTAGAGGCGCGTGGCCATTTCTTAAAGAGGAGAACACGCTCTATCGCGGCCTGAGTCTTGTAAGCACCTCTTCCTGACCTCTTGGTTTCATAACCAGCAACACACATCTGAGGTGTTAGATTTTATAACATTTTGAACGAGTAGGTATCTACCTGTTTGCTTTGTGATCAACTGCTTCTGTTTAAAGGGGTGTAATTAGGACGAAGAATGGACGTTAAAGTCGGCTTCTATTCACTTTGGAGTAGCTAGTTCAAGTGAGTACCGAGTCCATGAGCGTTGAAGTATGTGATGTTGGTTTTGCAGTCTACTGTGGATAGGCGTCCGGGAGACGACGACGTTGATGCTGAGGTGCGACTACCAGGCCTCTTAAATGATACGTATTACCGTAATGTTTTGTGCGAATATGGCGCCTTCTTTGCCATCGCGAATCGCATCGACTTCATTCACAAGAACCCCTGGATCGGTTTTCAGCCCTGGCGTACTTCAAGTAAAGATGTACGTCCATCTCACCCTCATCAGTGTCATCTTTTTGACGTAATTTGGTTAAGCCAGTGGTTTCTCATTAGAGCATACTGATTTCAGGTTGCATTGACTGCCGAAGCCGAGGCCGCCTTGTCTGAAGCAGCGAGTACCGGGAGGGACGGTGATGCTGTCTACTTCTGGGTTCCAAGTGATAACCATCGCGAGGATTTCTGGGCTTCCTGCGACTCTGCTAACTCTGGACATTGCAGGCATGGTTCTTAGAGCATGTCATTTGTTTGTTGCTTTCATACTTTCTGCTGTACTTACAAGCAGCATTCATGTTCTGCAGAGAGGCATTCCTTGGCTCTTGGAGACACATGTATGGGCTGACTACTAGTTCGGCAGCTTTGCCGCCGATGCCTGCTGATGGTGGCTCCTGGTCTGCCATGCACTCCTGGGCGATGCCCACACCTTCATTCGTGGATTTTGTTCTGTTTGCGAGGTGACTTCTTGCCCTGGATGGAAAAGCTCTCTTCAGCCTTGACATTTGATTCTTGCCTTGAGTTGTGCTAGTTGAATTATTTTGCTGCCTGCGTTTTTCATCGATTGTTATTATTTCTGCA
This sequence comes from Bryoerythrophyllum caledonicum, assembly GCA_963971425.1. NCBI lineage: Eukaryota > Viridiplantae > Streptophyta > Bryopsida > Pottiales > Pottiaceae > Bryoerythrophyllum > Bryoerythrophyllum caledonicum. The sequence goes on along the minus strand of OZ020521.1, from coordinate 17,239,676 downwards.
GGATATTCGTGGATGCGCTGGATGCTCAGTGTTACACAGAGCATCATGATCTTGGAAGGTGTCGCTTTGCAAGGTTCCAGCGCGAGGTAACATTTGAAGCCCGGTTTCAAACATTGTGCAAGAGAAGCGGATTACCGGAGAAAATAGTGCCTTTCTAAACAGAACACGAACTACGGTTTGAAATTGCTGATGTTTTTTTTCTTCTTAATAACTACAGGGTCAACACTGCTACTGCGGGTTGCTGGAAAGATTAGTGAACGTGTGGGCATATCACAGCGCCAAGCGAATGATCTACGTTGATCCCAAAACAGGACGTATGGAAGAGCAGCATCCCCTGGAATCACGTCACGGAAAAATGTGGGTCACCTTTTTCAACCGGGATACTCTCAAGGCTATGGATAAAGACCTCGCTCAGGCAGCCGACGACAGTGACTTCCCCAAGGAGCGGTGGTTGTGGCCACGATCAGGCGAAGTATACTGGGAAGGCATTTTCGAGCGTGAACGACGAGAGCGGTGGAGATTGAAGGAGGAACGGAAGCAGAAGCAGAAAGAGAAGCAGGCTTTCATCAGAAGCCGTTTGAAACAGCAGAGCCTCGGAAAGGTACTCCTGCTTCCTCCAGGGTAATCAGCCCAATCATCCTCTGCGAATCCCATCTCAACAAGCAAGATGATCACGTCAAGCTCTCCTCCGACCAAGTGATCAAGCGTTGACGTGGTTTCCAGATCCAAAAAAACCATCTCGTAATTCTGCAAGATGAAGGAGCTCCATTCTGTGTTTGGGAGCGAACCATCCCGTCAACCTGCACTGGAGGAGCAGATCCTGGACATCCTAAGCTTCCAGTGCACAAGAGCTGTGTAATTACACTCATGGAGGTGTTCCAGAACCGGGTATTTTTGCCTCATGAACTCCGAATCCAGACGCCAAACAGCTAATTCTGTAATCACAGGCCGAGTGATTCCAGTTCCAGATCAAAAGTGTTGGAATCAGCAGCGTCTATCGATGAGTATTGCTCCTCATCCGTCGTCAATTCCTTAAAGCATCATTCCTGGAGGTATTGTTCCAGATCAGTTTCCCAAGCTTTTCTTTGTGGATTTATGGAGTCACCTTCTGGTCGATGTCGCCATTGTTACACCTTATCTGGAGCGGACTTTTGGATGACTATGCTTGTTTTCTAACCATCTTATCCACTGTCTTGGATAAGCCCCGGTGAGATGGGATAGCCACAACGTCGCCCTCCTTGCGATGACCTCGAATCAGTCCACGAGGTTAATGCGAATCTCACTGTCTGCTTAGTTTCAATCTACAGACCGTAATGTTGGTCACTTGGCTTGCCAGTTGTAAGTCTACTCAAACTGTCCTCCACGCTCTGCTAAATTTGGACGCGTATATGCTAATTTTGGAGGCGTATGTGCATTTTGGAGGCGAATGTTCTGGACTGTAGAGTAAAGAGCCGGCACTGTAGCAAGCTTCTCTGGTGCCCTACTCATTCAACCCTAATTAGGTTTTCCTGTTGTGGCGAACATTTCATTGGGAGGAAATATATTTGGGCGACTGTCTTGGCGTGGACAGGACGTCCCCCAAGCTCGGACTTAGCCGAGGTGGGCCCCCGTCTTTATTGCATGGGCTCATTTTCTGGCCCTCCCATTTTGGGGGGTCAGAGGCTTTTTTTGGGTTTTTTTTTTTACAAAATTTAGGGCCCCGTTCAGAAACAAAATAGGGGCCAAGTTTTGGCCTCACCACCTCTTCCACCACCCGGTAAGTCCGAGCGTGGGGATGTCTTGTCAAATCGGACTCGTCTTGGTGGAGTTTTTACTTGAGGTTCTCAAGTGGGCCCACCTCAAATTAACCCTTGAAGGCCGGGAGAGCCCAAACAAGGTTGATCTTGGGTGTATTTGGAGCAGGTCCGGCCTTAAAGGGTTAACTTTTAGGTTGTGTTGCACAACGGTTTTGGATATGGTATATGCCTTTAATGTACTTAAATGTTTTTTGGGCGAGTACCTCATATCATATAGTGTGTTGGAAAAGAGTGGCAACTTTGAATAGTGTATTAAATTCATTCTTATTTAAAACCCTTGGGGTGCTTGGCCATATAAAATCAAGGTGCAAAAAGGCCATTGAGCATATTTTCTAAATGTTGTAATCTTCTAATCCATGCGGTCTAAAACTGAAGAAAATGTGATGTGTTTTATGAATAGAAAATTGACCAAGTCATCTAATGACTAAACCGCTAAAGGACCATGATTATAAGGATGGAAAAAAACTTTAAGACTTTTATTAGGATTGCAACCATAACACATTCACAAATAATGATATCATTGTTCTTCTAACCAATGGAATCTTGTAATGGTCTCGTAGAAAATCATTGTGAAAACTAGATTTAGAGATGCTTCGGGAGATAATTCGGATGAACATTCCTACTAATGAGGTCCCTAGTATTCTTAAGGGGACGATCTTCATCCATATTTGGGAAGAAAATGCTCAACCGGTGGCTCCCTATCTTTATGATGAGTTGAAGTTTTTGGGAAAACTGCCTCTCTCACCTTCAAATGAAATGGATTCTAGGGTCCAAGTATGTTCATTCAAAGAGTAGTGAGTGGATCCCCTTCAATTCTCTCTAGAACAACCGTGTTGGTCTTACCAAAATTTAACACCCTCAACCAAGTCCATCCCTCATATCTATCACAAGAACATATTAGTGCAGTCCTGGCCAACTGCTATAATGAAATCCCTCTATTTTGGATGAGTTCATCATTATAAGAATAGAGATAGGGGTGAGGGGACTCCTCTTACCAAGTACCATGTTTAAGTAGAACAAAAATCTTATACTTACGAGCAGGGCTTTTTTTTTGTTTCACGGTTTTAGCCAGATTGGCGACACAAATTTTTTGGAGACCACACATGTGGCGACACAAAGTTTCTCCCAAAACCACTCAAAACCAAATTTTCTCCATAAATATCTTTTTTGGAGAATCCATCTCCATAAACATAGATTTGTACATCCTTTTTGGCGACAAGATGGAGTCCCTTGCTATTCACTAATAGCAATATGGTGATACGGAAATGGCCATCACTGCAATTTTGGTAATACAAAATCATAATTTCCCCACTTTTTGGGAATATTCTCTTTTTGGGAAAAAAATTCGCCATTTGGCTCCAAATTGCCCCAAAAAAATAATAACAATAATAATTTTTTTTTAAAAACCTGCTTGCCAGACTTGGAGCCATGAGAATGGTCAATGCACTACACGCCATTCCCATGTCCTCCAGTACAAGTTGGGTCTGATATCTGAACACAGTTGCATGAATCAACATTGAAAATATGGGACTTAGGAATTGGATGCCGATTCACATGGGGAATGAGGAGAATGGTAGTACACTCATGCTTCGGTTGCCGTGAGATTTTCAGGTGCCACTTGTATACAAGCTCACACCGTTCTGTGCCAGCCTTGATATTTCACACGTACCATCCACTTGTTGTGCCCTTAGTCCACTTGGATGAACTCAGGAACCCTTCTGCTCCGTTCACTTGCCGGCACCAAATTCCATGTGCACAATTATCCGTAACCGTGCATAGGAATACTCTCCACATACCATCCATTATAAACAATATGCAACTATGCATGGGCTATGCAAGTACCACAGACAGTTCTACTGTTCAATATTCAGACCCGGTTTCCATGGCTATCCCATCATACTAACTCATGCCTCCACAACTATGGTAACTCTTTAACGCCATGGGATTCCGGGAGACAGTGCTGTAGAGGCCCATTTTGGGCCTCTCCGGCGTTAAAGGGTTGACCCGGGCAATGTTTTTGATTGAATTGTATAGACATGACATGGAAATTAAGGAATTCAATTTCTTGAAAAAGAAATCTCCCCCGTGAGAGGAAGTAATGATGGTTTCATTTGGCTATTAGATCCAACTATCATTTAGTTGATAAAACATAAAATTTCTATGCTAAGGACATGGTCGCATTCCATATCCCTAGATATTGCACAATTTTTTTAAAAAAATCCTAAACCCCTCCAATACGTGTGAGTTTGGCACGCAATGGCCTAACACAAGGTAGAACAAAGTTTCATAAAATTTACGCAGTGCGTAGTGGAAATTTATGCTGTGCGTAGTGGAAATTTATGCCATTGTTTTGAGTCAAAGTATGTTGATCCTATCCAGTCAAGGTAGAAAAGAACTATATTGTACTCTTCAAGTATCTTACAATCTGCCGGGGAAAAAATTGATTGTCTTCTTGTAGTACTAGACGTTAAATTCCTCCGGCTACAAATAGTAAAAATTGTTTAAAACCGCCTCTCTGTGATGAGATATTATGAGACTAATATTGAGTGAAACATAGTCACGGTCCTTTAGGGGTTAATAAAAACTTTAACCATCACTAATATTACAAAATAGAAAATGGTTTTAATTGTTGTAATGCTTTGAAAATGTATCAAACATTGAGCTCCCTTTACAACACCTGTTATAACAACGCAAATGTTGTTGAAGAAGGGAGCTATCTATTCTTGTGGTAGATACAAGGGGTGGATTCGATAGATGATGGCTGTTGTAGATGAGTGTAACCCCATCCATACAATTTTTTCTCTTCATAGAAGGATACCGATTCCGTACCTAGTGGTCGCTTCCACCACCTCTATGTTGAAAGAATTATTTTTCTTCAAAGTAGTGATTCGGACACAATGGATATCATCCAAGTGTTACATGGGTGTCACCTAGACATTGTACGGGTAGCACCTTGACATTACAAGGGTAATCACCTGGACAAATAATATATAATTCCCAAAATTTTGGACCACTCTCCATTTTGAATTAATTATGTACAAAAGCGACCACATCGTATGGTACGCTGTATACATAAAGTATACATGTATACTGCATATATGGTATACTGTATGTCACAAATAATGTGCTCCTCCAAAAAAAAAACCCTCAATAATTCACCTCATGGAACAGGGAGATGCCAAATTATAGAAATTACTCCGGGCAGGCAACTGGGAAGATGGCAATGATGGAAGAGAACTAATCATTCTGCCATAGAAAAGCCATATGAGGCTTTTCTACTACATCTCCCGTTCCCTTTGAGCTTTTCTTTTGCTCTTTTTGGTTGCCTTTCCCTTGATAATATCGCAAAGGTTGCTGCTGTGGCAATCAAAAGTGTGCAACGTAGAAAAGATATTCCATACCACATGCCCCAATCTAGAGAACGCGTTCCCAAGCAATAACACCCAATTTCATAGTGATTACCTCCAAAAGCAAATAAAAAACCCGTATACTCTACATGGGCAAAACAGAAGAAATAATGCACATAACATGCGTGCCATGGCATGATAACTACAATGAGCGTCCACAAATGGGCTGAACTTACCAAACCTCTACTAAACCCTCAGCTAACTCAAACCTCTACTAAACCCTCAACTAACTCTAACCTCTACTAAACCCTCAATTAACTCTAAACCTCTGCTAAACCCTCAGCTAACTCTAACCTCTACTAAACCCTCAGCTAACTTTAAACCTTTACTAAACCCTCAGCTAACTCTAACCTCTACTAAACCCTCATCCAGCGCCAGATTTGACTCTAACTTATGGGAAGGACGTCCATCCGGAGCCAAGTTTGACTGTAATTTCCAAAGCACTCTCCATATTTTTTCTTTCATTCTTCCTCTGATCAGAATAGTGATGGTCCTGTACAATCATCAACGTTTTCCGTTGCTAGCGTCAATGATGCCCGAATTCTCTCGCTTCTCGCCATGGATAGCAATAAAATGCCGCTCCAGCGTTTCGCATTTCCGCATTCGCTTCGCTCGTCGTCAAGCACGTCGCAGTGAGCGAGTCGCATCAGCATTGTTACGTGTTTCTCCAGATCGTGTGTTTCTGTAGCGTGAAGGACTGGTCTTCGATCTGGTGCTGAGTTCTCCGCCGGCTCCAGCTTCTCCTGCCAGTCTGCTCTCAAGGTATGTCGGCTCTTGCATTCGCATCTGCTTCTAGGTAGGCTGTGCATTGGCGTTGGGAGAACTGGTAACTAGATAGCCTCGGAATGGTGCCTAGCGTAGAAATGACGTCTTGGTTGCGTCTCGGGATGATGAATCTGGGGGTACCGCTCCAGTGATCGGGTACCTTGAGAGAGTGAGGGAGGTGGTTTCTTCGGCAACTTCGAAGCCGGGTTTAGCGTGCTAGCCTGGAGCTTCGTCTCTGTGCAGCACCGTCCTACGTTTGTGTCTTGATTTGTGAGCGGTGTGCCACATTCTCGACGAAGATCGTCTTAGATCTGAATCATGTACACTTTGAAAGTAAGAACACTGCGATATACACAGCTTCGGCTCCTTTACTTTTACTCATTTACGTTCTCTTCACGAGTAGTATAAAATCTGGTTCCGTCGTCGTGAAACGTCGTTCTGGTATGATCCTGAGATTCGAGGTCTGGTTGATCCGCAGATTGCAACCAGTCGAGCTGCAATGGCCGGTGCAAACGGAAGGCTCGTGGTGGCGCACGGGGAGCTTCTGATAGACTTCGTGCCGACTGTGTCCGGCGTCTCGCTCGCCGAGGCGGCTGCGTTTAAGAAAGCTCCAGGAGGCGCCCCAGCGAACGTGGCGGTGGGTGTGGCGCGTCTGGGTGGAAACGCCGCCTTCATTGGCAAGGTGGGTGACGACGAATTCGGGCACATGCTCGCAGACGTTCTGGAAGATAACAAGGTGGACGTGAAAGGGCTCTGCTTCGACTCGCACGCACGCACGGCGCTCGCCTTCGTGACGCTCAAGGCGTGTGGAGAGCGCGAGTTCATGTTCTATAGGAACCCGAGCGCGGACATGCTCATGGACCCAGCCGAGCTCGACGAGGGGCTCATCAGACAATCCGCGGTGTTTCATTACGGCTCCATCTCGCTGATTGCCGAGCGGAGCCGTGCAACCCACATGGCAGCCATGAAGATCGCCAAAGAGAGCGGGTCGCTCATGTCGTACGATCCGAACCTGCGTCTCGCGCTTTGGCCGTCCCCCGAGGCGGCTCGCGAGGGAATCCTTAGTATCTGGAACGAGGCGGACATCATCAAAGTCTCGGACGAGGAGGTGCAGTTCCTCACCAACGGAGGCGACGACAAGGACGAAAGCGTCGTCATGAGCTTGTTTCACGAAAATCTGAAGCTTTTGCTCGTCACTGATGGGCCGGAGGGGTGCCGGTACTACACCCGGGAGTTTAAGGGCTCCGTGAAGTCGTACAAGGTGGCGACGATCGACACCACGGGCGCGGGTGACGCGTTCGTTGCGGGTCTGTTGCACAGAATGGCAAATAATAAATCCGTTCTTTCGGATCAGAAGTCCTTGCAATCGGCATTGCAGTTCGCTTGTGCGTGTGGAGCGATCACGACCACCGAGAGAGGGGCCATCCCTGCAATGCCGGATATGCCCTCTGCCATGAAGTTCATGGTAGATAATTTGAAGATATGAGATGAAGCTTTTGGGATAATGACGAACACATTGATGAAGCGCACTCGCTCTTCAATCGACAGACTTGTTTTTTGCACTTTCGATGGTTGTCTGTCGGGGTGCCGGAAACGGTAGAGATAAGCTTTAGCATGATAGTACTTTGGATGATGAGTCAGGAGCAGTTCAGGTTAGAGGTAATTTCTTGTACTTATATTGTTGTAGCCATTGCTTCTTATGATGAGAAAAATCTACCAATTCATAATGATCTGCGGAGTTTGGGAGGTTTGTTTGCAACATGTAGTTCCGGAATCTGCCCTGTTTTTGTTGCGAAGACATTTTCATGTTTGCCGCATTGCGAACTAATGATTGGGCAATGATCACAGGAAAGTGTATTGTTAGCCGCACAATAATTAGACGCTTTTCACACAACTTCCATCTCCAAGACCAAATTTCTTAGCAGAGCAAACAATGATGGATATTCCACAAAAGTACGCTTTCAAATGTGTTTTTAATTCACAACTAGTCCATCGACGGAGAATCTGATGTACTATGCACTTGTCTGCAACGTGAGCACAATAAATCTGCAAACTCAATGTAGACAAAAAATCTGAGCAATACATGTGTTCGATGACATCAACTACCACAATATCAGTTTTCGTTCCACAAAAGAGAACAAGGTAGGGGAACCCTAAATTAATCATCAAAGTCAAATCCAGAATCGCAGAACCCTAAACCCTAACTCAGGAACTGACCATTCTTCAAACAGTTGCTATTTTTATTCCATGGTATCTTAACCGATGCTGATGAGAAATCTAAACTGACCATGATTTCTGTGCCATTTCTAAGAGGATTAAGCACCTGCTCTAGCAAACACAATGTGCCACAAAATGTAAAGTAACCCTAAACTTTCGTAGTCCAAACAATGAAGAGATTCCCATCATAAGCAGAATCACAGAACCCTAAATCCTAGCCCAGATTTTGCAATGATAATTCTTCAAAAAACTCAACTGTACTGCAGTTTCTATTCCACGAGGTCTCCTGATGAGAAAACTCAACACTCGAATTTGATAAAACCTGATCAAGATTCAGAAGAGGTTTAAACATTTCTATACCATTTCTAAAGAATCAAAGTACCTGCTCTAGCACAAGCCATGCGAAACCCCTTCGAAGAAAGAACATCATATCCTCTTCTCTGTTCGAATGCCCAGACTAATTCCGATGCCGGTCCCGCCTTCGCAGCTTTCTCTGCTTGTGCTTGTTCATCTTCTTCTTCCGCTTCCGCTTCACGCTGCTGGCCTCCCAACCCTCCGCCTCCTCCTCCTCCTCGTGGTGCGTCGGCATGTACATCCCGGATTTCAACCGAAGCCCTAACTTGAAGCCCCAAGCAGAAGCAGGCTCAGGCAAGGCGGATCCAGCTTCTTCCACCTTCTCGAACGACGACAGGAACGGCGAATTCGGCTGCTTGAAGAAAGCCCCGAAACTGGTGCGCTCGACTCCATCAGAGAATCTGCCCCGCTGGTTGCGCGCAACGGCGGCGGAGGAGTCGAGCAAGCGCTGCTTCCCCGCCTTCGCCGCGCCGTGGAAGGAGAGAGGGACGCGCGGGAGCAGGCCTGGGAGGTGCTTGAGAGGAGCGGGCGCCGCGTAAGGAACCGGGAGATGGCGCTGCAGCAGGCGCAGCACTAGGTTCGCCGTGCGAGACTCCATCACCTCTGCTGCAGCATCAATCCAAAGATCGAGCAGACACCATGCGACACAAAATCGCAGCTGCGACGAGCTCCAAACCCTAAACCCTCTTCACTGCCCAAAGAAGAGAATTCCTCTTCTCCTCTCGCCAAATCATTCATCCACAAAAAGATTCATCCATCCATGAGGTTCATTCATCCATGTTCTATTCATTCGTCCGTGTATTATTCGTTCGTTCACTCAATCGTTCGTCGATTTGATTTTACGTATTTATTGCGAGTCAAGCACAATGACTGATCCCTCATTCATTCAACTAAGGTAAGCCCCCCTAAAACCGACAAGTTAAGGAATGTGGATATATGGAGAGAGGAGATAATTATTCTATTATTTTTCAGTGATAGCCAATAGAGTTACAATTCCAACCCAAGTGATTTTATATTTTTTCGATGAAAACTGAATTAGTTATTAATTTTCAAGGTGTGCGGCCATGTTTAGTGAGTGGCTAGCAGTAGGTACCCCCCATAACTAAAGACCAAAAGTAAGGGTCTTGACTAGTAGCAAACCTCCATTTGGAGGTGAGTTGGTGGTAATGGGATGGAAGAGGGTTGGATATACCCCAATTTTATAGGCGTTGGCTATGGGTTTTTGTTGGTTACGGGGGGGCTTACCTTACACTAATTTTGGTGTTTAGTGTTATGCATAGTGATTGACTTATAAATGCTACAAGTTTTTACCCTTGATGAATATTTTTACTAACTATGTCTACGATGATCCCCTTCTTTGAGTCGTGTGGATTGCTGTGCTCTAAGCAAAGATCTTCATCAAAAGTAAAAACTTGTAGCATTTGCAAGTCATTTACTGTGCATAACACTAAACACCAAAATCAGGGTAGGATTGGAATGATTTTTAGATTAGCCCTCGTTTGTTTATTGCATCTCAAAGTGAGAAAATGAGATTACTTTCCATACCTTATAGCTTTTGTCTTCAACTAGTGGTTTAACTTCTTTATGTAGGTCAATTAGTAATAATTCACTTATTACCACCATATTTTCCATCTTTTAGAACATGTAAGGGTAAATTCATACTAGTGGGGGGTCTTGAGACCTTGTTGTATGGGTACCCAAAAAGTCCTTGGGGGGGGATTAAATGTCGGTTGTCTCTTTGGCACTTAGTGTAGAGAAGCACGTAGTGTAGAATAGTGTTTACTCTCAAAAGGGGAAGTGGTTCTATTAGGCTACCCTATGTCCCGTGGTCATGGGCTTAGTAAAAGAGAATGAACAAACACTATATTTACGCCCGTCCCGACAGAGACTAGAGTTGTTGTTGTTCTTCTTCTTTTTCTTGTAACTCATGTACTGAACATTCAAATAGAATTTTGACTATTTTAGTCCTTTTTTTGTTTTTGAGTGTGCAATGTCATGTGAGAAGGATTTTGAACACATGTATTTGTTTTAACGAGAGTACTTTTTTTCTTTCTAAAATACAAATAGTCTGTAATTTTTTGAGAGCCCAACTTTTGTGCCGTATGCCATTTTGAACATTATAGCACCGATCTGGTCATTTTAGGATTGGTTTAGGTGTACTTTCAGTTACAGCTCTTTGTGTGAAAGTTAAATCCATTTATTGTTATCGCGATGTGTCAGGTACCAGTAAATACCTTTCAAATAGAACAATTCCTTGGGGCATTGGTGGAGGCATTAGCGAAGCTACAATGATTTCTGTGAAGTGGTCAACAATAAAATGTATCCTGTGTGTAAATGTTGTTGGGTATGATCTATTACACAAGTGGATTCTCCCAAGCGTTGTGAAGCTCATTGGCTCTAAAACGTTAAAGTATAGAAGTAGATTAAGAACTTTGGTTCCCAGAGGAGGCCGACGTGAATAAAGTGTTTGTTCGTTCCACCACTAGAGCTACGTCCATTGGGCATAGCTTAGTAGTATGGAACTACTTCCTCCTCTTGAGGTAGACAGTATATAGCACATAGCAAAGAATCAAATACACAAGAAACCGACTGCATGTATGAGACTAGTTTTTAGATTTAATATGTTTGAAGTTACATTATGGGTTTTATGGAGGATCTTGTAATTCTAGAATGGGAGTCTATAACTCTAGATCAAGACCATATATATTAAAAAATGGGAAATTTTGGTTTTTCCCACTCTTCACACTAGAATGGGCAATTTTGAAGTGTTTTTGGTGTGAAATAGTCAAGGAATTTTACAAGTTAAAGTGGAGGTTACTATTTATGTGGAACCTATAGTGGTCCAATATAATGCACTTGTATCTAATTCCTTAACTCCTAAAAGGACCAAGGCATTTGAATGGAATCTCTATTCTATTAATCAAAAAGTGCCAAGATGAACTTTTTAAGAATGTAGTTGTATGATCTTCTTCAAAACTTATATGAGACAATGTGATAATAGATTTTCCAATATTGATCGTACGGATTAAAAGATGATTGTAGTCAAAGTAAACTTTTTTGATTCCAAATTGGACACTTGGGCCTTTAGGAATTAATTCCTAATCCAATTACCTTGAACTTGATTTTTGGTTTGAAACATCACCAAAATGGTGGTAAGTGATTAGTGAATGATATGAATACAAGAATGGAGTAGTTTACTAAATTATAAATCATAATGAGCCATAATAAGATTTGAGTTTCTTACTCAAAGTCCTAAAAGCAAGTCGAGATCAATATTTAAACAAGTGGGTTGAATGGCTTAAAATAATGGAAATAGTGTCCTCTACCAAAACACCCATACTAGAAAGAATCCCCAAATCATAATCAAACATCTAATCATAGAAAATAAAAACAAAAACAAAAAAACAAAATCACTTCCACATATAAATTGCAATAAGATAAATAATCTTGAAAAATGGTGTATGGAAAGAATGCTAATGACTCAGAAATAAAGCTTGAAAGATTTTATTCATCATCCAACATGTGGATCGAAGTTGATCAATTAGTGGTTTAACCCTTAAACGTCACAAGGTGCCGCTCGTGGCCACAATATTCTACATGCCTAATGCCGTATTCGAACATGATAAGGGTTGAGATATCGAAATGACCTCGAAATGAAAGACAAAGAACCTCCAATCCAAAGGTGTAAGCCTTCCTAGACTTTACTACTTCTTTGATATCCTACAGAGTAAAACACGTCCCAGTACACACAATTCCCGACTACCGTTCAAGGATAAACCGGGCCTCTACAACACTGTCTCCAGGAATCCCGCGACGTTACGAGTCATCACTACTCCCATAGTGAGTCAGCAGCACAAGAAGCTGCTTTGAACTCACATCCAATATCTGAAAGCTTTTAATAGACAAACAACTGTTAATTTTTCTTTTAAAAAAATTGCCACCTCCGGAGCGTCTCTCTGCCACGTGGACCTTCCCTCCTCGCCCCACTTGGCCCAGTCCTCAACATCTCGCCTTCTGCACCGAGCTCACAGCATTTCCATTCCATCCAGGTCCAGTTTTGTCAGCTTCGTCCTCGTCTAGACCATTGCCAGTGACCATCGAGTTGCTTGAGGCTTCGACAACGCACTTCGCGTCAGGCTGCGTTTCGGTAGAGTTTCGGCATCCGACTCGCCAGGCTGCTCTTCGGTGACTCATGGCGTTGTACGATGCGTATGACAAGAAATCCGAGCAGCAGGGCCTCGGCTGGGCCGACCAGTGGGACTACAAGTATAACGACCAGTACGGCACCGAGGACTACACCGCCGACAACCAAGGTGGTAGCAGCAGCAGCAGCAGCAGCAGCAAGGTGAAGTCGGGCGTGGACAAGACCAGGAGCGCGGTGTCCTCGGGCGCTCACAAGGTCGCCAGCGGCACTTCCAGTGGCTTCAAGTGGATCAAAGACAAGGTGCACAAGAAGTAGGCACTTCAGGTCTTCGGTGGGAGATGGCGATGGCTGCAGGAACCGGCTCGTTTTTTCTGTGTAGATGGTTGGTTTTTTTCTAGCACCTCTCTCTCAGAGGTGTTTGTTTTTACGTTTGGAAATCATGGGTGGAATTAGGATACTGATACGAGAGGTAGTCGAGTTAGCTCAGTTGCTGTTTTTTAATTTTTGAAGTTAGTGCACGGATTTGTGGACGTTGTTTTGGTTCTTAGTTACAGTGAGGTCTTTTCCAAATTTATTGATTAGATAGTGGGAGATTGGTCATCAACATCACAACATTCTTGCATTGGTAGTGGCTCTGAGGGTCCTTGCGTAATGAACTTATTTTGACTTTCCAACTCACGGCCGAACTCCCGGTTGTCACCCCCTATCTCCTATTGTTTTAGTATGATTTTCCTAGGTCGTCTTGTGTTTTGTATGTCACTTTAAAACCTTGTCATGTACAAAAGTGCCAGGTTCCTGTTGTGAACGCGGTTTATTCCGTTGTTACTGACAAATTTGAATCCGGGAACGATACGTGTAGACAGTTGTAACTACTAACTAGGTTCAATTTGATGGAGTTCTCTGAGGAATTAACCCCTTCAACGCTTTTGAGGACCTGGCCCGGGTTGATTTTGGCGCTTTTGTCTATTAACACTTTCCACATTCAGCCATTGTCTTTCATGCCCTCTGAACTCATTTTGAGCTCCTTGTTAGCTTTCCATGGGAGCTCTCCAATCTCCAATCCATGCATGCAATTGCGAACTACAGTGATTTCTGTGAAGTGGGGTAGCGCTGAAATATACCCAATGTGTAGATGATGTCATGCCTAATCTAATACTCTCGTAGATTCAGCAACAAGCCGAAGAGAGACGAGCGCTCATAAACTCTATGAGAGAGCAGCTCCACTCAAGTCAAGTGAACCATCTGCATTAATAATAGCTCAGCGGGCAAGTCATCGTAAGTAAGGAATAAATATCAATCTCAAGCCCGAGCCTCTGTCGCTGTGAATTCTAATATTCTCCAATTTGTACATCAATCGTTTCCTTTAATTGTGTGTCCTCGCTGATACATCTAGACTAGTGGGCTGCATCGTACTAGATGAGACTCACCTACAGACGCTTTACTTTACAACGGTTTACAAAGAGAATTTTACCTTTATTGCAATCCACAAGCCTTGGTTGCTCAATAGAGGATTGACCCGTGCCCAACTCCCTTTCAATCGATTACTTCAAAAGACATGCACTTCAAGGCTGGTCATATGATCACCACTTCACTTGGAGGCGGTGTTCATCCAGTAGTGTGACTGGGTTTGCAGGAGGTCAAGCTGCCGAAGGATCCTGCCGGCGACGTCTTTCGTCTTGGGAGCCGCCTGCTGAGCGATGGTGATGATGTGCATCTGCGCCATGGGTCCGAAGGAGTTTTGGAACTGGGAGATTCGGAAGAACTTCTCGCACATGTTGATGGAGATATCCTGCGCTCGAGGTGTGCACCTCGGCAAATGCCCGAGGATGGTCGAGATACCATTTGCTTGGTGAATGATGTGACATCCTTTCTCCCATTGATCATTGTCGACTAAGGTGAACAGAGCTTCCAAGGCCACCTCCGCAATCTTGCCGTCGTCCTCCGCAACCAGGTTGAGCAGGGGCCCTACCGCCTCGGCCATGAGTAAACAAAAGGTGGTCTCCACGCTGCAAATACCTGCGTGAAGCATACAGCGCTCCGGCGGCGGTTTACAGCACTCCCACCACTTGTTCGCTGCAACTGGCTTCACCAACCTCGAAGTGCTTCTGGAGAAGTTGGCGAGGGCCTGCGCAGCGCTTATCTTCACGCGCGCTCGTCGTGAATCCAGATGGGTTACCAGGGTGTCGATCACCTGCAACTGAGCTAGTGTTTTCTGAAGATCTAGGTAGTCAGGGGACGTGTAGCGGACAAGCGACGCCACGCAGGCCTCCTGAATGGCCTGATTTGATGAAGCCAGGTTACTGACCAAGGTGGGGATGATATCATAGGACCGCAATGTAGCGGTGAGAGACTTATCATCCTCTGGAAGATGGGAAATGATCCTCGCAGCAGCCACCTTCTCAATCTCGGAGGTCTCTGTCTTTAACATCTCTACAAGCAGCTGCAGAGTTCCAGAGGTGATTCTGATCGCCATCCATGCCTCCGCTCCGTGCTTCCTAGCCAAGGATGTGAAGAGCTTGAGCGAGTCTCGCCTTGCTTCGGGCTGCTTCCCCTTGAAATAAGGTATCAACACCGAAAATGCGTTTCTCTTTATCATTATTGCCTTCACAGCATTCCCCGTCTCTTTGCCTTCCACGAGACCCAAAAGACCTTGAAGCAGATTCGATTGCGCTGTCGGCGGCGTGTTGCTGCTTCGTATCAAGATGAAGAACGTCTCCACGAAGTGGTCGATATCCGCGTCCCTGTCTTCACTCGGTTTCCACTGGTCGCCCACTGCCACTAGCACCTTAGCTACAATATAAGAAGCGCCGATCTTCGTCATCGCTGATGTTCTCTTAGAGGTAACCAACCTGATCAGAACCTACAGAGCTCCCCAAACAACGTGTTCAGATTCTCGAAACAACTTTCAAACTCTCAATGATGTAGGATTCTCCCCCAAAAGCAGTTTCCTTGAGAGTTAAGAGCTTTATGTACCTCAAGTCCTGTGCAATCAGCAATCAAAACGCCAACGGGTGGGTACGTAGACAGATTCTTGAGGGCGAGAATGGCAGCGTCGGCTTCTTCCTCGTCCTCCGAATTCGTCATGTTGGTCAATGTTTTGATAGTCTCACGAGTGCCGGCTAAGCTCTTGCTACTGTCCGGCATATGCTCCAACCCAGCAAGAGCCCTCGCCATCAAAATCTTTGACACTTTCCCTCCTGCAACCAAAGATCATCACAGCAATCATCAAACACTCGGTTGCTGCAACGTCATTGTTCAATTTGTTGTATGGCAGGAAACTGGGTCATTACCTTCAACGAGGCGTGTGACCAAGGGCTTCATCAGGTTGGCTTCCGCCATAATGACAACATTCTCGTCGCTAGTCGGGAGATTCACCAGCACCGCCTTCACAGATACGACAAGTCTCTCGTTCTCATGGCCCAGAAAGGTCACCAGAAGCAGGACGGCATCCGGAGTCCGGCTGATGATTTCTGCAATCCTGGGACTGCCTGACAAAACCTTCAACAAGTTGATAGCTGGCTCCGCTTCATCATACTTCCGTAGAGTACGCACCAGCACGTCAATCGCCCCTTCAAACAAAAGCGTTTCCTGATTTTCCTGGTGGTCCTGGGCAAGAGCCGTCAGTGCATTGAAGCAAAGCTCCCGCAGAGTCACAGTAGTTTTCGGAGAGTCGGCCAAGCGGATCAACAGAGGGATGAGCTTCCGGGACGCAACGCCATATTTGTTGATTCCATCTTCCTCACACAGAAGCTTGATGTCACGTGCGCCGCGGGCCTGCTCGATGGGCTGAAACGACCGGAGGCGCCACTCTGCATTGTCCAACCGGATGTTGTAGTTACGTTCTCTCCACTCCGAGATCGACTGGCGCAGAGCAAAATTTGGTTTCATCTTGGTGTTCTTCAGCTTCTCCCCCAGCGGGCACGTCGTCTTGCCATCCTTGAACCACTGCAGAATGGCGTCGCGCTCGTACGTCTGGCCAGACGAAATCTGCACGGGGTCCTTCATGACCTGCTTCGTGATCGGGCAGATGAAGGACGGCAGGGGCGAGGACGGCGCAACGACCTCCTTCGCAACGGCGAAATAGCAGCTGCTGCTGCTTCCAGGGGACGACGGAGTGGAGAGAAAATCCACTGCAACCGGCGGCTCCTCCTGAAACGCGACGCCCTTCTCCAACGCCCTGATGTACTGGTCCAAATACAGGGAGAATTGGTTGTCGTCGCAGACCTCCGCTGCCTTCTTCAAGTCGCGCTTCCCCTCGGCAAGGTGCTCGGCAAACGCAGCGTCGGAGACAGACAGACCTAGATAGTCCGCCACCTGCTCCGCGAGCTCCCTGCACCTCAGACTCGTAGAATTCTCGGTGATGGTGCTCAGTGAATCGATCACGGTCTGCTCCTTCAACCCGAGCTTGGGAGGACTCTCCCGCAGCTGCCGCTGCGTCCGCGTCACCTGCAGCTTCACCAGCGGGCTGCACCCCTCCGGCGTGATGTTCTCCAAAGCCTTGCTCAAAACCCCCCGGCATAACTGCAGCTTCAGCAGCAGGAACGGACAGCTGAGCAACGAGGTGAACTGCGACTGCGCCCTGTGCGCCACCACCAACTGCTCCACGGCCGTCATCTCCGCCTCCATCTTCCGCTGCTGCGACTCCATGTCACTCGCCGGCGGGTGAACCTGCACGAACCCAATAAAACCATAAGAACACCATAGATCTCTCATGTGCAACATCTCACGTCTATCGTGAGCCCACAAACTAAAAAACCCAGTCTCTCATGTGCAGACTCACCTGGAGCTCCTTCTGCAACTCCTTCAACGAGCTCGCAAGTCCCCCAAGCGCAGCCATAAAATCGTCCAGAATGATGTGCGTCGGATGCTCCTTCACAGTCATGACGACCTCCGCTGCCACCGCCAGCATCGACAAGCGGTGACAAAACTGCCCAAGCCATTGAACCGCCATCGCTCCAACCAAGCTCAAAACGCGAAACCCTAACCCTCCATGCTAGGGCTCAACCATTCCTCCGAAACCTTCACTCGACCTAAAAGCAGTCCATTCAACCGCGTCACTTCCCTCGCCTGTCCCTGCACACAAAAAAAAATCCTCAGACGTCAAAGAACCAAGGCTCCGAAACGTGAAATTCTTGTTTCCTAGACAAACAGGTAACTTACAGTCCAGTTCGGGTAGCACGAAAGCGGACGCAGAGATCCTCCCATCGCTCTACATCGCTCTAGCAACCCTGGTTGCAGCTCCCACCAACCCAAACCTGCAACGCGCTCCACACAACACCGGAATCCGCCTAGAAAACATCCCACGGATCCTCGTAGCTTCGCACCGCGCTCAAGATGACCCCCCACTGTCCTCACCCAGCACCACCACTGCCCTCACCCGGCAACGGCCGACGACTTGTGGCACCACCACGCCACAACAGTCAAACGCAACCAGGTCCCACACCATCTCTCTCTCTCTCCCTCTCGCGACAAACACACCTCATCATCTTCTCGTCCGATGTCGGCGTTGCTGTCGCTGCAACTGCGACGATCAGGCATCACCCACATGTCTAGATGATTGTTCGATCGGCGGGCGCGAGCTCCGAGGAGAGCGAGAGACAGGGTTCGCGATGTCTAGATTTTTTTTCTTTACGTTTTTTAGAGCGGGATGTATAGGTCTCGAGGGCTACGAGACGACTTTCGGTTGTCTCCGAACCAGCTGGTCGCTTTCGGAGGTGCTTGTTTTCTTCATGAAAATGCAGTTTTCAAGTGTTTTCTTCTTGGAAATGCAGATATTTTATTACAAGTGTTTTCTTTTTGGAAATGCCAGATATATTATTATAAGTGTTTTCTTCTTGAAAATGCAGATATATTATTGCAAGACTTGTATGAGGAGGATCTCCAGTTGGCCTTGGATCGCAGTCTCCAAGTCTGGAGGTGGTCAAACGCCTCTACTTTTCTACTCTAAATATAGGATTTAGAGGTTTCCTGAAAGGGCTTCCTGAAGAGGAAAGAGAGGAGATGGTGGGGTTTTTTTTTATGCACCGGAATAGATTGTCAAAAGTTTCATACTCCCTTTTTCTGGGCCTGTGAGTGGTGATGGCAATCGATGCTCTTGGGATGCAAGCGAAAGCATCTCCCTAGTACCCTCAGTTCCTAAAAAGTTGACCGGTGGGGTAGTGTTTTTTTTTTTTTTGGTTGTTCACGGGATTTGCTTTCTGAGCAAACTTCCCTCTAATTTATTACCGAATCCACGTTTGATAGCATTGTTGGTTTGTTGGTTCTTGGCCTTGGGGAAAGAAATTCCTCCCCTGCACCTTTCCCAAGCCAAGTCACTATGTGGATGTGGTCTCGATTAGCAACATAAGACGATAAGATTGAGGGTGACATCATCAGTCACCTCCCTTTTACTTTTGTGAAACCCCTGCTGAATCAAAAGCTATTGTATGAGTAATGAAAAATAAAATAGCCACTTATCGAATCAAATGTTGCCCATGTATTGTGTAGGGAGAAGTCCACATGAGTAGGCCTTCCGGGATGGGAGACACCCGGCAGTGGGGGTAAGGGTGGTAGCTTGGCCCGGCGAGGAAAGTGTACCCTCTTGAGGCATAACAATGGGACACGTGTCGTGATTAATTGCATGTAAGTAATTCATCCGTCCATGATATTCACTTGTGGTAGGATTTTGGCCGCGAGGGATCATATTTGTTGTGAGGTTTTGTGAATTTCCATGCACGCTTGTTCCACGCGAGAGGGACTCCAAAATGAATGGATGCGACACTTGTCCGGGTGTTACATTTCAACATGCCCTCCCACCACTTATCATTTGAGATTGTTACCGCGATTTGGAAAGACACCACATGAGTTGGTGAACTTTGTTTCCCCCCCTAAAATATTTCAATGCGAATAGAAGGGTGTAGGAAAAAAAATTGGAGATTATCAAGTTCAACAAGTTGTTTTTATAACTCCTTTTCTAAGGTCCAATCAAGACCCACAAAATATTTGAGAGAAAGTAGCCACTATCCCTTCTTTGAAAACATTAATCCCTACTTTGAAAACATCAATCTACATCGCAGAATTGTCGTTTGGTAACTCATGTAAACTTTTATAGATATATAAAATATAGAGTTTTACTCAATAATGAACGTAGACTGTAGGCTCTCCAAAGACAATTAAATATTTTGAAAGTCAATTGGCTCACCTTACGTTCCAAGGATCATAAGTCACCAAAGGACAATCTGACAATGAGTTACCAAACATTATGAGTTACCAAAGAGAGAGTCCTTCTCAAACATTCAATACAATGTAAAAAAAAGAAGTATATTTCCATGAAGCTACAATTGTACCAATCTTTGAAAATAATCCAGAAATTTGTAGTCAAAATCGACATAAAGAAACCTACCCAAAGTGATGAGACTCAAAATCTACTTGACTAAATTGAGTCAAGTTCTTGCAATTCAAAATTCAATTACCAATGCAAGAAAATTGGCAATAGATTTGCACAAATCATATATTGTACAAGGTAGTAGTTTCAATGGACTACAATTTGATGCAAAAGAAAGCCCTTCTTACATCAATGTGCACAAGAAAATTACATTTAAAGTAAATTGTGTCTCTTGACTCAGTTTTGCATCCTCAATTAAAAAACAACTTAATATTTTTTCCACTTACCTTTGGCAGCTAAGACAACTTGGATTTGTCGTGGCATGCTTTTAAACAACCTCCTGCACTCCTCTGGTTTTACAGAAGCCCAACACTCTTCAATACCTTTCCATAACTCTAAAATTCCTATTTGGAGCACTTTCATACTGGTTAAGACGATGTTTTAGCCCTTGCCAATTATGCTCAATTGGATTTAGGTCAAAAGATTGTGCAGGCCACTTAAATACATCAAACTTTTGTAATCTAAGCCATTGGTAAACACTTTTTGTTGTATGTTTGGGATCGTTGTCATGCTGAAAAATTAAATTCAAAGGATCAAAATCATATGTCATCACGATGTGTATTAAATCTCTCTGCAAGATTTCTTTGTACTCATGTTGATCCATTCTTCCTTTGATGCTACAAAACATGCCCAGGCCCTAGAATGTTATGCAACTCTACAACATGACCGAACCACCGCCAAACTTCATAGTTTGTTTAACTTGTTTTAAATCATGAGGCTGTTCATTGCAAATCCAACACCAACTGCGACCATCTTAGCAAAATTGATTAAATTACCTTTTGTCTCATTAGAGAAGATAACATGCTCCCAATCATGAATGGTCCAATGTTCATGGCGCCTAGCAAATTCAAGTTGATCCTTGATGTGTCTCTGGTTCAATTTCGATTTCTTTTCCTTCACTTTTGATCAATTTCGATTTCTTTTGCTTCACTTTTGATCTCAGCCCTGCTCCACGTAAGACCCTTCTCATTGTATCAACACTAACAGTAACTAGGCATTCCTCACATACATGTTGGGTAGCTTGTATTGCAACTTCAAACCCTCCTGATGTGACAGCTCTAATGCATGCTCTCTTCTGTGCATCTGTTAATGCTTGTGGTCTACTACCACTACTAGCAAGAATATCAAACAAAGGACCTTCCTTCTAAGTCTTGCAACATGACTTTGAGACACCTGCAACTCACTTGCTACATCCCTTGTAGAACTACCAACTTGCAACTTCACCAAAATGGAGTTATCAAGGTCTGATCGAGCACTTGCCGAAAGCTCCTCTAAGTACATTGTGTTGAATAATCAAATTCAACTTACAATGTGCACAGAATTCGAATTAAGTATTGCAACATTGTAATTCAACATGCCCATGCCAATTTGGGCTTATAAGTCCTCAAGGCAATTTATAACCTCACTGTATTTATTATAGAATGGCATGAAAAAGTAAATCAAGACATGTGTTTGTACTTGAATAATTTGTTCTTATTATAATCTATGTGTGTGTCAACATAAACTCTATGACCGCTCATAAATTCCATGTTGTATCTCCTCTATTTTTAAAATTGCAATTTCATTCAATGAGTTGTCAACAATTGACAGCCAAAGATCTATTTCCACAAACTTGACTCAGTTTTGCCATACACTGTATATTCCCATGAAGCTACAATTGTACATCTTTGAAAATAATCCAGAAATTTGTCCATAACAATCTAAAGATGTCTTCAGAATATTGCCAATGTTCATAATCCTGTTCCAGAGCAGATGAGTTTGTCATGAGAGTTAACACAGCCTCAAAGCAAAATTCAAAGCAAAATCAAGGAAGGATAGGGTTGAGAAAGACACTTTTGAAGAGATTTTAAACACAAATAAGACAATAATCTCAAGTTTAGTAGGGAGAGGGGCGTATTCTTACATCTGTGATTGCAGAGCACATCGCAATACATGCATTGAGGAACAAGAGAGGCAAAGAAGGGAATGTTTCCTCACCGTGTCAGAGAAAAACCATGTAGCCATGTGACTTGAAAGGATCCCAATCCAAAAAATTCTCGCTGTTCTCATCTTGGAGGCGAAGACTCCAACATCCTTGCAAGCAATGTTTGGCGTCGCCCAAGTGCTACTGCAACCCAGAGCCAACCTAGACATGCCTGTAGCAGAGACAACCGAAGAGTCAGGCCCAAAAAACTCAGGAGAATCATTTGATATTTGTCCCCTTATTACAAATAACTCTATTGGTGATGCTCATACTCTCTTGACAAATCTTCCATGATCCTGACATTGTTTTCATTTTATATTCTTTAACATGCCTAACGAGGATTATGATTGAAAAAACACCAACCTCTTGTATTGACGTAGGAGAAAGTGGGCCAAAGAGGGGGTATTTTATTGAAACTTTAAGTGACTTTGGAAAGAAGTGACACTCACCGGCAACGCACAGATAGCAACAGCAGAAGGCCCCCTCAAGAGCAAGGTCTCGGCCATTTTGTACACTCCTGCGGCAGCCGCATCTCCGAGCCTTTGTACAAAGGTGTCAATAATCAACTGCAATGTTTTATGCAATGATTAAGGCCCGTTCAATATAAAAGATTGATATCAGAGAGTGAAAAAAGAACAGAGCTCTTTCAAAAAATCACCCAGAATTTCAATAACAAAATGAAGGACAAGACCAGCACAACTAACCTTGGCTTTGTACTTCTCTTCACGAGTAGTCACAGTGAAGAGAATTTCCCTTGCAGGTCGTGTTACCACGTAATTTGTAACCTGCAAGTTTGCAATTTCCCCCAGCATTCAGTTTGGCAGCATAAGAGAAAAACTCGGTACAGGATGCCGAATTCAGACGTTGCAGGTCGCAAGTTCGTGATATCATTTACATTGCCAGAACCAAAACCACTCTCAGAATCGCTCCAAACCGTCTAAATATTCTGTATGATTGAACCAGCCTCTACTCAGTACTTTGATCCAACATGTACAATTGACTTAGTTTTAAATAACCCGACTCAGTGATTCGGCCTTGGGATGGAAAGAAAAAATGATATGGGCAAAGGTCTCACTTGCCAACCTTGCGAACAGCCTCGGAGATGGCAATCACCATCGAGGTTGGTGATGCAGAAATGGCAGTCAAGTTGAGCAGGGCCACAACAGGAAGCGCACAAAGAGCGGTGGTGATACCAACCTTGGACAAGAGTCGACCCTGAAACATCACAGAGAGCATTCTTAGTAGAGTTACCTGTAAAGTCACCCAAATTTTCAATAAGATACTCCCCTCTTCTGATTTACAATACTACTCTCTCCTCACTCTTTAACAGCTATTAGATCAATAGTATCACAACTAGAATCCTTTGTTAGAAGTAATTTTAGCCGCCTTTGAGAATGAAGGAGAGATATTGTCGTACCATGAACCTAACCCGCCAGTTTCCTCTTTGAACTGATAATAGATTAATTTAGAGCTACCTCATGAGGTCAAAACTCATAAAATCTTTGCCTTACTTTACAAATAACTACACTGTCCTGGTTGAGCGACTACGTATGCAACAATGCAAGTCATTCATGAGCAAACTTATCCGTATCAGTGTCTGAATACAACTTACGGTGACCGTGAGTTGTCCAGCCAGGATAAAAATAGCTGTTAAACTATTGATTTGAGCCAACAAAATTCTCCTTCCCAATGGATCTTGTGTACTGTCCGCAACAACTGCCGACCTCTGCCAGACGGTACATTCACAAAGGTCATCAAGGTTGGCATAACCACAAATAAGAACTTAGAGTCATATGTGAAGTGAGGCTAAAGTACCAAGAGCTTTGACTACTTTTCCCAGTTTAAGTTATTGAATCAGCTCTAACTATTGATAACCAGCTCAAGAGGAAAAAGGCGGCTAAGATTCATGGTACAACGTGGCCTCTCCTTCTTCATTCTCCGAAGGCGGCTTAAACTACTTCCATGCCTAACAGTTACCAATGGTAATAGTATACATCTAGAGACTGGCATCTAATTGAAAAACTCAGTGACTCTACAAATGGCTCTCATGAACCCAAATGTTCACAGTGCTCACCTCAAAATAGAAGAATGACGAAATGACCGCGGTCAGCCACAGGAATGCACAGATTTGGAGAAGATATGTTGAGGAGAAAATAAGTCGGACACCTTCCAAGAGGGAAGACAATTTACTCGTAGTGGTCCCTAACAAGGCTTCGGTTTCGCCCTGAGATCCACCCTTGTTTGTACCCTCGGTGAGATCCACCATCTCGGCGTCACTGTCCTTACTGTTTTAAAAACAAAGTTAGCTGCCAATTTAAGATTATTTTCAGTTTTTACCTGAATAAAGTCAGTTGGAAATAGAGGCTAAGATACCAGGGCTCTAATCTCATTCTTAATCATTAAAATTTGCCCCAAATAGCTCTACACTTCTATAATAAGCTCTGAGGGGAAAAAGCAGCTAAGATTCAAGGTACAACATGACTTCTCCTTCTTCCTTCTCAAAGGCGGCTAAAAAATAGTTCTACCTTGAGTTAAGAGCGCACTAAGCTCTTTCATATTGGATAGACCACCATGTCTAATAGCTATTAAGAGTAAGGAAAGAGTAGTATTCAAATCAAAAGAAGGGGAGACCTTATTAAAACTTTGGGTGACTTTATAAACCACTCAAATATATCACAAGGCATCAAAAATTGCAATCATGGTTCTGCATCGAAGCTCTGGTAGATCTCAAGATAGACATGATCTTCAGTTGCAGTAAGGTGAGACAGTTAAGCCTATGAAAATATTAAGCCTGTTTGTAATTCAAGCTAAAAGCGAGTCTGTAGAGAAGCACTTAACCTTGGAATCAAAACAGGCAAATGATGGAGGCCATCTTCACCAACACCTAAAGCACACCTCGCAGCCAGCTCCATCATCAATGCCGCTACCAGAA
This sequence comes from Bryoerythrophyllum caledonicum, assembly GCA_963971425.1. NCBI lineage: Eukaryota > Viridiplantae > Streptophyta > Bryopsida > Pottiales > Pottiaceae > Bryoerythrophyllum > Bryoerythrophyllum caledonicum. Next base: position 17,214,675 of record OZ020521.1, on the reverse strand, counting down.
GCAGAACTGTTCCAAAAAAGAGAGAGCAGATATAAGACATCTGAAGGAGTCCACAAGGTTTGGATATGGTTCAGAATGATTCCTAAGAGGTGCTTTTGAACTAGAAAACCGATGAACAAACTAATCGGAAAAAAAAATTATACATCCTCAGAATGATAAAAGCATAATTCAAACCTGAAGTCAGAAATTCAACCTGGTCCAAGGCGAGCCAAGCCAACGGCCAGCAATGACCCAGCAAGCTGACCTAATGTTGCCCCGGCCCCAATGAAGCCAAAAAGCCTTGCACCAGCCTGCCAATCATAGTATAACATTAGACAACAATCTTCAAAAAATTCAAAAACACTACCAGAGTATGCACAATGCCGACAACCAATCAACATAACCATTGACAACAATTGAGTTATACAAGGATACCACTTCTTAATTTAATCCTACTATTTCTTCACTCTGAGATCGATGGAAGAGCTTGGTGGTGTCTCATCTTGAATCCTCAATAAATATAAAAGAGCTTGGCATTTTCCTCTTTCAGCTGATTAAAGACTGATTGAGCGCTATCTAAGGCTGATCTTAACATCTAAAAATGAGAAAAGAGGTCAAAACTCATGGTATCTTTTCCTCACTCTACAAATAACTCTAATATGTGCGCAAGTTCTAACCTCGCTTGTCATAACATCAGTGACACGCGCCCACATCGCGGAAATGGTGAACAGATTCAACAGCGCGATCTGCAGAATGAGCAAACAAACTCTTCATTTCCATAAAACGAGCATGTATAGAGATATTCATCATGTTGGCCGTTACTCTCTTAAAGTGCATATCCAAGACTGAGAACCTCATTTCGGCAATCGAAAAACTGTCATAATAATGATTTGAGTTGTGCACACACCCAGAGGAAAAATCCACCACGAACGCATACGAACACCCAAGACAAATTATGCCAGCTTGTGGGAGTCAATGCCTCAGCATTCACAATGGTTATGTCGTCCAAGGGATCCGACAATCTGTCATCCTACAGTTCAGACCACATGTCAGAAAGATGAGAAACGTTTAAAAGACTTGGCAACTAGAAAAAAAAAACATGTGCAATCTTACGAACGTAACTGTTGAAGGATGCGAGGCAGGAACGGAAACGTAAAGAAGAAAGAACACCAGGAGTGAACTGGCAAAAAATCTGTATAAGATAACAAGCGCCTGCAACCAAACGGTAAAACAGGGTACGAATTTCAACACACGCATCATCAATCACTCTCACAACAAGATATGTCAACAAGAGATTCATGTCTTCAACAGATGTATACATCAAGCAACCTCACAACAAGATATGTCAACAAGAGATTCATGTCTTCAACAGATGTATACATCAAGCAATCCCACAACATATGGAGATCAACTCGTTATCAGGGCAGTACACTCTAATGTTTTCCAAGACTAAGAACGTCATGAAAGTTTGAATCTCGATACATGCACAGAAAAGCTTGAAACGCACCTTGCCCTTGGGCAGATTCGGAAGTGAGAGCAAGTACGACGACGCTGGAGCCGCGAGCATTGTGAGCGCCAACGACGCCAGGAAAAGAGCCGGCAAAACGCCAGTTCCCAGTGACAACGCCGCCTCATCTCGCAGCGGCAGAACCACAAAATATGCTCCCAGCAACTGACACATCCCAAACTCTCTCAAACACATTGAAACCTCACTCACATTCCTAAAACATGACCTAAACACAAAAACACACACACACTTCTAAGAAATGGTAAAATCTTACATCATCCACACGACCTTGAAGAATTAGGGTTTAAGACCCACCAAGCGCGAAATTCTGGACACAGCCCAGAAAATGTGGCAAGATGTGCTTACAAAGAAGAATGCCGAGAAGGCGTGCAGCAATGCGGGAGCCTCGTGGCGGTGCACGGTGACGAATCGCGACACCAGCGACACCGGAAAGGGGTGCACCATGATTAGCAACAGCAAATCTCTCACATTAGGGCTCACGTTAACTCAATGACAGGGGACTCAGTCAACAAATTACCAGCAGCATGCGTCGATTACTTGCACACCATCACATCGTCACTACTGCCCACATCGCAAAAACGTTTGGCGGAGTGACGAAGTCCTTTCTCATCAGGACCGTTTTCATATCAAGGACTTTTACTACAAATGTCAGGTTTTCATCCTTAATATAGTTTGCATTTGGATGGTAACCTCCTGAAGTCATGGAAATTAGATTATGAAAACGCTCAGCAGAAAATAAAACAGAATTTCCTTTCGTCATGAACAGTCAGGATGAGCAACAGAAGAAAACCTCGTATGTGATCACGAATCCGATGAGGAAATGAATGAGCACCTGGATTATTCCAATTCATACAGAAATTTATTGTAGCAACATGGTCAGATCAAGAGGTCAATCCATCAACATAAGATGAAGGATCTCTTCGAGACCTTGGAGCTCAGAAACACGCGTTGCAACTCTACCTTGCGTATACCTTGATATCGTTTCTCAAACCTCACAACTAATCTCTACGAACAACAGACTGGTGGCCGGTCTAAATTTATGTACAGTTTGCTACAACAAAAAATTAAGGGATGGAGTGATCGTCTTCAATTTAACCTCCGCATCCACCACCGCATCCACCGCCGCCGTCCATGCCACCGTCCATAGCGCCACCGAGCATCATGCCTCCGAGCAGACCCGCTCCCAATCCTAGCCCGGGCCCTCCCATCATGCCGCTCCGCCGCGGCCGCGCCTGCTGATACACATACTGCTGCTGTGGATACTGCTGCTGCCCATACTGCTGCTGCGGGTACTGCTGCTGCGAGTATTGCCCTGAGCCTTGCCCCGTCCCCATCCCCATCCCCGCTGGATACGCCATCACCGGCGGCTCGCTCTTCGCCGCCTCCTGCTCCGTGAGCGTCCTCCCGACCTTCACCGCCACGTTCACCTGTCCCTTACTCTTCCCGCTCTTCGTCCTCACCTGCACGAGAATCTCAAAAAATCAGAACTCCACCCAGCGAGGGTTTTCAAGAACAGAAAACAAAGGCAGCTTCACTGACCTGATACGCGGCGCCGCGTGACTGCGTTGATTTCACGTCGGCCACGGGCACGAGCGCGGACCCGACGAACTTGTTGGAGAATTTGCCGTGGTTGTAAATCTCGACGGTGACGTTGGCGTTGCCCTGCTCCAGGAGCGACTCCTCCACCGAGAGCTTGATGAGCGAGTTCCACGTCGGGTTCACGCCGCCGCCGTTGTTCACCGCGCCGGGCACTTTCATGTGCGGGTAGATCCACGCCACGCAGTACGGGTTCATCGACCCGCCCGTGAGCTTCACGTTCTTAAGGTCCTGCGCGGACAGCGCCGTCACCTCCAGCTCCTTCCACACCCCCATCGCTGCAATACGAACAACCTCAACACCAACCAGAAGATGGTCAAGAAGCAGAAATCTCGAAGGTTCTAGAACGTTCTAGACAGTACCAATGGGTTCTGTGTCTGTATACAAACAATGGGAGTGGTTGGAGATGGCGAGGTTTATGTAGTGTTTTTGGAGCGAGGGAGGTGGTACCGTGTCCGATTCGCGAGTGTTGGTTGCTCGAAGCTGCCAACTGGACTCTTGCCCACGTGGCAGCGGGGGCGGTGCCACGTGGAGTGGCCCTGTGAGGGGAGTCCACGTAGGCGGGGGTGGCATCTCCGTGTTTGCGTGTGGTGTGGGATTTTCTGGTCCGCGGTGTGAACGGGGGGTTTTGTGATGAAGGATCCGCGAATGGGGTTTGTGTGATGAGGTGTTTTTCTGTTCCACTAACCTTTGTCAGGAAATTGGAGTTTTTTTTTTAACCCTTACCCGAAGTATTCTACATGTTAAATATATATGAATATTCATGTTAAATATATATAAATGTAACATGTTATAAGTTAAATATATTGGGAATGAAAGTTGTGGACTTTGGAAGGTGTACTATTATATCCGTCAATAGATTTCTGTAAGATTTTTTGTACTTTGAACAAAAAGAGGTTCACATGTGCATTAGGTTGATAGCTTTGCATTGACATATCATATGTTAACCCCTAAAGGACGACGACCTAATTCGCTCTAAAACCAGTCCAAAACTGCCACTGTCAAAAAGAGACATGAAAATCACATTTTAAAGTGAATTTTGGATTTTCAACCGTAAGATCTTAAAATAGACTTCCATATAAACATGCCATCAAATTTTGGTTGCAATCCACCGCACGGATTGATAGATTTTAGTGTTTAAAGTCAAAACAATGGTTCATTTTCATCCCTGCGTTGAGTAGATCAGCTGACTTTGACTTCATTTTGTATCAAATTTTTGCATTGTACAAGGTCTAAATCTTTTACCATTGTCTTAAGCATGATGTTATTTCCCAACACACCAATTTGTAGAGGTAAAAAAGGGGTGTAGCATATTCAAAACAAGTGTGCAAGGAGTGGAGGTTCAAAAATTGCCATTTCAGGTTTTATTTTTTTGTGAACTACGTATGTATTCAAATGATAATCCAAACGGTCAACAAGAAGGTTTTCACCATATATTGTTGTTGAAAAAAAAACGTGAAAAATATGAAGATCTCTAGGTTTTATGTAGAAAAGATGAAGTTTTTTTCCCCCGTTGCCCGACAATGTGTGAAAATGTTTGACTTGGAATAAAATGCCTTTTTACACTAAAGACAATTTATTTTTTTTGAAAATTTCTAAATAAGGAAATATTCTTTATATCTGTGAAAAATCTCAATGTCAATTGAAACTTTTGTCAAAAATTTTGGAGGTGCCTGAAGTCCCACTTTTGGCTTTAAGTGGTACTAACTTTTAAACCACAAATCCAAAAAAAAATTAAAAAATATCTCCACGAAGCTCTTATCAGATCCTATCTTGAAAAAAAAAACAATTAAAAAGGATTTTTTTTCGAATTGTAGGTACATGCCCAAAATCCAAAATGACCCCGGGGGGACGTTTAGTCCTTTAGGGGTTAAGAAAGAATTTATACATGATTATTGATGATTCTCTTACTTTTGTTTACTAGACTATGTAGAAAAATGTTCCAAACTTATACATATTATAACGGAAGTTTTGTATGCAGTGGGAGAGATCAACAATCATAAAACAATATGACAAATTTCAATCAAAATTCAAGACCAAAATCATTTTGCATGTGTATGAAATACCACATAGTATGCAGCCTGGTATTCACTATATTTTAGTGTACATGATGTATTTTGTGTTGTATTCCTAGCTTTTCCATGAGTTCTATAACTCCAAATCATGATCTGATTCTTGTAGAGTGGTCATGTGATGTGTGCGCATATCTAAACTCAAAATTTCACACTCTACTTCCTCATGGATTTCATTCAAATTGAGTTTTAACACCTTAGGAGTCCCATTTTGGGTCTCGTGGGCACTAAAGGGTTAAGGTCTTCTATTAGTAACTAAGATTGTTTGGAGAAGGTGACTCGACTTGGGACAAGTGTGGAGGAACTACTGGTCAACTCTTTGAGCATTTAAGGTACTATGGAAGAGCTTAGGCTTGCATTGGATAGGGCCTAGGAGCATCATTTGCTCATGAAGAAAAAGGGAGCATGAAACTCCTCATGCGCTCATTCCTTCTGTGTTTAAATTTCACCCTGCCCTTTTCATTTCCTTGAAGACCAAAGTTCATCTTTCTTGCTTCATTTCACCTTAAATCATGCTTTATTTCACATCAAGCGATACTATTTTCATCCATTAACTCATCAAAGAATATTTAACTTATAAATTCAACCTATCTAAAAAAAATGCATTTCTCTGTACTTTGGATACTGAAAGAAGAAGGATTGTCAGCTTTTGCAATGGTTCCAAATCTAAAGAAAACGCGAGAGATTTTGTTTTGTTGAAACCTACAAAGATTGAAGAGTAAGTGACTTGGGGCGGGTGGTGTTTAGTGATGAAAACAAAGATCATTTATTTTCACTCTAATGAACAGATGTGGTGTTGAATGGATGATAAGGAAACCATTCTTATGCGTGCGGTGAAACAAATTTTTAAGCACGGTAGAGGTTCTATGATGTTTGGAGTTGTTTAATGTGTAGATGATTAAGGTCATAAACATATTAAAGGCCATTTTATAATGTTAGAGGAAGATATGTACACCTCACTACACTAAACACTGAATATAGTGTAGAGGGATTATTGATGTAGATCACTCACACTAATTTCCATCAAAGCATGTGCATGCCAAGTTCTGATTGGGTATTTGTTCTCAAGCAAGTGTGTGTCAGTCAGCAATTGCATGTAAATTTTCAATTAGTGTAGGAAATTTCAAATAGTTTGGTCTACACTATATTCAGGGAACGGTGTACTTGAATTTGGCTCTAATCCCAAATGGACCAAGTGCCCCTTGGGGAGACGAATTTGATTTTGGGCAGGTTCTTAAAATTCAAATAAAAAATCTCTTTTATAATCAATTTTTATACTAGGTTTTCAGTGATAAGAGCATTGTTGAAATATTATTATTATTATTTTTGGATTCATGGTTTGAAAGTTAGTACCACTCAAAGTTAGAAATGGGGACTCTGCATAGCTCCAAACATTTTGCTATAGGACTCTATTGACATTGAGATTTTTCAGACGTACCGAGAATATTAGCTTCTTTGAAGATGTCAACAAAGTTCTTGTCTTTAGTGTTAAAATGTATTTTAACTCAAGTCAATTATTTTTACTTATTATTTTGGGCAAGCGGGAAAAAAAACTTCATCTTTTCTACATAAAACCTAGAGATCTTCATATTTTTCACTTTTTATTTTTTCAACAACAATATGTGGTGATAACCCTTGTTGACCGTTTGGATTATCATTCTAAAACCTATTTTGTTCAGGAAGAAACATAACGTGAATTGACAATTTTTGAACCTCTACTCTTTGTACACATCATACCAAGTGAAGTCAAAGTTTGTTGATCCACTCAAGACATGGGAGAAAATGAACCGTTCTCTTAACTTCAAACACTATAATCTTTTTATCCGTGCAATCAAAGTTTTTGAAATTTTGAGAATGTGTTACTTAGTAAGTTTTAACCCCCTAAAGGATCATTTGTACATGTGGGGTACAAATCAATTTTTGGCAGGTTCCTAAAAATCCATTTTTGAAGATAACTTATCGAAATCTTACTAGTTAGAATAGTAATACGGGTTATTTGTAGGGGGGTTTTTTTTTTGGACTTACAGGGAAATACTTTTGGTGCTTCAAACATTAAAACGTTCAATTCTTGGCAGTTGGACAAGGTGATATAGAGATGAATAGTGCTCGTGTAGAGTTGACAATTGCACTTTTTGAACCCCTAAGGTACCGTGATAGTTTCACACCAAAAAACACTTCAAAATTGTTGGATTCTTGTGCAATGAATAACGAAAGAAATGAAAAGTTCAATTTCTATTTTGACCTTAGGATCTCAAATACAACTCATTAAATAACATGATCACAAAGTTTCATAAACTTTGACCGCACGGATTGTAAGATAATAGTGTTTAAAGTCAAACAAATGATTAATTTTCTTTCGTGCGCTAAATGCCACAACGGACTTTGACTACACTTGGTGTCAATTTTTTGCAGTACACAAGGTCTAAATCCAATACCATCGTATTAAGCATGATGTTAGTTCCTTACACACCAAATTTTAAAGGTAAAGGAGGGATGTAGCATATTCAAAACAATTGTGCAAGGAGTCGAGGTTTAAAATAGCCATTTTGTGTTTTAATTTTTTTTTGAAATTAATATGTTTAAGATTAATAATCCAAAAGGTCAATAAGAAGAATTACACTACAAAACAAAAAAAAGAGTAAAAAATATGAAGATCTCTATGTTTTATAAGGAAATGAAGAAGTTTTTTTGATCCCTTGCTCGTCAATGTGTGACAATGTGCAAAAATGTTTGACTTGGGTTAATATGCTATTTTTCACTAAATACAAGGGCTTTATTTTGACAATATGAAGGGATATATTATTACTTGCTAGTATTGAAAATCTCACATTCAATAGAGTGTCCTAGCAAAAGTTTTTGGAAGTGCCCAAAGTGCCCTGTCTCTCCATTTGAAATTCAAAACCCTGTAACTTTTTCATTACATGTCGGATTTAGGAAAAATTGTTCTCCCATTGATGTCTTAGTAACGTCCTTCTACAGTTAAAATTTCAAAGTGGAATGTTGAAAATTGACACCAAAGAAACTTGACCAAACTCTCAAAAAGCCCATTTTTGACACTTGGTCCTTTGCGGGTTAAGGCGGGTAGTAGTAAAGGAAAGTTCTTAGCAACATTCATTATCTTCACTATAAAACGCATAGACAATAAGGATTTACTTTTTTTGAAAAACATTTTTTCTATTTCTAGAATAAGTCATGATAATTATGTTCACCATACGGATTTTAGACCCAACAATTCTTTTTCTATTTAAAAAATAAAATTGCTTTCTAAAATAGACGGCCACTTTCTATACCTCTAATTATTGCAAGTCCATTTTTCTTATTGTAATCAACTCAATTACTTGTGATTTTTGGCGTGCAATGACTTAACACAAGGTAGAACATAGATTCATTGAGTTTAAGCAGTGTGTAGTGGAGAAATATGCCACTATCTTAAGTCAGAGTACGTTGGCCCTATCCGGGCACGGTGGAAAAATCAATTTTGCACTCTTCAAATGCATACATCTTTCAATTCGTATGGTCAAAGTTTAGAAAACTTTTAGGGTGTCTTCTCGTAGTAGCTAGCTTGAAGATCATATGGTTTAAAATAATAACACATTGTTTGAATAAGTCTAATATTATCTCAAAGTGGCAGTTTTGGGGTGGTTTTGGTGAAGCACAAGGCCCGATCCTTTAGAGGTTAACTTAGATCCTATAGTAAAAACTATAAGTATAAGGTTTATTTCTTTCCTAACTCATTGCACTTGAATCAACAATTTTGAAGTGTTTCGGTGTGAAATTGTCACGGCCTTTTAGGGTTAAATCTTCAACAATTGATTTTCCAATAATACAATGCTTGCTTGCATACTACGAAGGTTCAAGAATGAATTGGAAAGCAAGCATTTTGCAAGAAGAAGAAGAATAACGCCGGCCTCCATAGGCGGCCGGCGTGAATAAAGTGTCTGTTCGTTCCACTTACTAAGACCTTGCCCACTAGACAAGGAAAAGCAAGCTGGAACTACTTCCCTCTCTTGAGGGTAGACACTATGAAACAAGTAGCCAAAGAACCACAGACCAAACCAACCAACCAACCAATCTCTAATAAAGCAACTAGCCAATTAACCAACTACCAATCAAGCAAGCAATCACAAACCTTAAAACCAACTAGTCAAGATAAATCAAGGTGGGGGAGGAATTTAAGGGGGGTCCTGTGTATCGAGGAGGGTTTGGTTGTTTTTGATTTTGCGTTTATGTAGAAGAATGGACATGGCATGTTGAATAGCAATGGTGTTAATGTTTTAAAGGTGGTTTTAATTATATCAATGGGTATTTTGAAGACATCTTCAAGAGTATTCATAGAGGGGATAAAGGAGGTGGCACGGGCGCCAGATGTTATTACAATAAGGAGGTCTACATTCCACCCGAGAGCAATGATGTCGTCAATAAGGGGTTGGTATTTATCAATTTTATTTTGGATTGTTTCCAGGGAAAATCTATCGTTGCAATATGTGAATTCAATGAATTGAATGGTGTAATCTTGGTTGATGTTATCGGGTGGTGGGTCATTATATGGTAAACCTTTAACACAAAGAATGTCCGGTTTGAGCCGAGCGTTGCAATGACATCTTTGGGTCATACATGAGCATGGGAGTAGCCAAGGGGGGACCGTATTTTCTTGTGGGTTGTTATTAAAAGTGCCTGCGTTCATTAGTATAAAACATCTCGATTTATTGTAGGAGGTGATTAGTTTTTGGACTTCCCATACCGTTGTCGTGTAGAGAGGGGAGCGCTTTGAGAATACGCGAGGTATCTGGCTGCGACTTCGTATAGTCTGCTACGGAGTTCTGTCAAATCTTGTGGTCTTCGGTCTTCAGTCTTCAGTCTTCAGTCTTCAGTCTTCAAACTCCTCCCCGTTGGCCTATCCTGTGGTGGCTCTAAAGGGTTAAGGGTAAAGGTGGGTGATAAGAAACCACGGCCTCGGACGGGTAAAACGGGACGGCCAGACCACAAGCTGAAACCGTCCGAAAGATTGGCTCCTAAAATTCAAACCCACGGTGACCAGCAAACGTGCCTCACCGGTGGGAACGACATAAACACGACCGTGTGGGCAATTAACCCCACTTCGCCGCAACAAAGTTTACAAGAACAGAATTGAAATACAACTAGCCTCCAAAACTGGCTTGGAATCACAAAAAAAGAAATCGGACCACAAGCCACAACACACTTATCCCCATCTTCTCTTCTCTTCAATCCTCAAGTCTTCAATTCTTCCATCCTTCAACTCCAAAGTCTTCAAGTGTTCAAAAACACTAAGAAACTCAAAAGAAGTGTTCAAAAACACAATGGAAAAGTTTCACCAAGGCTGTAACCTTCAAACAAGTGACACCGATGACTCAAAACTTCAAATACTAAGTGTAATAGCTCTCTGGAAAGCTAATTCAGACAACTAACACTCCTCCAAATTTCAAGTCAATCTAAACTACTGTCCAAAAGATATACGAGTTCAAAGTTCTGCCCCTCCAGATATTCAATCGCTCATAACTTCTTCTTCAAAACTCCAAATCTCAATTGTATTAACTTTTTGAAGAGCTATGACCATGGTTTACGCACCTTCCAATTCTCAAACAATTCCAAACTACTGTCCAAAAGTTATGGACAATCAAAGTTCTGCCTACCCCTATTCATTCAAATCTCTATAACTTCTTGCTCACAACTCCAAATCTCAATTGTAATATCTTTCTATAAAGCTAAGATAGAGATGCACAGTCCCTCAAAATCTCAAATCAAATTGAGAACTACAGAAAAAGTTGTGGCTCCTCGAAACCTCTGCCCCTCAATGGATGGCCTCGGGTTTTCACAGAATTAAAACCTCAATAACTTTTTCTCTACAACTCCGAATTCAAATTTTAAAACGAGTATGGAAAGCTCTTGAAACAAGGAACAAGATCACAAATTTTCAATTCCATAGCATTCAAGCTCAACGAGTTACACACAGTCAAAGTTCTGCTCCAAACCCTTGCTCTCTCACCCGCACACACACACACACTCACTCACTAAGGAATATCTTTCCCAACTTTTTCACCTCAAGTGGACGTCGGCACTCCAGCCCATGTCACCCTATCCAAAGTACCCCACAAGGTACTTTGCTACTTTCTTATCCTTTCCACTTTCAACCACATAAATCCCCTAGTCTTTTATTTATTGGAAGACTAAAAATTTAGACCTTCCAACCAACAAGATAAGTAAAATAAAAAAAATAACTAAAAAATAAATAAATAAAAACTTATCGTAAGGTAGCTGATGGAACGGACGTATAAAGGTGTTGATTCGCACAACCTGATCGCCAAGTCGTGGACTTGGTTGGCTGGAAATGTCGTGGTCAGTGGCCGCCGCCAGTCCGAGTTCGAACCCGATCGAGCCCGTCGAGTGGTTGAGCGGCCCACGGCTTGGCTCGCTAGTGAGGCAGGAAAAATACCAGTCAACCCGCTACCTACCCCCCTGAGCAGTGACAAGAGCGGTGCAGCACCTACATGCTAACACTTGCCCAAATCCTCAAACCGTGGTTCTCACCACGACCAAACCTTTTTATCCCAACTCCTTACTTATTAAAATCCACACATATAAAGACTAATACTTGTATGTACATGATGGAAGAATTTCCATCAGGACATTCACCCTCTCTAAACCTGCACATCCTCTGGTATGTGCCAAGCTTAGTCATCCTCACTATCTTGGTTGTCCCGAACTGCATCTTCTAAATCTTCATCTTCATCTTCAGCTTGATCAGTGTCATCAAATTGTTGTGGATCGAGAATGTCCTCTAAGTCTTCAAGATGAAACCTGTCACTCCTTCGAAAGACTTTGATGCGTTTCCCAGCCATTGGTACACGAAGAGGAACTCCATCTAACTCTCGAAGTGAATAAGTGCCATTGAGGTGCACTTTAATCACTACATAAGGTCCAATCCATCTCTTTGCAAATTTCCGTACCGTGCTGTGTTGATGCTCTAATGTACTATCAAATACAAGGACCCAATCACCCTCTCTGATCTGTTTTCTCCTCAATCGATGTGTTTTGTCAAAGCGTTCTTTGTAGCCCAATCTAGCAGTTTTCATCTTCTCCAAGGCTATCTCAAGGTCCTCAGGCAATCTTGCCAACTGCTGAATACGAAGTTCCAACAGTCTTTCCCTACTGATGCCATCTTCCCATGAAAGAAACACCCATGTGGGAATATCGTTCTCCACCGGCATGATAGGTTTCTGCCCATACATAAGTTCTACAGGCATGTAACCGGTAACCGTACTATGTGTTGTTCTATCAGCCCATAGTGCAAACGGTAGCAATTTTGGCCATAAACTAGGCTTCCCTTTGCAAGCTTTGACTAGAGCATGAATGATTGGAGGATGTCCCCTCTCGATCTTGCCGTTTGCCTCAGGATTGTAAGCAGTTGTCAGTTTCAACTGTACACCATATCGCTTGAAAAATTCTTTGGCTTCCGTAGCATTCAACTCTCCTCTGTCAGCTCTCATTCGGCCAATACTCCCATACCGACTAAAAATATCTTCAAGTATAAATCGGCATACATTCTCCGTGGCCTTGGTCCTCAATGCTCTTCCCTCAACAAAGTTTGAGAGTTCTTCTCGGGCCAAAACAAGGTACTTCATTCCCCACATTGCACTTGGCATAGCAACCAAATCGATCATCCATTGAAAATGGATTGCAATGGGATAAGTTGGATGCAATTCGTCTCTGTGTCGCACCTTGGATTGTAATTGGCATACTACACAAGAAGCTACAAACTCCTCAACATCTTTGTACAGCCCCTTCCACCAATATCTCTCTTTGATTTTTGTATAAGTGGCCCACACTCCTCTGTGACCGGCCCAGAGTGTATCATGAAACTCTTGTAGGACTTGGGTCTTGGTTCCAGAGTCTCCCACCACTCTTAAAGGCACATCACCAACTCTTTTTGCCCTCTTCCATAGAAATCCATCTTTCAGCAGATATCCATAAGACTGATGTCTGATGTCTTTGAATGTCTTATCCATCCAACTTCTTTGCCGTTCCATTGTGCTCAAGTAGAGCCCAATATCTCTCAGCTTTCCTTCGTACAGCTCATCCTTGAAAGGCAATACTCTAGTGGACGTGCTTTCACCATCTATGTTCATCACATAGCCTCCGTATAACAATTCTTCACCATGTTCGTGAGCCATCATCTCCTCTTCTTTGAAATACCTTGCTCTAGACAACATATCGGCAACTGAATTCTTTTTGCCTTCAATGTGAACTAGAACAGGATTCAAAGACTTGATGTAGGCTATCCAGCGTAGCATTGCAATGTCTGGTGAAGAACAATTTGCTATCATCCCCAGCAAAGGCAAGCAGTCAGTTTCTAAAACTACCACCGCACCAATCAAGTAGTTCCTGTCTGCTTTTAAAGCTGTAAGGGCACCCCAGAGTTCTCTTTTTACTTGTGGATAAGCCCTTTGTCGCTCTGTCAAGATCCTTGCTCCAAATCGGATAGCAAATCTTTTCCCTTCTTCATCATCTTGTCCAACAGCCCATCCAATAGCTATTGGACTTGTATCAACAGTTACAATCACCGGTCTTCCACAAGTATAACTCACTTGTTTAAGAACCGATGGTGACTCCAGGATTCTCTTCAGCTCTATCATAGCTTTGTCTTGCTCACATTGCCAAACAAATTTGTTCCTCTTGCGCAATAGCTTGTAAAGAGGTTCTGATATATGAGCAAAATGAGGGATCCAAATTTGGTAGAAGACACAGGCTCCTAAAAACCTCCTTACTTCAGTGATATTGCTACAGGCCTTCATTCTCCCAATAGCATCCACCTTCTCAGGATTAAGCTTTCTTCCATAAGAACCACACAAGTGTCCAACCACCAAAATCTCATCAACCCCAAACTTGGACTTCTCAATGGAAAGAGTCAAATTGACCTCCTCCAATTTGCTCAAGATTTTGGCCACATCTTCAATATGATTACTCACAAAGGCTCTGCAACCATCATCTTGAATGGTTAAGTCTCTTTCTTTCTCCTCGCACCCCTTCATGGGAATGTCATCCACGAATGGTATGGTTTTCTCAGGCACAAAATCTCTTAGGATTTGATTCATGGCGCTCTGCATATGTGCCACCGAGTTGGTAGCACCTTGAGGCAATGTACACATGCGCACTAATCCAAGTGGAGTCTTCATGGTTGTTAAATCTCTGCTCTCAGCAGCGAGTTGAAATTGATCATAACCAGAGTATAGATCTCCAATGGAATAAATTGCATGCCCCGCAAATGCTTCAGCTACTTCATCAACATTAGGCCCTGAGCCTTTGTTTCTGATTGTCACTCCATTTGCTGGCTGCATATCTTGAATGAACCTCAATGCTCCCGATTTCTTTGGCACTGTGAACCATCGGTTGGAATATGGAGCCATCGAAGACTTAAGTATGCCCATGCGTGTCTTTTCCTTAAGCAGCTCCACAAGCTTTGGTAGTAGAGCTCGAGGAACTGGAATTGGCTTCAAATCCCATGGTATATGTGGTACTGTAAAAATAACCATTGGTGCCACAATACTTGGTTGAACGCACCCAATCTCATCTGGCGAAGAAGCAAAGGCTTTTCCATGCATGGAAAGCATGTCCTGAAATTTCTTCTTCTCCGGCTCAGTCAAGAAATCATCTCCTCCAATCTTCAAGTTTGCCAACGTCTCTTTGGTAAACTTGTGTCCAATCCTTCTTGCTTCTCTCAAACTTGGCTCTTTCTCAGCTTGTTTGATATGATCATCAGTATCAGATGGTAGCTGAGTAGCCACTGGCTTCACTTTCTTGGCCACAGTTTTATATTTTGTATAAACTGCAGCCTCCGGTCTCTGTCCATCAATTTTGAAGTCACACAGCTTTGTTATTGCTGTTGAAATCTCATGATACATTGAACTTGTATGGACATTGACAATACAATGTGTAATCTTCTCTTCATCCTTATCTGCCTCTAGATCTTGCAAAGTCTGTAAGATATCATCTGGCATTCCATTTTCTTCGTAAATACCAGAAATGCTTTCATCTACCTCTACAACATTCATCTTTTTAAGATTTTTCTCCATTTTTTTCACAAGCTTTCTACATACAGGGTCCAAGTCTTTGACACCCGTAAATCTTTCAAAGCCACACTTTGTCACACTTAAAAATTCACACTTAACACTAGTATGTACATTGGGGAATCTACCAGTCTTAGTTCCCTTAGCACCCGTGGATCCCCACATCCCACGTGTGCCCTCTAGAAATCCGAGAAGTTCGAAGAAGTTGGTAGAGGGATTTCTCTGAGTTGAAGTCGATGCCTCTCATTGTCAGGTCTCACCGTTAAGAACTGCACTGACCTCTTTCCATCAACACTTCGGATACGGGCATAATGAGACCCGTCATCCAACACCTTGGTCTCCATTCGTGAAGCAGTGATAAATGGTTGGCCCAAAATTATCGGATAGGCGCTAACATTTTGAACAAAGAAATTTTGTTCAACCTCTACATCTCCAATCTTCGTGAGTACTGCAGGGCAAGCACCATGCAACCGAGTCCGTCCACTATTAGCTGCTCTCATGACCCAACCATGATCCGTGTCGATTGGCCATTTGCCCTTCTCATAGACATTTCGAGATATTATGTTAATCTCTGAACCATGATCAACAAGGGCTAAAACGTGGTCATCGATCCCTCCGAGCTTTATCTTCGTTTCAGTAGTGGCCCTAGCCCAAAATGGTAGATCGAACTCAATCTTCTCTTCATTTTCTTTCATGTTGGGAAGATCATAAGAGAATTGAAAGGTTCGTGCTTCCTCCTTGGAAACTTCTTCTTCTTGACCTATTGGCTCACCCATCATAGCAAATACCTCACCAATCTCTGTCTCTTCATCTTCGGTCATATGAGTATCTAAAGCTCTGACCATCACAGCCTCAGCTGTCATCTGCCTCTTCCTCTTGATGATGTCAATGATTAACTCATGGAAATCTTTCTTGGCTATGCCAAGTGCTTCTCTCAATGTAAATTCGATCTTGGCATCCAAGATCCTTTCCTCCAATACCCCTTTCAGATCAATAGAGGTCTCAATGTCTGACTGGAGCTTGTAAGCAGGCATTTTTCCCTTCACCTTGGTAGAGTCTCCTTTTTCTTCTCCTCTTTTGCTATCACTGGAATGTCTGCTTGGCCCATTCTTCTCTTTCTCTTTATTCTTCTCCCACCATTCCTTTGGTAACGGTGCATCACTAGGGCGCACAGTACTAGGGTCCGTCGGCTTTGAACGTGTAAGAACCCTCTTTCTCATCTCCTTTGCAGGCTCATTCTGCACTGGAGATCTTCTCTTTGCTTCTGGCTCAACACCATCGTCAGCATCAAGTCTTACACGTTTTTCTTCAACGGAGGCCTCGCGGAGCTCATCATTGTCCTTTTCTTCATACATAAATGCCCTGATGCTATTTGCATCAACTGGATCTTCCCATCCAGTTGCATTTCTGATGGCTTGAGCTCCTCTCTTCATTAATATTTGAGTTTGAACAGATAAAGCTTTATCTGAATGGTGCTCGACTTGAACGTGGTAAGTATCAGCTTCGTGCACTTGTACGTAGCTGGATCTTGCCATCTTCTCTTCCATGAGCTTCCTCATTCCACCTCTTCCAAAATTGGTCCCTAATGGAGAGTTTGTTGAGGCATCGTGAATCTTCCCATCTTTGTAGTAGACATGAACATTCTTGAGTGCCTCTTCATACGATTCACAGCCTCTAAGATTGTGCTCAGTCTCCTCATCACACCAAACACACCTTCTTGAATATTTTCTCGCACCATCGGATGGTTGGGAAGAAGAAGCTCCCCTAGCCTTCTTCAACTCAGTAAATTCCACCCTTAGCTCTCGAAAACCCTTAATAAGTTCTTCGAGGGCATTTCCTTCGGTGGTCTTAGTGGTTTTCAAAGTAGGTCCCGAAGTTGTCGAAGGTGTTGGGGCAAAAGACACCTTAAGAGACTTCGGAGTCTGAATAGGCTCCACTTCAACGCCTCTTGACCTCACACGCCGTTGTTTGGCCAAGAGAATCACCGTTTCTTCAACCCTCCTCCAATCATTGGTAAAGCCCCCTTCTGTCGTACGATCTCCAAGAAGTAGAAGCAGCTTGTCTTCAAGTGCAGCATCTGTTGCTTGGAGAAAAAGTTCTGCCTTCCTAGAATCCAAAAGGCGCCTCTCTGCCATGGGTAGTTGACTGAACTTCTTCTCAAAGTCTCTCAACAGCTCGTTGGGACCCATCGAATTCCCAGGCCGTTGCTCCACCCATTCAAGAAATGACCTCTTTGTCATTCTCTCAGAGTCTTCATCAAAGTATTCATCTCGGAGCCGCTCAGCAAAGTTTGGCCATGAGATGACCATCTCGCGGATCTCTTGCACCCGGTCGCGAATGTCAGGTACAACCGCCATACCAAAGATGTGCATCATTTGATTGTCATCAACCTGATGCACTTCCATCTCACACACGTAGGTTCGCAAGAACTTAGAGATGTTCTTGCCATCGAACCTTCCAATCTTGGAAACAATCGCTTTAAGAGCCTTAGTGGCACCTTGCCCACCTTGATTTGCTCTATGTTGTTCCATGAATAGGGCCAACGCCCCTAAAATGTCCTCCATAGGCATTTGGACTCCACCGGTGCCTCTTCCTCCAACACCAGCGGTCCCATCAGCGTCTTCCATAGCAAAACCACGCAAGTCGCCTCAAAACTCTCTCAGTGGAAGCACCAAATGTCGTGTAGAGAGGGGAGCGCTTTGAGAATACGCGAGGTATCTGGCTGCGACTTCGTATAGTCTGCTACGGAGTTCTGTCAAATCTTGTGGTCTTCGGTCTTCAGTCTTCAGTCTTCAAACTCCTCCCCGTTGGCCTATCCTGTGGTGGCTCTAAAGGGTTAAGGGTAAAGGTGGGTGATAAGAAACCACGGCCTCGGACGGGTAAAACGGGACGGCCAGACCACAAGCTGAAACCGTCCGAAAGATTGGCTCCTAAAATTCAAACCCACGGTGACCAGCAAACGTGCCTCACCGGTGGGAACGACATAAACACGACCGTGTGGGCAATTAACCCCACTTCGCCGCAACAAAGTTTACAAGAACAGAATTGAAATACAACTAGCCTCCAAAACTGGCTTGGAATCACAAAAAAAGAAATCGGACCACAAGCCACAACACACTTATCCCCATCTTCTCTTCTCTTCAATCCTCAAGTCTTCAATTCTTCCATCCTTCAACTCCAAAGTCTTCAAGTGTTCAAAAACACTAAGAAACTCAAAAGAAGTGTTCAAAAACACAATGGAAAAGTTTCACCAAGGCTGTAACCTTCAAACAAGTGACACCGATGACTCAAAACTTCAAATACTAAGTGTAATAGCTCTCTGGAAAGCTAATTCAGACAACTAACACTCCTCCAAATTTCAAGTCAATCTAAACTACTGTCCAAAAGATATACGAGTTCAAAGTTCTGCCCCTCCAGATATTCAATCGCTCATAACTTCTTCTTCAAAACTCCAAATCTCAATTGTATTAACTTTTTGAAGAGCTATGACCATGGTTTACGCACCTTCCAATTCTCAAACAATTCCAAACTACTGTCCAAAAGTTATGGACAATCAAAGTTCTGCCTACCCCTATTCATTCAAATCTCTATAACTTCTTGCTCACAACTCCAAATCTCAATTGTAATATCTTTCTATAAAGCTAAGATAGAGATGCACAGTCCCTCAAAATCTCAAATCAAATTGAGAACTACAGAAAAAGTTGTGGCTCCTCGAAACCTCTGCCCCTCAATGGATGGCCTCGGGTTTTCACAGAATTAAAACCTCAATAACTTTTTCTCTACAACTCCGAATTCAAATTTTAAAACGAGTATGGAAAGCTCTTGAAACAAGGAACAAGATCACAAATTTTCAATTCCATAGCATTCAAGCTCAATGAGTTACACACAGTCAAAGTTCTGCTCCAAACCCTTGCTCTCTCACCCGCACACACACACACACTCACTCACTAAGGAATATCTTTCCCAACTTTTTCACCTCAAGTGGACGTCGGCACTCCAGCCCATGTCACCCTATCCAAAGTACCCCACAAGGTACTTTGCTACTTTCTTATCCTTTCCACTTTCAACCACATAAATCCCCTAGTCTTTTATTTATTGGAAGACTAAAAATTTAGACCTTCCAACCAACAAGATAAGTAAAATAAAAAAAATAACTAAAAAATAAATAAATAAAAACTTATCGTAAGGTAGCTGATGGAACGGACGTATAAAGGTGTTGATTCGCACAACCTGATCGCCAAGTCGTGGACTTGGTTGGCTGGAAATGTCGTGGTCAGTGGCCGCCGCCAGTCCGGGTTCGAGCCCGATCGAGCCCGTCGAGTGGTTGAGCGGCCCACGGCTTGGCTCGCTAGTGAGGCAGGAAAAATACCAGTCAACCCGCTACCTACCCCCCTGAGCAGTGACAAGAGCGGTGCAGCACCTACATGCTAACACTTGCCCAAATCCTCAAACCGTGGTTCTCACCACGACCAAACCTTTTTATCCCAACTCCTTACTTATTAAAATCCACACATATAAAGACTAATACTTGTATGTACATGATGGAAGAATTTCCATCAGGACACCGCTTTATTATGTCTTTTAACAATTAGAGAGTGTATATGGTGGTTTTGACATTTAAGTAGCACATGAAGCCATGTGTCGGGATCCGTTGAGGGGTATATGGGGCATGTTATGGATGGGAATCTTTCTATTCCAAAGAAGAGTTGTTTGCGAGCGTTTCCAATATAGTGCCCTGTACGGAATTTGATGAGGCATGTTATTTGCGAGTCTGAGATGTTGGGATTTTTCCAAAAGTTTGTAGAGAGTTCATTGTCTATGTCGTTATTTTTAGTCCATTTCTCTATGTTAGGAATATTTTCTGAAATTGTATCAAGATTGTTGTAGAGGTCTTGTTTTTTGAGATATTTGCCCAGAAATCTAATTGGGCCTTTGTCAGGGATATCTTCTTTGGAAGGCCATTCTTCTTTTTGAAAGTAGTATGGGGTAGCATGGGCATGCTCATGTGGGTCTTTGGCATTTTTGTGTGTTTTCTCTCGGCCTTCTTTTGCTAATTTGTCAGCTTGTTCATTGCCATCAATGTTGGCATGGGCTCTCACTTTATGGAGGGTTGTGATTTGTGTACGGTTTTGTAACATTTGGGCCATTGATGTTAGTATGATTTGATCAGGGTGGCTATTATGAAGGGTAGGGTGTGTTATTTGAGAGTTTAATAGGTAGAGTGCATTTATACAGTCGGTGAATATATGTGCGGGTTCATTGTTGTGTTTTGTTGTGATGATTTGTAGTGTTTTGTGGATGGCCATGAGTTCTGCTCTGAGGATATTTTGTAGTCCATGGAGTCTTTTGGCTAGTTTGATTTCCTTGAAAGCATTTTGCATATTGAAATGGCCTGCATAATCCTTCAATCTAAATTCCATCCCATTAAACTTGTATGGGCCTCATTTAAACGACTATTAAACTTTTATCCTACTCCTCCTCATGGTATCCTTACATTACAAGTGCAAGTGTAAGAAAGTTTCATGTATTATAATTTAGAAAATAGTAAGAGAATGTGTGCCAACATGCCACGTCAAATTGCGGTTGTTATGATTGCAAAAAGACAATGGACACAATTTTAAGTGGTTTTTGAAATGTAGTTGAAAATCTGAGTCTATGTACACAAATGTGCTTTCAAAATTTTGTTTATATTGTTGTGATTGGAATTTTTCTTTACTCCTCATCATTGGTGTTCTAAACTACTTCATACTCTACAATTTCTATTTTTCAAAGTTTAATTCCTAAATGAAAAAAGTTCTAAGGTGGGCTCATCGAACTGATGAAAAAAAGTTATGCCATCTTAAGGAAAAAATTGTCGAGTGCGGGCACGTTGGTCAACTCCAAAAACTTCTGCAAAGACATTCTAGTGAATTTGAGATTTTCAATACTAGGAGATGATATTATTTCTTTCCATATTGTCAAGAAATATTTTCAGCCTTTTGTGAGAAATGCATTTTATCCCGAGTCAAAGATTTTTACACATTGCCACAGCTTATCAGACTAGGAACCAAAGATACTTCTTCTTTTCCACATAAAACTTTGAGATCTTCAAATTTTTCACTTTTTATTTTTTCTATTACACGACGAGGTGTAAGCCTTCTTATTGATCATTTGAATTATCATTCTAAAACATATTTTGTTTCCAAAAAATTGAAACGTGAATTGGCAAAAAATTGAATTGTTCACTAAAAAATTAAAGTGTTTTTGGTGTGAAATTGTTTAGGAAATTGAGGGGTCAAATTGGAATTTGATCACTAAGTTTCACTCCATAGTCATTTGAATGAGTTGTTGTTTTTACAAACTCAATTTTTGCAGTCTAAATAGGTTTGAGGGAGTGTCTTTGAGAGATATAGGAGGTTATGAGTGCCATCACATAGAAGCGTTGGTGAAGCTACATGAAGCCACGTGCATAATTTTGGCAACCTTGGAGAAGGCATGTGGTGGGACCATGGGGACTAATAAACTAGGAAGTTAATTGGGAGATACTGGGCTACGTTTCCAAGGAGGCGGACGTGCTCTTAATTAAAGACTTGACCTATGCTCCATTGGGGACAAGGGGGTCCACTAGTCTCTCTTATAATATGTGTGGTAGCCTTGCCGATGTGAAGCCATGTGCACAGTTTCAATAACCCTCATGAAGTCACGTAAACGGTGATATTTCCAAGGTGGACAATGATATTTCCAAGATGTATTTTTACTTTGAGTTTAGTTACAATCTCAATTTCACTTACATAAACTTAAATGACTCATCAAGGACAACGTGTCAGTATACTAGCGTTCTTTACTAATATAAGCGTGCCAATATATCCAATGATCCTACCTAGGTGATACCCGGAGCCCATGTTAATATCTCCAAGGTTCTCTACGTTTCTCTGTTGGGGACAACGGGTCACTATACTAGTGTTTATAAGTGCAATCTCTATTTCCATTGATTTTAAAATGTTGAGTTGAAGCAAAATTTTCAGGGGGTGGGGGATTATATGGCAAGTTTCACCTTATCTTTCCCCTTCTACAATAGTCCTCCCTTTCATTGCCACCTTCCCATCACGGCCACTCTATATTTGGTCCCAACTCCACTCCATTTCTACCCATTCACTTTTTATCAGCTCCAAATTGGTCAAGATCCTAATGTTTGGTGGGCGCTAATGGGGCTACCTAGTGGCAGAAATGGGCCAAACATGGCCAAACATGGCCAAACATGGCCAAACACTTTGAGAATTCATAACTAATTCAATTTTCATTGGAAAAATATGAAACCACTTGGATTGAGATTGTAATTCTATAGGCTGTCATTGAAAAATAAACATATAATTATATGGGTTCTCCTCTTCTACACATTGCTTAATCTGTCAGTCATGGGGGGTATACCTTAGTAAGGGCCGCTTCACACCTACCGCCCAAGTCAAGAGTCCGTCGGTTTCCACCAATGAGATTGCTTGAATCGCCAAAGTCCGGCCTCTCGGCCTTCACACCAAAGGCCAAAGCCCAAAGGCCGTCGTCTTCCACTGTGCCTACATGGCATGGCAATACTTTTGGAGAGTTTTGGTGCTAAGGCGACGGACTCTTGAGCAAAACTAGGGTCGCCATTTTTAGTCGACCCAAATTTACTTTTGAGAGTCCGTTGATTTTTTCAATAAAATAATCAAAATCTGACAAGATTTGGACTGTTAGATGATAGAGGCCGAGTTTTCTGGCTGATTTTTTTTGGCTAATTTTTTTGGCTGATTTTATTGGCTGATTATCTAGGGCTGATTTTTTTGGATATGGGGTTTGGACTTTAGACTTGGGCTTTGAGGCTTCACACCACAACCGCCCAAAGGCTTCAATTTATATGTTTTATTTTATTTTTAAATCCAAAGGTTTGGACTCTTGCCATAGTTTGGGCAGAAATTTTACGGACGGACTCTCGACTCGGCCTGGTGTGAAGCGGCCCTTAGATTTGTGAAGAAGCCTACCGCTTTCCGAGGCACTTGAAACGCGAGAATTCCACAAGCCCTCCCCTTCCAAGTACCCTATTTCCGTGAATAAACATACGTAGATTCCAGGCCCCAAATCTACAGCGTCCATGGATACCACGTAGGCGTGCAGTTGGTGGAATAGTCGTCCAAAGCGCGAGATCCCGAAGAATGATCCTTTCCACGCCACGCGCTAGCGACGCGAACTTCAAGCTGCAGGAAAACCGGCATCGACAATCTGGTTACGTGGTGTCCGCGGCGCGTATCCCGACCCAGCCTGATGGACCACCGCTCTGCGAATCACGCATCACATGGAACTCACCTCCCAGTGACTTCATCTCGACTGCAGTCCGCACTTGCACTGTGGCCGAAACTATCGATTCATCACTCTTTCGGCGTCTAGAATCCGTTTCACTGAGTAGATCGCGCTGCTATTCAGACTCCATCTCAGTCTGTAAGCACATTGACAGTTTCTTTACCTCTAGACGATCTAGACATCGATTGCACATGACCTGGAACGTTGCTAGAAATCGGGTTACTCCATCGCCAGGCTCGTCTTCTCGGTTAGTTAGTACTGAGGATCATCTATCGGTCTCATGTTGCGATGAGATCTGTGTCTAGAAACTTGAGTCTGGTACAAATCGGGTTCTTAGCAGGTGAGGATTCTTGAGGTTCCCTTCAACCAGAGAATTTGGGTTACGATTCCTGCACCAAGAGAATAGGGTTGATCATTTGATAGGTTAGAGAGTTATTCCCCACCTCAATGGCTAGGACAAGAGCAGCGGCGATGGTGGCGGCGACGACGGCGATGGCAGCAACAGGAGGCGCTCTAGCCTACGTCTACTTCACAGGCCCCCCTCAGCCGCCATCGCTTGATCCTTCGCCAGCTCCTCCTCCACGTGCCGCCCACTTGTACAGGCCTCCGCCGGACTTGCCGCTCTCCTCCAAGCTGCCCATCATCCCGGATGCCAACTTCGAGGAGCTGGAGCGCCAGGATGCTGCCCTGTGCGACTACGGCCCGCTCTGGGAGTGCATCGTGAATGGCAACGGAGGGTGCGAGGTCCTGGAGCAGGATCTCCGCGAGTGTCTGGAGCGCTGCCGAGCTGCTACTGCTCCTTCCAGGCGACCTTGATTGGATCAGGTCGGAAACTATGACATTGCCGATTAGGGTTTTCTCAGGTGTTTTTCAAGAGTTTTGACCTCATTGTTTGATCCATTGACAGTGGCTCTTTGGAGAAGACGAAATATTTGATGAGAAGCCAGCACTCTGGAGTCGGATTCTTGTGATGTGAGTGCCATTCATCACGGTTGATTCCCTGCAGACCAGTGTTGGTAGCTGTACATTAGTGTATTCAAACACATTGAAGCTCACTTGAGCAAGTGAGCGCTCTCTATGGACGAAGGAGGAAGATGAGGACCGCGTTGATTCCTCACACATGCCCCAGGTTGTTAAGAGAGACAGACAGAGAGCCATCAATCAAACAATCACCATCATGTTGTACTATTTTACCATTCGTGGCAAAGAGGGAAAGCCAATGCTAGGTTTTCGAGACACTTTGCAAACACCAATTCTCTTGTTGATGCGAAACTGGATTTTGAGTGGTTCTTTGTTGTGTAGTTGTGTTGAAAGTAATGACAAAACTGTTGCGTATTCTTTAGGTGGCACAGTAATCCGATTCTGGGTGCTACAAACCTGGCTTGAGAAAGATACACAAGCTCAAGCAAATGCAAAAGAAAAAGCATGTCGTTTCAGTTTCGGAACACCTACGCAAAGCCAATCAAACGCTTCATCTCTGTTCTTTGTCGGAGTCGGGCGGCCGTTGCGGAGAATACAGTATGAAGATCGGTGGAGTTTGATGACCCAAAAGTTGCGCTAAACCCTAAACCCTATGATACAATTAGATTCGGAGCTTCACCGAGAAGAAGCTTGAAATTCGCCCAGCTTCCTCGACATCTACCAGTACCCTGTGAAATTTCAGATCATGTGAATAGGGTAAGTGCTCCTTGTGACTTACGCTAGGGTTGAACTTTGGGTGTTTCACACTTTCGCTGATCGTTGTTTTCGGGCAGTGTGAAAATCTGGAGACGAACGGTCGTGTCGTGGTCGGAGGAAATGGGTGTCCAATCTGAGAAAGTGGCTGTGGTTGTAGATGAAGAGAGCACCGACGAGAAGCAGGGTGAGACACCGTCCAAGTTTTGCAGCGCTGTTGTTTTGTTCAAAATGCCTCTAGATGAACTGCTTGGAATCTTGCGCCGAATCGGTCAGTCTCTGTTGCTAGCATGTGTTTGGATCATGGAATTCGCCACTTGATGTTCCTTCAGATGTCGAGAAGGCCGCCAATGCAACCGAGAAGATCCATGAAGCTGTTGATGATCACAAAACCTCCACCGCCGTTGCCAGCAGTTCGAAACGCGGTGAGGGAAAGTGGACATCGCACTTCTCTGTTTGGATATCACATACATCTGTTCCGAATAGTATATCACAACCTAGTACTTTTCTACAGTTTGTTTCATGTCAAAAATCTAGGACAGAAGGCCTGGTTTGTACACAAGCATCTGCTCCGAGTATCAGACCTAAAGTTTTCGACATGATTTGCTGATCCATGTGTTTGACTCCAGGAAAATCTGCTCTGGACGTGGAGGAGAGCCGGGCGTTGCTCTCGAAATCATGGAACCTCGCCCTCCCTGCATCCACCAAGAAGCTCCTCATCCTGGACGTGAACGGGCTGTTAGTCGCGCGCTACAACAAGCTGGACCGGAGCCTGATCCCACGCGGCGCGCACCACGCGGTGGTGGCGAAAACCTACATGTTCAAGCGCCCCTTCTGCACCTCATTCCTCACCTTCTGCTTGGAGAATTTCCACGTGGGAGTGTGGTCGTCCATGATGGAGAAGAATCTCCGCAAAGCCCTGGAGTTCATCTGCCCAGGAACGAGGAACCTCCTCTTCGTGATGCATCAAGGGGACTGCACCAACACGGGGATGCGCAACCCGAGCAAGAAGAAATCACCGCTGTTTCTCAAGGAGTTGGCTAGGGTTTGGGCGAGGTTCCCTGGCAGGTTCAGTGCAAGCAATACGCTGCTGATCGATGACACGCCCTATAAAACCTTGTGGAATCCCCCACATACGGCCATCTTCCCGCAGGCGTATGGGTATGACGAAGGAGACGAGTTCTTGAGAGGGACGCTGGTTGAGTACTTGAAGGGAGTGAGAGATGCACCTGATGTGCAGGAGTTTGTAAGGACGCATCCGTTTGGGGAGCCTGCTGTTGCTCCCGGGTGCTTGCATTGGGGCGTGTACCAGAGGGTCCTCAAACGGAAGCAGGACGCGGTTCAAACGCCGGCTTCAGATGCAGTGCTGACGAGATTGGAGAGCCTCTCTCTTGTGTAGAATCGCATCCTGTCAATAAATGTGAAGGAAGCATTCAAACCCTCACAAAGCAGCGAGTAGAAGAAGAATCATCTGAAAAATTCCACGAGAATTATGCTATGTAACTTGGTCTTGATCGTCTTCACACACTCACAGCATCACCATCATCTTGTACCCTCACCATTGCCTTCTCAACGGAGAGTCACCAGATTATCACCTTCACATCACCACCATCTCTAGGGTTTTGAGTGTGCACGAGCAACTCACACCTCTGCAACCAATCCATGACACATCCTTGCCGTCTTCCTCCACAACTCCGCATCATGAGGTGAATTCAGGGAGTTTTAGGGTTTGGAGGCGAGCTTTGGAGGCACGATGAGGTGAGAGAGGCGAGAGAGAGAGAGAGAGGGGTGGTTTTGTGTGTGCGCGATGGACGCCGCGAGTGGGCGGCCGCTGGCGTGGCTGCCCGCGGGGCTGACCTCGCTCATCCTGTCGCTGGAGCGAACGGACGTCCAGCTCAAGGCGTTCAGCGTCTCGCACGCCGTCAAGGCGCTCCTCTCTGTGAAGAGAAACGAGGACTCCCCCAAGAACCACCTCTGGGGAATGATCCCCTTCCACCAGCAGCAGCAGCAGAGGAGCGCCGCGCTTCGGGAGCTCGCTAAGCCCTTGTGCGCAGCGGGCCTTTACACGCGCTGCTCCTGCGACGAGAGCTCGGAGTACTGCACCTGTGGCTGCGCAGATTGGTGCGTTTCTGAGGAAGAGTTTGAGGAGGTTGAGGACCACGGGTTTCCGCTTATGCTCAACGGGCCTGGCTCGCGCTTTCGCGACTCTAGATTTGGGACCAAGAGAGTGCAGGGTTTCAGTTGGGCAAGTCCGTTGGAGAGACGAGCTGCTGCTGTCGAGGGGAAATACATCGTCGAGAGTGGCGGCTCTGGCAGAGTCGCTGAGGAGGAACGCAGCGCTGATGATTCCAGGCAGAGCGAGGTTTCTCGTCCAAGCATCCCTCGCGAAGTGAAGCAGACACAGCAAGATGATGTGAAACCGAATTCTAAGAGTTTGCCTCAGAGGATTGCTTCTCCACAAGGTCATGGCGGCGATGCCATGGCTTCGTCGTCGTGTGAAAGCCGCAGGGGCCCCAAGTGGAATTTCCGGATGGGGCAGAACGCGGGCGCGGGGGCGTTGGCGGGCGGCGTGGTGAGCTTGTGCTTGCATCCGATCGACACCTTGAAGACGATCGTGCAGGCGCAGACGGGCGGGAGCCGCAACTTGCTTCCCATCTTGTCTTCCATCATCTCGGAACGAGGTACGCATTCTCTCTAGGGTTTCTCTTGTTGGCGGATCTACCTTCTTGTTGATAGGAGACCATTTCGTCTAGGGTTCAGGGTTTTGGGGCTCCGAATGCATGAGAAGAGTTTGGTTGTTGAATTTGCGTACTGATGATAATATGTGTTGGTGAGTTCATCCACCTTCTTATGAAGAAGTGCCCATTCTGTGTGCAGGTTTGAAAGGTTTGTACAGGGGTCTGGGTAGCAACCTAACGTCCTCAGCCCCAATTTCAGCCATCTACACACTCACATACGAAGCTGTCAAAGCAGGTCTGCTTCGCCATATCCCAGAGGTAACGTCATCTATAGTACCACCTGATAAAATTCTTGAGTTTTGCATCAGAGTTGACGTTTGGTTTTGATGTGAACAGGACATGTCCGCGTTTGCACATTGCGCTGCAGGTGGGTGTGCAAGTGTGGCCACCTCCATTGTGTACACTCCTAGCGAATGCGTGAAGCAGCAAATGCAAGTGAATGGATTGTATCAAAACAGCTGGTAACTGATGGTTTCTCTCTTCTGTTTCCACATAAAGTCGCTGTTTTTCATCTGCTCTGGAGTCCTTCCTAAGCTTTGGAAGCAATTTCTTTGGTATGATCAGGCAAGCTTTCACTTCAATCCTCAAGCAAGGAGGGCTTCCGATGCTCTACAAGGGTTGGGGAGCAGTTTTATGTCGTAATGTACCACAATCGGTGATCAAGGTAGGAACTGAAAGATTCAAGGCTATCTGCTCTTTGGCAACTGAGTTCTCTATGGATTTGGTTGCATTCTTCATTCTGTATGTAGAGGTTTTTTTTAAAAAGAAATTTAATGGCCCGAGTGTGACGATCATTTTTTTCTGTGGGTGGTTTTCTTTGCAGTTCTACACATACGAGGGTCTGAAACTTTGGGCTCAAGGTGGTCAACCTCGTGACACTCCTTTGACCACATTACAAGCGGTATGTGTGTAGTTATGAAGCAACTAGTCCACATGTAACACCCCTTTCTTCAACATATCAGACGAAATCTTGGAATGAGCAAAACTGTGGTTGATGATTATTTCAAAGTGTTATGTCTTGGCATCCATCATAGTTCTATCCATTCTTATTTTTACCTTTTTGTGCAGCTTGCGATTGGCGGTGTTGCTGGATCAACTGCTGCTTTCTTCACTACTCCTTTTGATGTCGTCAAAACTCGCCTTCAGACGCAGGTTTTACAGTCTTCTATAACATGATCCTTCCTTGGAACACGTTACATAAATGTCGCATGGTTCATGGTTGGGCACAAACTTGTATATCGTGAACTAAAGTTTCGCTTTGTTGAATGATAGATACCAGGGTCAGTTCAACAATACAATGGGGTTATTCATGCCTTTCAGTCTATCGCCACCACCGAAGGTGTTGCTGGATTATATCGGTAAGTTCTATACCAATAGAGTTATTTGTAAAGTGAGGCAAAGATATGACCTCTTTTTCCATCGTAAATCAGCTCCTAAACAGCTCTAAATTCCTATAATCAGCTCACAGAGGAAAACGGTGGCTTACCACGAGATGTATGCTTCTTGGTCCTTGTTTTAGCTGGTAGAGAGAGAGAGAGAGAGAGAGAGAGAGAGAGAGAGAGAGAGAGAGAGATTCAGCCGCCGTTGAACCTCTTCATTTTCTCTTCTAGTATGGATTTCTAACCTGGTAAATGGCATGCATTGTTGCAGGGGACTGGTGCCTCGGTTAGTGATATATGTTACTCAAGGAGCTCTATTTTTTGCCTCTTATGAATTTATCAAGCATGTGTTAGCAGTTGAAGTTCCAAGGCTCCGAATCAAAACCTCACAAATTGAAGGCTATCAACGACAACCGGCACCCATTCCTGCTGAGTCCACTTGAAGATGTCGAGTATCCATCAATTGAAGAGGTGACCATCTTGTAAGTGATCATTTGTGTATTCATGCTTCAATTGCAAATGAGAGTGGGATGTTATTTCACGTGTATTCACATCTCTTATGTCTCGTGTATAATCATGTTGTGTTTAATGCCTTAATGTTGAGGTTTTTGGTTTAGAAACTATCCAATTTGTTAAGATAAGGGTTTGTACATTTGGTGGTTTAAATAGTAACTAAAAATCCTCAACTCAGAAACTCTAAAATATGTGAATACTCTAACATGTGTCTCTAAAATTTCTATCAACTCTTGCTGAACATTTGACTTCCTACGCCTTCATTTCTTCTACTCTTCTTTCTTCTCTTCCTATTTAACCGTTTAAGGCCGATGAGCTTTTTTAAGCCTGGATCATGCAAAACATCTACGCACATGGTACACTTCACGGAAATCCTTGTAGCTTGCTGATGCTTGCATCGATTTTTGTGGTGCCGGTCCCAATAGATGCTCATCTTCCTCCACCTTTATGTCATAATTTATTTTTTTCATGGAGGTGGCCTGTAGCGTTTGCTAATGAGATTATTGTGCCGAAACGACCCAAAAATGGACACTAGGCCTTAAGGGTTAAAAAGGTTTTTTGCAAGGTTTCGGGTTCTTTTCAGCTAAGAACTTGGCTAGAAAATCAATCGGGTTTTCAGGCCTAGGCATAGCCTTCTCACATTGTTAGTAAGGTAAATTATTATCACAAGTTAATCATGAGTTAAGTTTATATATATGAACTCAAAAAAGTTAGATTTTAATTTAATGTGTTGGAAGTGAAATAAGGGTGGAGTAGAACTTTGCTTAATAATTGCATCAAACATCTTTACTCCTCATAAACAACTTTGCAACAATGACCTAGTCTCATAATATTTGTAATAAGATGTTTTGTACCTTTGATTCTAAGAGGTCATTCCCATCTTTGCGTTTATCACAAAATGTGACTAAAATCATGAATACTTAAAAATGGCAACAAAGTTGGTCATAGCAAAAAAAAAAACCCTAGTAAACCATTACGTCATGAAATCATTGTTACTTCATGATAGAAAATCAACACAAGTGGGAATAGAATAAATTGAATGTAAGAAGTGACATTTCACATTCATACCTCTCAATTGCTAGCAGTTGTAATCCATGAAGCAGTAAAGGAACTACAGTTGCCTCCTGCTCAATTAGCAATTAAAGTGTTAAAAGAATAATCGTTTGAAGAATAAAAAGAAATGAAAAATATGACAATAAATATGTTGATATCTTTATTGTGTAGACATAATTTACATTGTATAAATATTATAGTGTTTTTTTTACCAAGTATTGTCTCACAGGCAAAGCTCTAATCTCCAACAAATCTTGAGCTTCTTTTGCTGCAAGTGCTTCCTGCATATTCTTGATTAAATAATGCCCATGAGAATGAAAGTGTTTATTGCCATAGATCATTAAACCTCAAATAATTCACCAAAAAGGGGCCCAATTGCTCACCTTTAGAAACAAAAACATGGGGCAATATGAGGTACCTCCTTTTTGAGGTCAAACCATACCTCAGGAGTCAGGTTTAAAGCCTCCACAACTGCAGCTCGGAGAATTTTTTTTTAAATTAAAAAATCCCTATATTAGTGTTTCAAAACTCATAGAACTTTCAGACTATGAAGTTCATTTCAAACTTTTTTAGGGATGTTTTATTTGAGTTGAAGCCAATTCAAGGCTAAAATTAACGCGTTTATTTGGGAATACAATATTTTTAATGCATACTTTCTAGTTTTAGAAATCATTTTTGAAAATATTTTAAATATACAAATAACATTAGTGGCATTACGAACATGCTTTGGTAGATTTTATGAAGTTTTCACATTAAAATGTGGAAATTGAAGATACTAAAACTAGAATTGAAACACTAATGAGTCCAAAAATTGAGCATTTTTCCCCATTTAATACGGTGAATTGGGAGTATGATGAAAGCTACCTTCAAACTTTAAAGGAGCAAGAAACCTCCTAGAAATAATAGTCTAAAGGAGAAAATTCAATGCGCATGTCAAATCAACCAAGAATGAGTCAGCCAAATTCTTAGCCCCTTTTACAAATACCTACATTGGTTTCAATAAGGGCAAAAAACTAAAACATGCCATGAGGATGGATAACCAAATTGGATTGGACCAATGTGGAAATCTAATTTACTTCCACCGGGCATAATTAATACAAATATAAGGTAATAATTCAAAAAATGCATATATCATTTGTAAGCTATGTATAATTTTAAAAAATATTCATTATAACATAATTTGAGACATAAAAACAATGATTTAGGAAGTGCCTTGACTCCATCATGGAAATTTAGCTTTGAGCCTTTCACATTTTTTTGCATAAATAATTAGCAAAGTAGTACGAGAGGCGCTTACGAGCAGCGGCTTGGATTTGAGACCCTCGCACCGAGGACTTCTTCTTCTCTGCAACAACCGAGGCCTTCTTGTCCGACATGTTTGCAAATAAATTATAAAACACTCAACTCCCTGTGCATACTCCGGAAAAGAAGATCTATCAAGACAAACATCTTGCTTGGACTTTGTTGTTAATTTGATGAGGATGGATTTTTGCTACCTCTTATATTGCAGAGATGAGTAAAGCATGCATATCCAAACAAAATTAAAGCCAATGTCTTGAATATAATTTCTATATTTAGGCTAGTCATATAACCCTAATGATATCACATGAGAAATCAATCGAGTACTTGGATAGTAATTAAATGATCCTCTATAATCTCTTTAGTGCATATTGTGTGGAGTGTATGGAATTTGATGTTGCATGTGAGGCATCACATGACGATCAAAACACTTGCAACATGAACTCTCAAAATCTAGCGCCTCATGTTGTACTTGATGTTTAAGGGTTAACGTTGTGGAGATAGATATGAGCTACCTCTTACATATAATATATTTGTAGCGGAAGAGAGAAGAAGAGACAAGCTTGGATGAGCCACGATCAAGTTAGTCAACAATTTTTCATACCCATCAATTCCAAATATGCAAGCGACCTTTCACAAACCAAGCGGCACCTGTGTTTGTCATTAATTAAAAAAACGCTTATTTTGGCCACTCAATCTTGTGAATATTTTTTGTATATAACAAAATAACTCCTTTGCTAATTAAAATTCTATATGATTTTGAGTTGATTATATATAATTATAGATATTTATAACTACTTGGGTTGATTTGATTGATTCAAAACAAGAAATTATGTCAAAATTCATGGCATTTTTGCCTCAAATTAGTAAAAAAAATTATACTAAACTAAACACCTAGGTGTTACACTAAAAGCAAAGTCCCTTCATCAAAACAAGGTTAGAAAAGCCCACAACCTACAACCGACACAACAAAAAGCAACTAAAAAAACAAGGTGTAAGGTACGATAAACCAAGACTGTTTCATGACCCAATACCACCCACTTCTACATCTTTTTGGATTTTAGGGAGGAAATAAATGTTGTCCTTACATCACTTATGCATTGATTTAAAAATAAATTAACCCTTAAACAAAATGTATATACATGCACATATTTTACTTTATAGAATATACAAAAATAACTTCAACAAGACTTACACCTTTGAATTGAGGATTCTTCAACTAACATCTTTCATATGGAGGTCATTTCATTATGTGAACCTTATCATATTCAAATACAACATTATACACATAGAATATTGTAGCCATGAGGGGGCTTGTTCTGGCCTTTAAGGGCTAACCCTGTAACCCCTATAAGCCCTAGGCATTTTCCCTCAAAAAAACACTCCAAAAGTGCCACTATCAACAAGTGGCAACAAATCTAAATTTGAAGTGCAATTTTGGACTTTAAACCGTAAGATCTTAAAATATACTTCTATATGAACTTACAATAATTTTTTCGCTGCAATCCACTCCATGGATATGAAGATTATAGCGTTTGAAGTCAAGAAAATTGTTCATTTTCTTCACAGCATTCAGTGAATCAACCAAAATTTGACTTCACTTGGTATCAAATTTTTGCACTACACAAGGTCTAAACCTCTTACCATTATGTTAAACATGATGTTAGTTCCTTGTACACCAATTTTTAAAGGTATAGAAGTGGTGCAACATATTGAAAACAAGTGTGCAAGGAGTGGAGGTTCAAAACGTGCCAATTCACGTATAGTTTTTTGTGAACTCGAATCATTATCCAAATGGTCAATAGGAAGGTTTACACCACATGTAGTAGTAGAAGAAATAAAATATTCAAAAAATGAAGATCTCTAAATTTTATGTGGAAAAGAAGAATTTGTTTTGGTTCCTTGCCCAACATTGGTGCGGCAATGTGTGAAAACCTCTGACGTGGAATAAAATGAAATTACCAATTCATCAATTTTCTACAAAGCTCTTATCAGGGACAATCAAATATAAAACTTTAATAAAATCAATTGAATTTTAGGAACCTACCCAAAACGCAAATCGTCCCCCCATGTTTAATGGGCTCTTCAGGGTCAACCCCTACAGGTGCCAAAAAATGCAATGCAAACTAGAAAGGA
Organism: Bryoerythrophyllum caledonicum; assembly: GCA_963971425.1. Lineage (NCBI taxonomy): Eukaryota > Viridiplantae > Streptophyta > Bryopsida > Pottiales > Pottiaceae > Bryoerythrophyllum > Bryoerythrophyllum caledonicum. Next base: position 17,180,316 of record OZ020521.1, on the reverse strand, counting down.
GAAGCCACACTTCCCTTGGCTCCACAAGCCTGGGTTAAGGACGATGGCAAAATCTGGTCTAGGAGGGTCATAAATTGGGGTTGTCCTACCCTAACTTCCACGTCCCCAAAAAGTCCCCAATAAAGTCCTCGTCAGCCTTTTACTTTTCCACCTCAGCACTCACCCACCCAATCAACCTCAGCGGTGAACCAAACCGCCACCAAACTATCTACTGTACTAACTAATCCCAAATATCTACAGTACACTCTCCCTCACCCCAACTACAACTAGCAGCAGCTCTTTTCCCCCCAAACCTGCCTCCAAACTTAGCATCACCACCTCCATCTCCATCTCTCCATAAGTCCTCTAGTAAGTTCACTAGTAAGTTTGAGACGGCACTAGTCTTGGTCTTATTCACTTTTGAAGAAGGTTGGAAAGGGCTTCCTTCCTGTGAAATTAGACTCAAAAACCCTAAATAGGATTCTTTGACTCTAGAATTAGGGTTCTTTGACTCTCGAATTAGGGTTCTTTGACTCTCGAATTAGGGTTCTTTGACTCTAGAATTAGGGTTCTTGGACTCTAGAATTTGGGTTCTTTGATTCTAGAATTAGGGTTTTTTGGTTCGGAGAGGTGGGGGTTGATTCCAGTGTGTATGTCTCGGTAGCAGTTGCTCTTTCGAAACGATGATTCTAAACTCACATGGATTGCAGGTCAGTATGGTTGCTCTCTGATTGATTGCTGGAGATGCAGCAGCCATGGTTGCGTTTCATGTGAGATTGTGGAGAAAAGCATGCTCCACCCAAGTGGAGTTTTTTCTCTGGTAAAAAAACTCTCAACCCTCACTTTCCCATCTTTGAGGTGTGAGAACGATGATGCACAATTTTTAGGGACCGGAGTCCTTATATATCATGAGAAGGTGGTACGTCTTTATGACTGATACTGAGAATTACGTTGTTGGTGGAAGGAGATCATTTGTTATGTAGAGTCTAATTTATTCGAACTTATATATTTGTGAAGCAACACCATCAGTGTGACCTCTTTTTATTTAATCTCATATACCTTGATGGTTGCGGTCGGTGATTCCACATTGTTAGCTGTGTTAAAACTTGGACACATCCTAGTGTCAGTTTATCTTCATAAACCATGGACCAACACTGATCTTCCTGAAGGTGTATGATGGTTGCGCTTTGTGATGGTAGTTATTCGAGTTTGTGTAGTATCATCTACACATCCTAGTGTCAGTTTTCATGTAGCAAGTGCATAAGAATCACAAACCTTGTTCTTTGTGATACCGTTCGTTATTTGACGTTGTGTTGTAAAACTTAGACAGATCCTCGTGTTGGTTGTGCCTCTCGAGACACTGATGTTCCTGTTGGTTGTGCTCTGGTTTACAGGTGACGATCAATACGTTTTTGCTGCAATTTTCATGATGACGAAGGACAATGACTTCAGCAAGGACGACGACCAAGTGTCGGACTGGACCAAGGGGCTGCCGTCCCGCGAGGAGCTCACGCCGCTCTCCGACACGTTGATCTCACGCATTCTCGGGAGCGCCTTCCGGATCAAGCACGAGGAGCCCATGATGGCGGAGGACGTGCAGCGCGAGTCGCAGGCCACCATGCGCAACCTCTTCAACCACAAGTACAACGCGCCCCCGCTCGATGCGTTCCCAGCTTTCCAAGAAGAAGATGCAGACCGTAAGTGACCATCAATTTGTGTCGAGGATCCGTGTCTAGGGATGAATACTGATCTTCTAACGATCATTTTCAGGCGGCTACGGCCACGGAAGGGAGTTGGATTGCCGAGTAGAGGAAGAGTTTCGAGAGAAACACCGAGCGGACGACGAAGGAGCGAACCAAGACCGAGAAGACGACTCACCGGCGAGGCGAGTGATTCCGCGGCTGCTCTCATCTGGCAGCGGCACGGCAGAGAAAACCACCACCACAGGAAACCCAGGTCGAGAGAATCCTGAAAGCGAGCAGGCGGAAAGGCCCGGAGGCCAGGAAGAAGGCGTGGCGGATCTGGAGCCCGAAGACGCGAACTCCGCGGGCGGCGCCGAGGACCCGAACGCGAAGCGGACGCGGCTGGTGTGGACGCCGCAGCTGCACAAGCGGTTTGTCGAGGCGGTGGGGCACGTGGGCATCAAGAATGCGGTGCCCAAGACGATCATGCAGCTGATGAACGTCGAGGGCCTGACGCGCGAGAATGTGGCGTCGCACCTGCAGAAGTACCGGCTCCACCTGAAGCGCATGCACGGGCTCTCCGCCGACGACCTGTTCGCGTCCACGCCGCCGCCGCCGGGCCACGACGCTCCTCCGTTCCAGGTGCCCATGGGGTTCATGCGGCCCGGCCAGTTCGGCGGGTTCGAGCATGTGCCGTTCGGCGGCGGGTTCATGCATCCTGCTGCGGCGGCGGTGGCGGCTGCGAATGCTGCTGCTGCTGCTGTCAATGAGAACCGGAGCCGGAATGCGCACCACCAGAGTCATCCTGCCAACTCTTCGTCTCAACCTGAGCTCCCTTTGTTTCCTAGACGTTGATGGCATGCTCTTGTTGATACACACACATACACACCAAGTGTGGTGTCGTGCGAGTCTTGAGTTTCCTGTTGAGCGTCTTCCGATGTACATTCTTTCTAGGACCCTTCTCCTTGCAATAAGTAGATATGTCGATTTATTTCACCTCCTTACTGATTCTTTTTTGTTTGTGCGTGAGTTCGTCTTCGACGTTGTTTAAGTTGATGCTTCGATTTGTTCGCCGTGGACTTGCTCATCTTTAGCAGATTCCGTTTCTTGTCGGTTCATGTTTTGACGTGAAAATGGTGTTCCTAGTGATGATATGAACTTCTTATGAGTAGAACAGTCTTGAGTGTGAGCTTCTGTTGTTCCCTTATTATCAATAGTAACAGTGTTGATGTGCGAGTCTTCAGCGTTATGAAAATCTTGCCTGCGCAGAGGTTAGCATCATTGACATCTGATCCAACAAATTGTGACCTGAAAACTATTACCAATTTGAGGTCGTTTGGCAATCATAAACAGAATTGAATTATTGTCTTCGCTAACTCACTAGAATTTTTTTGTGAACCTTCTCAACACTACTTGAATAGGAAGCGAGGAATCCAAAGAAGCAATAGACTCTGAGATTGCTCTTCACTTTGGACATACTCATTGCGTGTTAAGGTAAGCCCCCCTATTAGTCTCATAATTTCACATCTTAAAAAGGCAGTTTTGGGAAAACATAGTCACGGTCCGTGAAGCTCTTTTTGTCGAGCTCTGAAATGTTGATTCTCGTTTACAGATTTCTCCCGTTGGATAAAAGACTCTCTCCAACAGACTGGCCGACCTGATCCATGACAGGAAATACTGTCACACTTTAGAAGAGGATTATAAGTTCTACACGCTCCACAACTGAAGCATTACAACGCTACTTCTTTGGCTAGAATGCAGGATCGACTACGCTAGTCGCACTGAAGTGAGAGCTGTGAATATTGATACAACTGTGTAGACAGGCTACAGTTTCCTCATGTCGAGTTGTTTCGCTGCCTTCGATCTTCCGAATGGCCGACGTCCAAGAGAGAAGCTGCGGGAAGACGACGACGACGACGACTGACGCATGAGGATTGTTGGAATCAAGGCACTGTAGGACCTTCGGATCCGAGTCTTCTCGGAAGAACAGGGAGGGGGCTTCAGCTCGGAGGAGTGCTGGATGTGCCAAGCCGATTCGTGGGGTCCAGGAAGAGGAGCCGTGTGGCCGAGGTCGAGATACTCGTCGACGTCGTCTTCGAAGCGACGTGTGGACGGCGGGGTTCTGGTCATGTAAGGAGACGAGGAGAAACCAGACGTGCCTGGGTTGATTCGCCTGCCGAAGCTGGGCTCGGAGAAAGCGGATTCATAAGAGGTAGACGAGTAGGGAGTGCTGGGATGGTCGTACGAGCTTCTGGCTGCATCCGAGTCGTAGCAAACGTCGAGATCCTCCGCGGGGAACAGCATGCCACTGTGTTCTATCACTCGTTGCGCTGCAGCGTCCGAGGTGAAGCACGCCGCTGCCACCATCGATTTCCTGCGCAACCTGTTCAGCTTCTTGAGTATCTTCTCCACGAGCTGCGCCTCGGCCACTACTGGTGGCTCTGGCTCAAATCCGTCGAAGCAGGGCGCTACTGACTCGTATGCTGGCAGCTTGGTTTGTTTGCGCGCGCCAGGAGGAGGACGGAGCGGAGGAGGCTCAAGGTTTGCCAGCCTAGCGGGCACAATCTCCGCGATCGGTGTCCCCGGAGCGGCTTCCCACTTGTACGGGATGGCAACAGGGGAACTCGGCATCTCATACTCCTGCTTCATTCCTCAATCTCTCTCTGCATTCCAGAGTGACCGAGTTGCACTCCTCGTCTAGAAATGTGTACCGTGACTGAACGTAGCAGACTCAACTTGTGCTACTTAATAACGGTTTGGTTCCCGCAACTATCGAGCTGCCAGAAAGATCTGTTGCTGCGCCTTGCACGTGCTCGTCAACCCGATAACCCAAGGTCGAAATAAACACAACAATGACGAGAATCTGTCGATAAGTGTAGTGCCACTTACGCGCAGGCTCAACTCTCTTCGAAAACTCAACACTTTCAACACTGTCACCATGCAAAACAGTACGGAATCTCGTTAGAACTGCCTGGCATTCCACATTCCACTCGACCAGCTCCGCAACGAACGAATCCTTCCAAAACACCCGAACGCAATTGTTCACAACCAACATGACACCTGATCTCAAATCAAAGATCAAAGACAGCGGCACACATGACCAACAAGAAGTTACTCGCTCACCACAACGGACTCTAGTACTGGTCCACTTCTTCCCCTCTCAAGTCCACTCCTGCACATCAAACACGAGACGATTCAGATCAGTGACGAAGAGCAGCGTCCTCAGCGAGAGGACCCTCATCTGAAAGGACGTATCAGACTATCACAAGTAGAGCATCAATTACGGACCGAAATAACCTCACCGCGGCGGAACTAGGTTGACCACATTTACGAGCACACAGCAGTGACTGCGGTGACGTTCAGGTAGTCTGCCGTGACTCTCGCTTTCGGCATCGATCGCTCGAAAAGTGCACGCTTTCTTCCACAGGGCAGTTACCGAATGCGACCTCGGGCTTTTCCCCTTTTGACAGACTTGGCGGAATCTTGCGAGAGTGGAGGCTCGTGCGGGCGTCCTGCCGTCTTTTTACAGCCGCAGTGAAGTTTGTTAAATGATTGTTGGTTGCGGACTTCCGGTGCCGGCTAATTGCAGTAAGTTCTCTGGCATGGACACACATGGCGCTCACCTCGACGCTGAGCAATTAATGCCGCAACTTTGGAACAGCAACTCCAACAGTTAACTCCGTTCCAGCCTCTATTATTGCACGTACAATCAGGTACAGTAGATATGTTTGGGGCGGTTTACCAACAACTCCTCCCATGCACCTCTAAAATCTGTCATTGGCCAATCGAGTTGATGGAGCCAATCACAGAGTTTTAGAGGTACATGGGATGAGTTTTGGTCTGGAGTGTAAACCGTCCCTGAGCTACACCAAACGCTGCATATAGTGCGGACCAGAGTAGTTTGAGTTTCTAAACTGATTGGGAATTTTCATCTAATCGATGACTGGTACATGCCTGCTTGAAAAATGAATAGCCAATCAGATTTTGACATGCTTGATGCAAATTAGTGTGGGTGATCCACATCAATTATGAATCCACACTAGAGTTTTTCTGAAAGTGCTTTCCGAATGGGCAAGTCAGGAGGAATATGGTGCCAGAGAGTATGAGATGTATAAGCGGAAATGTTTTTTTCTGCACCAATGAAATGCTTTGCAATCAATGTTCTTGGGCTCTACCCCATGCAAGCTAAAGCTCCCCCATGGTACCCTAAGTTCTCGCAGCGTTGACCAATAGTTCCCCCAAATCTTTCCCAAGGCAAGACACCATGTGCATGTGGTCCCCGGTTACTAACATAAGACCCTAAGATTTGAGGTACCTATCCAGTGTATTTTGGTGACTTTGAGGAAAACTCAATTACATTCAATGTTTGGTGTAGTGTACACAATTCTCTAAAGATAGTGTCGACCAGAGTAGTTTGAGTTTCTACACTTATTCGGGAATCTTCATCCAGTTTGGTGTAGTGTACACAGTTCTTTGAATACAGTGTGGACCATAGTAGTTTGAGCTTCTACATTAATTGGGAATTTTCATCCAATTGGCGACTCGCACACACTTGCTTGAAAAATAAATTGCCAATCAGATTTTGACATGCTTAATGAAAATTAGTGTGGGTGATCCACATCAGTTATGAATCCACACTATGTTCAGTGTTTCGTGTAGTGTACACGGTTCTCTTAATATTGTGTGGACCAAAGTACACTAAAAATAATGTTTAGTGTATCCACACTAGTCTAAAAATGATGTTTAGTGCATCCACACTACTTGATTTATAGATGCTACAAGTTTTTATCCTTGGTGAATTTTTTTACAAACTATGTCTACACTAATCGGCCTATGTGCGTAGTATAGATAGTTGTGCCCTTGATAAGATCTTTGTCAAAAGTAAAAAGATATAGCACTTCCAAATCATATAGTAATATGGAATTTGCTAAATATGCACTTGGTCAATTTTACTTCACTCCTTCACTGCATATGGTTCACTCATCCAAATCAATGTAACAATGATTTTTTTTGGGAGTGCGGAGATATAGGACATTGGTAACCACATACATAAAAGCCATTGTTTAATTTAAGATAAGACACAACATCACTTTTTTCAATTGTTCTCCATACATCTTGCAACTTATGCAACCACTTTCATGTCATTTTTTATATTATATCATTGCATACTAAAAAAAATTACAACTTTGATCTACTCTTCCTAAAACTATAATAAATCCACGATCAGGAACTAAACATCGCTAGATTTTGTCTTATACATGATACATAGATTTCTATTTCCTTATATACATATATATAAATATAATAATATGCATATATTCTCATCTACATACCATTTTCTATATCCTTCTAAAAACTATTTTCTTCTCTATTTTTCTATGTACATATATTAATAGACATATATTATTTTTTTATAGACATATGGATGTCTACAAATTATAGACATGTATATATTTTCAAATATGCACATACCGGTATGTAGCAATATACTATATACAACGGATGATGTAGTAAATATACAAGTATAAGCTACACCTTTTCATAAAAATTTATAACTTCATCTTCAGCACGCCACCTGATTGGCTATAAGATTATTCTCCACTTCTTCATCCTGCCATGCCATGAGGTCCAACAGATGTGCTTTCATAGGTTCCGGTATACGAATCCCTTTCTCTGTCTGTACGCCATGTACACTACAGTGAGACTCCACGACCTTTCCCTTCTTGTTACTCTTGGTTGTATGCATCCACAATATCCAACTTGTTTCAATGGGTACCCAATCTGACATTTCGTACGAAGGCCCCAAATTGCATGAAGACGATTGTTGTATTGTTGACGCCATTCTCCTTCTTCATTCCTTCTTCCTGCCTTCGCTCTCGGCCAATACCTCCGATGGAAATAGAGTCTCACCCTCCAATATCATACCCGGTTTTACTTCTCCCATAATAATGCCACAACCCACATGCTCCTTCGTCTCCCCAAAAAGCATCACTCGATGCTCCGCATCCATTTCAGACGATGTTGACGCTTTTAACCGTTGAGTTGATGGAGCCCTTCCAGCACAAAGAACACGAGCTGCAATTGACAAGGGATGGCCTTCTCCCATTGTCGTGCCTCGCACACAACTTGGCTAATTTGTTGTGAGACTACCATTGACCCCTAAATTACCAAGATTAACCTTGAAGGACCGGGCGGGTTCCTCTTGTGTCAATCTTTAGCATTCCTTTTGGAAAAAAATATTGTAGATGGACATTACTAAAAGCTTTGTGTGAGTCCAAGATTTTCCTCAATCCGACATTTAATGAAAAAGTTATACGGATTTGAAGGTCAAATGGGGAGAGCGGGCCCGTCGGGCAACTCCAAAAACTTTTGCTAAGACACTCTATTGAAGGTGATATTTTCAACAACGACAAATATTATTATTTCCTTTCATATTGTCAAGAAAAATCTCTTGTCTTTAGTGAGAAATAGCATATAAATCCAAGTCATACATTTTCACACATTGTCGCACATTGTCGGGCTAAGTATCAAAAAATCTTCTTCTTTTCCACATAAAACTTAGTGATCTTCAAATGTTTACTTTTTATTTTCCCCACGGAATTGTGTGGAGTAAACCTCTCCATTGACCATTCGGATTCTCATTCTAGAACATATTAGGTTCACAAAAAAATAAAACGTGAATTGATAGTTTATGAACCTCCACTCCTTGCACAATTTTTTTCAAAATGCTACAACTCTCCCCAACCTCGCAAATTTTGTTGGAATTTTGATCCACAAAGCATGCATGTGGTGGGACCCACCGTAGCATATTTCACCTTTGCTCCAAAGTTATCGAATATTCCATTTGGATGTAAGTTATGATGATACGAAGTTATGGGGAAAATTAGTTAATATGAACTTCGTGTGGGGCCCACATGGAAGAACTTGTTGTCATGATGAAATATCTTGATTCTATTTTTATCGTCCAATTCGACCTTCTAAAACTGAATTAGATAAGTCTAATATTCAAATGATGGATTATAGGATTTTGTAAAGTGTTTATTGAACAATATTATTAAATATGGATTCAATCTGGAAGTACTTAAGGATCCAAGCTAACCTCGAGGATTCATTTGGTTGAAGAGTGTTTTCCTTGATAGGATTTCCGCATGGACTTGAAGGTCGTTTTTTTTTTTGAAGCGGTGGATGAAACGATGCGGTGGTTGATTGGTGTTCTGCGATCTTTGGGTTTTTTCTATCAAGACATGTGCAAGGTATGTGAGCTTTCAAAGTTGTTACGTAATCCCTTTGCGTAGATAAAATACCACCCTCAAGCTGTGAAGTTTCCCAGGAAGACCATGGAGCAAGCGACAAAAATATATGAGACCACCGTTTCATCAAGCAAGTTTCCGAAAGGCGTGTACAGCTTCAATACCACAGCCCTGGAGAAGATCACTAAGAAGAGTAGGACATACTATTTCATCTTCTCTCTGGTATGTACTATGTATACGCCGCCTCTCAAATTACCTTTTTCACAACCTGTAAGCCTGTTCCGGTTTGACTCTGACTTGACATCTAATGAACAAGCTTTGCAAGATTGTTTTAACTTACATCCCATATGTACTAAGGACAACTGGGTGGGTAAATGGATGACCGCAGATAACGGTGGATGAAGGAAACCTTGCACCTCTCAGGCCTACCATGCGGGCGGATTTACAGATGACCATCGCTAATGCCCATGTAGCAAGTTTCACAATATCAGGTCAAAACCGAGCCTTCTTCCACATTTGGGATGTCATCTTATTGATCAAGTTATTATCGCCATATAGTAATCATAGGATTCAATCTACTTATGCACTAATCTGATGTTCTAAAAAATTTACAGCTAGAATTACAATCTGACGCTCAAAAAAGCAGTGTACCATGGAAATTTCCATTTTCATCATACTAACTATGCTTAATATATCAGTGCTTTCGGGAGAAATGTCATCAGCTTGCATCATAAATGCAAGCGAAGCACCAGGCAACCATCTCTACCCTGGGCAGATTATTGACGAAATGATCGTTGAGGTAAATCAAGTTCTCGTTTACAGCAGCACTATGTAGTTTGATCCACTGTATTGTAGTTAGGCTGAGATTTAGCCAAGTATGGCCAGTTTGTGTTTAACACCTTCAATTGCGGCCTTTGTACTGTACAGTTCGATTTGGATAGTGATATGATGTTTCACTATGTTTCCTTGCCAAGGATAGAGCATAAGATTATTGAAACAGTACTGTTGTTCTACGTGCAGGTTCAACACGAATGTCAAAATCCCGTTTCCAGTGGCAACAAAGTGAAGGTGCTCTTGGATGGTTTTGCGTTTCAGGATAAGATCGGACCTGAACGTTCCGTGAGCTCATCTCCTCTTATGCACACCACTCATTTAATAGTCTCTCGTCCTTCATCCTATGTGTGGGTCAAGTGTGTGATATACTAAAGTCCATACACTACCTAATATTACATTTCGTCCACTGAGGTGGTGAAAAGTCTAAGAAAGAGCATCCTTCCCAGCATGGAACTGTTCTTTGAATCTGGTGAGGAGCTCCATCTGTAGTGGTAGCACTTGCAGAAGCCGCTTGATATAGTAAGCAGAGGCCAACACAAAACTAGGGAACATGTAAAATGATCAACCAGCAACGAAACCCTACAAGATCTGAAGGTAGATATGTCATCACACGAGCACAGACTGAGACAGCGATCTAACGAGTACGATTATGGAGTATATGAAGAACAAACCGTTCACTTCTGCTTCTATGAGTTAACACAACCTTCACTAACTGCCTAAAAAAACCACCTTCTTGAATCATCATAGGTCACCTTAAGAAGATTCCGGAGATGGTTACAACATGTAGGTTTGCTGACTGCCGAATCTCATCAGCTCAATCTCCTGTGCATCAAGATGATTACAGCTCTACTCTACTACAACACATTGATGAACATTCAGGTCCGCTTACAAGAATGTTGGAAACCAAGTGACACAATCCGCTCTTGCAATTGATTGAAGGTCCTGTCATAAACAAGGACAGCCGAAACACAACGTTCTGAGCTTTCCAGAATCCATATAAAGAGCACAACAGACGGAAATTCCTGCTGGATACATACCCGGTGGACACAGGTATGTTCACGCCAATAGTCAAAGAAATGCTGCAGGTCAATGCAAAGTTTAGATACCTTAGCGGTTGTGCTTAGGTTGCTTTCCACGCCGTCAGACAAGGTTGCAGCGAAGTTGAAGCGCCTTCTTTCACGTCTTCAGTCTTGGCTCTTGCTCAGGAAGGTCCATATTTCTTCTCCATCTCCACTGCCTCCAAGAGAATCATCACATCTTGCAACCATGGCCCCAGATAGGCAAGTAGTGACTCTGCCATATGTGACTTCCTCTGTCATCCCTTCTCCATTTCAGATAGTAAGATTCAAATGAACACCTGCCGCAATCAGCAACGAACCCCTCATCTCATCATGAAAAGTACAATCATGCGTGATAATGGTAATAGCACTGTTCTTTGATGCTAAGCAACAGACTTTGCAAATAACATGTCCACAATCGTCTGGATGTAAACTTCCAGAGCGTGAACACTAAGCAAAGCAGCCAACTCAAAGGCCATGGCAACCATAAAAAGATCAGACGATCAGAGAAATCGAACCCGCAGGCAGCAATCGTGAGACGCACCTGCAAGTGAGGATGAGATGCGGGTTCCGAGGGCGACAGGAATGCGAGAATCGAGTGCGATGGCGAGGATGGGAACGAGGAGAGTGAGGATGCTCGCGGACTGCTGGAGTGAGGTGAAAGCAGACGCCAGGTCTGGTGAAGGTGACGACCACCAGGAGCGGGGCAGGACGCCCGGAACTGTAGCAGCTCTGCAAACTGAGATGACCAAATACCGGGAATCGGTAAGATACGGTATTTGACAGTTTCAAAGACGCGAAATAGTGCGTCTTCTCCCTCGGGTATAAGTGTGCGTGCTTGGCGTCCCTGAGAGCTCAGTCGTTGATGAGGGTTTGTGGCGCTGTAGTTGTGAGGTCAAGGTCATCACCTCCAGTAATCTGGAGCGAGGAGTGAGGGATGTTTTGATGTGTGTCGAGTAACGAGTAAGGATTGTTGTCTGTGGGGTTTCGGTGGGGATCTCTTTGCAGGTCGGACTGGTTTTTCCATTGCTGTGGGTAGGGGAGGCACTGTCTGGATTCGTTGCTTTCGTGCGTTTCGAGCTTGACGTTGTGGGAGGGACGTTGTTTCTTGCACCCAGGTTTGGAGCTTGTGCATATTGTCGCGATCGTGGTGCTTCCTGGTTGTTGGCCAGGGCTGGCTGGGTGTGGGCAGAAGGGTACTTGCTACCTGATCAGTGAATTTTGACGAGGAGTCGGTTGTTGCGGAGCTTTGAGGATCCAAGTTTTGCGATCTGAGAGATCCGCGGAAGTCGGTGAGGAGAGTAGTTTGCGGGATCTAGGCGATGGGGCAGTCATGGCCCAAGGCTCTGGTGGACGCTCTGTCCGCCGTGGTTCTGGTGCGTTCTGGTGGTGAGAGCGCAGCTAGTTCCGCAGCATCGTCTTCCAACCCCGCACTCTCTTCGGAGTTCTTCTCCACTCGCATCCAACAAATGATTGAGAGCAGGGGTAAGTGCAAGACGGCAGTGGATGCGGCGATCGAATCGTCGAAGGTGCATTGGAGTGAGCTACGGGACTTGGGGAGCGATAAACAGAGTGGGGTGGAGGAGGTGGAGATCGACAAACAGCATTGTACTGAGGCAGACAAGGTGTTTTTCCGGGAAAGCCTCTTAAAGATATCTGATGGACGTAACCAGCAATTCTTCTGGGAGTGGGACGCGCGAGCGTCGAAAATGGGAGAGAAGATTGCTGAGGGAGCACAAGGTGAACTATTTATGGTTCATGACAGTCCTACTTTTCTGGTAATGAAAGTGTTCAAAGCGGAGGCGGGGAGTTTGGAAGCTCTGCATAAGCTATGGCCCCCGGGGATGCTTCAGGCTATCCAGTCTCATGAGTTGAGCCATTTTTGGATTGGCAATTCGAATCAGCCAAATTTGGGTGGAGTGTCTCCAGTAGGGCGTGGAGTGATGTTGGAAGATGGAAGGTTCGGGTTTCTGATGTTACGGTTTTGGGGTGATTTGAGAAAGCTTATTGATGAGCGAATGATACACAATGGCAACCGAGCTTCGCCCTTTCGTTGTGGGAAAGATTTGCGAATCATGTATGAGATTGCGAGGGGATGATGGGGTTGCATAAGAAAGACATTATCCATCGGGACCTCAAGGCCTCCAATATGCTCATTCTTCCTGAGACATGGGATCTTGATAGGTTTATCATGCCAGATATTGATCCAACAGAGGATTTTGAGTTTTATGCCCTTGTTGCTGATTTCGAGTGTTCACTCGGGACTGCTGGAACTAAATTTTGGCGAGCCCCAGAGATATTGTTTGCTTTGAAGAATCGTTGTTTCGAGCCGAAGGTATGCACTGAGAAGTCAGACGTTTATAGTTTTGGTATGACATGCTATGAAATTTTGACTGGCAAGATACCTTTTGAGGGAGTGCTCTCAAATAACTATGACATAGTACTTGGGGGTGAAAGACCGAAGCTGCCCAGTGGCACACATCCATGGATTCGAAACATGTTAGATAGATGTTGGCATCATGAGCCATCCATGAGGCCTTCCTTTGAAGAAATAGTGAAGGAATTTGAGACAATTGACAATGCACTCATTGCAGATTTTATAGAGAAGTGTTTAGAAGATAGTGATTAAGATTTGTCCCAAAGTGAATGTTAGGTTTTGCATCCCAAAGGACGTCTTTATCCCTAATTGTTGCATGTCCATTTTTCTTATTGTAAATACCTCCATCACATGTCATGTTTGGCGACCAATGACGTAGAACATAGATCCATTAAGTTGACTGAGTCAAAGTACATTGGTCATGTTCAGACACGATGAAAAATAACAATTTTACACTCTTCAAATGCATATATCTTACAATATGCACGATTAAAGTTTACAAATCAAAATTGGGTGTCTTCGAGTATTAGTTAGCTTGAAGATCCTATGCTTCAAAATAATAAACGATTGGTTATTGTTAATCCCTAAGAGCCCATTCAACCTAGAGGGAACAATTTGCATTTTGGGGAGCACACCTAAAATTCAAATAAAAACTCTCCTTCCTTTGAAATTTTCACACTACACTAAAATTTATGTTTAGTATAGTGGTACAAATAGTGTACTTACCCTAGTACACTATTTGTAAAGAAGTTGACAATTGGTGTTAGCTACCAATGTTATTAATGTAACGTTCACTCAAACCCCAATCAGTCCCACAATCAATCCAGCCCATGCTTCTCTTCTTTTGCAACTTTCAAATGGTCATTACTCATTCAAAACTTGTCCAAATTGGGCAATTGAGATGTTTTCTAGCATCTACATTTTGTGTAGATGCCAAAAAACACCTCATATGTCCAATTTCGGATTTATAATGAATGAGTTGTAGCCAATTGAAAGCTGTTGATAACATACTCTGAGAGCCCTCGATTGTTGGACCTTTTTCTATACTTCTACTATTGATACACTAAATGTGCACAAGTGAAAAAAATTATGTTGAAATCTTTACTTAAATTGACAAATAGTGTAGTAGTTGGCATTTAGTGTAGGGTTTTGTCACTACACTAAATGCCTTGTTTGCAATTGGTGTATGGGTTCGCATTTAGTGTATACTACACTAAACAAAAAATTTAGTGTAGTTTGTCCGTGATAAGAGCTTTGTGGAGGTATGTTTAATATTATTTTTGGATTTGTGGTTTCAAAGTATGTACCACGTAAAGTTAAATTGGGGACTCTGGGCAACTACGTATTTTTTTATAGAAGTTTCTACCACCATTGAGATTTTTCATTCATATAGATAATATTACCTTCTTTGAAATTTAAAAAAAAATACTTGCCTTTAGTGCAAATAAACATTTTTAACCCAAGTCAAACATTTTGGTACATTTCGGGCAAGGAGGAAAAAACTTCATCTTTTCTACATAAAACCTAGAGATCTTGATATTTTCACTTTTTACTTCTTCAGCAATAATATGTGGTAAAAAAATTCTTATTGACCGTTTGGATTATCATTACGAAGCATATCAAGTTCACAAAAAAAATAAAACGTGAAATGGCAAATTTTGAACCTCCACTCTTTGCACACTTGTTTTGAATATGCTACACCCCTACTCTACCTCTAAAAATTTGAGTGTAGGGAAATTACATCATGCTTAAGACAACGGTAAAAGATTAAGAACTTGTATAGTGTAGAAATTTGATATAAAGTGAAGCCAAAGTTTGTTTATCCACTCAACGCACGAAAGAAATTGAACCATATTCTTGACTTCAAACACTATAGTCTATCAATCCGTATTGTGGATCACAACCCAAAAATTATGGTGAATTTGTGATGAAGTCTACTTTAAGATCTTACAGTTGAAAGTCCAAATCATTACTTCAAAATTAGTTTCTTTTCCCCTCGTTTTGGTAGTGGCAGTTTTGGAGTGCTTCTTGAGGCAAAATACCTTGAGCTTTAGGGATTAATCTAATAATATATCTCATCTCAAAGTGAGAGTTTTGAGGTAGTTTTGGTGAAGCATAAGGCACAGTCCTTTAAGGGTTAATTAAACTAAGCAAGATAATGTGTGTGAAGAGCACCTTTCAAGTGAAAAGATGAAAACTCTGCTTTTTGTCCGTTTTCTCGGAAAACATGCTTTCGTATCCATCCATTGAAGTAAAATGTCATAGACTTGCATCCATTCCTTCAATTTCATGTGCATTACGTACCCACATCATCAAAGACCTATTCACGCCACTACTTCTTATGAAAACTCCAAACATGCCTATGAATTTCATGGCCTAAGTGTAATATTTAAAGTTGGTGATGTTCATACAGTAGGTCCTGGTAAACGTGATAAGAATAGTTGTACAACAGATTAGAAAATCATAACTTTAAGCCTTGAAAGGTCAGTGGGGGACCTTATATATGGTCACATATTTACTTTTACCATTTGAAAACTGTAATAAAATTTAGCAAGACATACACCTTTAGACTGAATATTCTTCAACTAACATCTTTCATCATGCTCAAATACAACACCATACATGTAAAATACATGACCATTTTCCAACTTCTCAAGCATGTTGTAGGTGCAATAATGATCTAAATTAAATTTGTCATGTGTCATTAAATCTAGCTCAACACATATGCAATTTTTTGTAACTATAGTACTATACTAGTGGGTGCCCGTTGTCCCCAACGGGCTAATGGCAATCTTTAGTAAATTAAATGTATAAATTTACTAAAATTAGACAATATTAAATGACAATAGCTTAACTTAAACTAAAACTGTAGTTTAACATAACTTGAACTTTGTCTTGTTTCAACAATAAATGGCTTGTGGATGGTTACGGGTTAGCGGTTATAGTTAAGCCCACATCCATAGGCCTGGCTTTACCATACGGACTATAATCTCTAATATATAAGAGATATCAATTATTACATCTTGCATGCCAAATACACAAAAAACATCTTGTTGCAACCCAAATGTTGCAACCACAATCGGCTCCTAAGACCTTCAAGGGCTAATTTAGTGATAATGACACTTGCTATATATGTAGCAAAACCTAGATCTAAAATGAATAGGGAAAATTTTCAAAAACAAAATTGTCCATTCAAAAGAGTCCATATAATTTTGACACTTATTCCTTTTATTTGTAATTTTTTTTGTGTAACTTATTATTTTGAAAGATGACAGTTTAGACAATCAAAAAATTCTAGAATAATGTTTTTTCTTGAAGTTGATATATGAGATGCAAAAATACTTTACATTCCATTCATCATGTCTCAACAAAGGAAATATGTTTGCGTACTGCCATTTAAGGTTAAAAACTTTTCACACTTTTTGGAGAAATTCCTAGAAGAAAGATTTGTAAAGACATCTAAATTTTCAAAACAAAAACCTCTCCATTTATTTTGGTGATATTTATTCATTGTAAATAAATGTCAGAACAATAAAATGACTTTATTATTAGTCTTCTGTTGTAGTTTTTTCAAGTACAAAAATACTTTGAAATTTGGAAACTCAAAACAATGTAGATTTAGCTTGTTTTGAGAGTATGAATTGAAAAGTTTAGAAAAGCGATTACGAGTATTAGCCACCTTACTCTTCTTTAAATTGATTTTATAAACTCATAGATATATGACAATGATTCTTATATTCATTATCCAAGTACATTGATATATCACATGAATTTCCACAAAATTTTCAAATAGTTCTTATAATGAGTGATCTTTTCAAAAGTTAAAATATGTTGTGTTAGTTTTTATGTTATACTATTACTATATGAAATACCAAATAGAATGTGGCGTTATATTTTTGGGTATTCATTATATTTGGTGTATTCTAAGTATTCTAAGTGGAACATACATAATTTTGCTCATACATATGTTAATAGTGGTCATAATTCTATTTTGCAAAAAGAGTCATACAACACACTCATTGCATTAGTACTTCCTCTAACACACTCATTACAGTGCTAAAGGGTCATAAAAATCCATTGTTACAGAAGCTGAAGAAGCAATAAGGAATGCTTTTTCAATCTATGATAGAAGATGAACTCCAGTTTTTGAAGGAGGGTGGTGCAAATAAATATATTTTGTTGTCATCTAAATTGATATATTTTTCAACCATGTGCTTAAACTCTTTTCTAAAAGTGCTCATTGATTCGAAGCAATAAGAATAATTTTGGCAATACGATCCTAGAGAGTAATACCATATACCGTACACACTGGTGACTTTCACCTACCAAAGTATTTATGTTTTCAAATAGTAATGGTTTCGACACAGTGGGTATCACCTAAGTATTACATGCCCATCACCTAGATATTGGCATCACACAGGTATCACCTTGGCATTATATGGATATCACCCAGACAAAACTTTTGAATTTTCCAAATTTGTAAACATTATCCATTGTGAATTGATTAAGTACAAAAGTGACCACTGCAACTATTCTAAATAAAAAACATTCTAAATTTGGGTATAAATTGTTAGAAAAAGAGGCTAATATCAATCAAGCTATAAATGTAAGACACATCATTACTAATCACTAGTCACTTCTTGTAAAGGTCGTCTGTAATGCCGAAGCATTCTCTATGGCAAATATATAAGGGAACCTCCATGGTAACCAACCAAAACCCATAACCAACATGTATAAAATTGGGGTACATCACATCCACTTCCCATCCCATTACCACCCAATCACCCATCCAGATGGAAGTTTACTAGTAGTCAAGGACGTTTAATGTTTGCCACTGGCTAAACATTGCAATACGCTTCGAAACTTCATAATTAATTCACCTTTTATCGGAAAAATATGAAATCACTTGGTTTAAAATAATAACTTTATTGGCTAAATTGCTGAAGAATAAAGTCTTACAATTCTTTACACAATTCTTTCCGCTCGTGATACATGCACATTGCTAAACTTGTTGGTTATTAAGGGGTTACTTTACAGACAAAGCTCAACCAATCACGTGAGAGAAAGAAGGGGGACGAAGTGACTACGAGGTATGGCATCGGGAACCTAGCCAAGGAAATCATGTATGTCTTTCATAATCTAAGGTAACCCAACCGATTACCGCCATCTTCTTATGACTACCACTCCATAAATGGTCCCATTTCAACCCCATTCCCGCCCATTCATTTTTTACAGTTCCAAATGAATCCCTGCTATTGGTGAAGACCCTTGACATTTGGTCAGCGCTAATGGAGAATAACGAGTGGCAATAATCGGCAAAACCACTTTGAAAATTTTATTGTAAAAATATGAATTCACTTGGAAGGAAATTGTATTACTCAATACTATCATAAAAAAATTATTTGATCATGATGCGTCCCTTCCAAATATGCACATTACCTCTGCCTATAACTATATTGTTAGGATTCTGAACACGGTGGGGAACTTGATGGTGATCTTTGGGAGAAGCCTAGCTCGAGACATGCCATTTTTGCAACTAGGTTGTCGAGAAAATTCAGAGGTATTAGCAAGATTTGGTCTATATTGAGAGGCATCACGCTATGGTCTATTTGCATCGTTAAGAACGACTTGGTGATGAACCAGCAACGCTAGAGCTAGCACAAGGTGTCACAAAAAAATAAAGAATAAAAATGGAAGACAATATAAACAATAGAATGTAAATAAAAAATAAAAAATAAAAAATAAAAACCATAAATGATAATACTAAATAAAATCATTTGGTGAATGAATGAATGAACAAATTATTAGATTTATAAGAAAAGAATGTAAAGAAATGAAATGAATTAGAAAGGTTTAAAATAAATTCATAAATATAAATATAAATATAAATAAATAAACAGAGGCATAATTATAAATATAGAGCATATCATATACCAACTACATTGAACTTATCATGTTGCAACCCACATGTGGCCTCTCAGACATTTAAGGGTTAAATTCAATATGAAATTCTTTGGTGCAGTTTCCTACTCTAATGCTAAATTGTGATACTGACATGGATTTCAATAACCACATCAATGCGAAGATAACATATGTGACGTTGCAACCCAAATGTGGCTTCTCAATCCTTTCAGGGGTTAAGTTCACTCTTAGATTCTTTGGTGCAGGTTCCTACTTTGATGCTAAATTGTGATACTAACATCAAATTCAAGTAGGACATTGATGCAAAGACGACAATGTGGAATCCACCTTGAGTCAAGGCAATGAAAACTCCTTGCCTTAGATTGTAATCAAAGTATCTCTATTACACTGACCTATGTACTATGGCCATATACTTAATGAAGTGAATGAACAAACACTGTAATCATGTTGGTCTCTTTGGAGTATTTCTTCTTCTAATTAAAAGTATCATAAATTCTTCCCCTGCATGAATCAGTATTACAAAACCCTAAATCCATTTGAACAGGTTGAAAGGAAGCTCAGTAATTGAATTAGGCTTTCAAATAATAACATGGAACTTGGGCATCATGGGGTCATGTTACGACCTCGTACAAGTGGAGTGGAAATCTTACAACCTCTCGAATCCATCACCAAGACATCTTCTCATCCATCGAATACAATAATGTCCAATGCCACCAACCCCCATTCAAATTACATGATTTTGACATGGTTGAACCGAACTTCGAGAGCATTTGCAGCCTTTGCATCAGTTCTTTCACAGGTTTAGCTTTGGGTTGTGAGGAATCGTTCATGCTTCAAGTCTCATCATTGTGCCAGAAATTGGTGGAGGATGGAGTTTTTTGCCCCACAATTGGAAAATGCTCAAAGGTTTGTGATTATACCTATGGTCGTTATTTTAACACCTAAAGGCCCAAGCCATTTTAGAGGGATATATACTCCGTTGATCAAAAACTGTCATGATGAACTTATTGAAAATGTAACCGTGGGATCTTCTTCTAAACTTATATGAGGTGATGTGGTCAAGATTTCGTGAATTTTGACTATAGGGATTGAAAGATAATTGCGGTTAAAGTGTATATTTTTGTACACTTGGGCCTTAAGGGGTTAATTTCAAATGTAACATGAACCTAGATGATAATCTACCACGGTTGTAGAGATCTATATTGTTTGGGTGTTGGTTTGAAGTGGGCCTTCGAGTACACTCTAACCTTTCTATGTCACCTTTTGATTTCATAGAATTGGAGTAGATACAGGGAATTGTAGTATTAAGGTGCTTACAAGTTATCCAATTTGATTCAAATATGTTTTTAACCCCTAAAATTCCTTGACAGTTTCTTGATTATAACTGTCCAAAACTTTGATTTTCAATGCATATGTTAATTTTTTTTTAATTTTTTCTTTTTTTTGGACTTCAACCATTAGATCTTGAAGGATATGTCTATGAGAACTTGGTCTAATTTTTTTAACATCATTGACCGCACCGATTAGGAAATTATAGCATTTGATGTTTATATTTTAATTTTATTCGGTACTGCCCATAAGGTTTCCCAAAGTTTGACTACTTGTATACTAAAATTATTGCACTATTGAATTTGGGGGTTTTCAATATTCAGATAGTAGACATTCTCAAGAACATGTGTACCAAAATTTATATGTATTGGACGATTGTAACACTCTTAGAAAACTCTTGCAAGGAAGTACGGGTCAAAGTGTGGCACATGTACGCTTTAGGAGAAACAAATTCCAGTAAATTAAAATTTTCAAATTTTGAAAATCCAAATGGTCAATACATGGCTAAATGTGTAATACACAATTTTTCCCAAAAAAAATTTAAAATAAAGAAGAAAAAAACAATTCTACCGAAAAAACAGAGTTGGGGGAGATATACAGGGCGGGCAGGGAATAGGGGCCTGGGAGGCAAAACCCCAAGTATCCCCAGCGCCCCCTACGGAGAGGGGGCCGCCATGTCCCCGCGGCCCAATCACGGGTCCCGTCAGCCATCGCAGGTGGGCTGCAACAGCACTGACGAGTTGTACAACTCGTCGAAGCGGTACAACTCCAACGTGGCTGCCCTGCCTCGCTGAGTCCGCCCTCGCCTTCTCCCCGCCCGCCCTCGCCTGCTCCGCCAACTTGCTCCCCATCGCCTTTTCGCAGACCCCCCCTCCCCAATCCTCTATCCGCCCCTTTCCACCCCATTCAGGCTCCTCCCCCCTCACCCAAAGCCGCCACCTCCTCTTTATGTCCATAGTCTCTTAATTTCGTCTCTGTTTTCAGAAAATTGGCTGTGAGCTCCTTGAAAACATCCCAATTTCTCCTACCTCATTGTTCTATAACGTAAACCTCTTATACACTATGAAATCATTCTTTTAATCATTTTTTTTCAGTTTGTCTCCTTTATTGAATTATTATTTCAAGTGGGAAGGTAAAGTAAACAAGGTTTTATAAAGAAATTTAGAGTAAAATAAAAACTAATGACATGAGTGGTCACCGCAAAAAAACTGAAATTGAGAATACAACTATAAAAATGGGTGGAAAGAAATAAATCAATAATAATTTATGGTGCTTACATTTTCAAGGCTTCGGCGACGGAGGCGTTCATGATATTTTTGAAAGCACGAAGTACCGGTGACACACATATACTTGTTGCCGCATGAAGGACAATAGTAATGCGGCCTTTTACTGGTATTACTTTTAGCCTTATTGCAAACCACACAAGGTTTTCTCTTCCTTGAATACACCGGAAAACATAAGCCTCGGCCTCGTGGAGGCCCAACAAAGTCTTGGCATTCCCGCCCACTCCAATTTCGCAATAAAGCTTCACATAACTCGGTTCTAAATTGCAAATGTGTCATAGGTTTTCTAATTGGTACAACGTTCCGACATTTATCAAGGTTCAAAAAACATGTTCACTACAGTCATGTCAACTAGGAAAAAGAAAATACGATGCCACCATTTATGCGAACGATTTATGGGGTGTGGGGCCCGAAGTTGTTCGGCAACGTCGACCCCCCTCATGTGCGTTGTGTACTCTATATGCATAGGTGATGTCGGTATTTCATCTCGCACTGCTTCATTCCGACGCGACACCGTTTGTATGTGGAAACCAGGTGCAGTAGTTGATGGAGCATGAGTAGATAAAAGTAGATCGGGTTTCTTATCTTTCCAAACTACTACTGACATTGTCCGCGACATAAGCATTCTCCAATCCATCCACCCTTGCTCTTCTCTCATGTAAGCCTTAGTATTCCTAAATATTGTAGGTAATCCTACACGGTTTGATCGCATTGTCAGTTCAAGTGAGTCATATCATTAGAAGGGGACTTTTCATAATCTAAATTCCTCCAAGTATTGTGTGTTGTAGTAATGTGGTCAAAAGTGCATTTGAACTAAGGAGAGTATTCATGGATTAAAATTAGGTAGTTGATTTTTTTGTAGAGATGGACAAATAAGCAAAAAAATTATAATTCTCTAAAGAGATTGATCCAAATAAAGTATTTTAAAAATATATTAGTCTATTAAGATAAGTGATATTGGAAGCTTTGGAAGGCAAATATTCCGAAATCAACAACAAATGACTGATAAACTACATGCCTAAATCTTCTCTTTAGGGTTGTTCATAGGACCTGGGGACATGCCCATCTGTCCGTCCGATAAGAGAATATTTAAGCATATTCGAGCATATTCGAGAAAACTTTAGGAATATTCATAGAATAAATTGGTTATTTGTCCAGCACCCACCGATCTGTTTGTCCGTCCAATCCGTCCGATTTTAGCCATGTTCGTCCTTTATGACTTCCTTGATTAGAATGCATCGGTCCTTGACTCACCAATCCTTGATTTTGAGCTCACAGTATGAGATTCTTTGGTAGTTGAATGTCCATTTGATGTGTTTCACTGAACTTGAGGTAAATTTCTTCTCTCTTGTCTACAATTTCATTATGAGTATTGTCATCAAACGCAATGCCAGTAGTTACGAACTTATCTCTTTCAGTGATGTTTATTCATATTGTTCCACTATTACCAATTTGCATCCGTGTTCAAAGTGGATATATTTTTCTCATACATACTTAGAGAGGTGATTGTTGTAACATGAATTAATGTCCAAAGTGTGCTCGCCCAAAGCCATCCACCATCATGCTCAAGGATCAACCCGGCCCACGTCATTGACCAAGTTTGCACTCCGGAGGCCACTTGTACGCTGGGACATGCACATACAGCCCTAACGATACAGACAAAGACACTGGTAGGCCATGAGGTGAGTAATTTTTGCAAATTGTAGACCCTCTTGTTCATCACATAATATTTTCTCAGAATGTACTATTTCATCTCTTTCTTTTAATGGATGATTAAATCGCAAAGATTTGATTCTCATGTGCACAGAGCATCTCCAAATTCTCTACTCGAGCAGCCAGAGCAGCTCTGCCTGCTAAGATCCTTGCAGTGGTGAGGCCAAATCTGTGTAAGCCTGGAAATTCCACGATGGTAGCAGCCACTCACCTGGAGCCAAAGTTCATAATTGGGGAGGCCATGGAGATGAAGCTGGTAGTCCGGGAAATAAAATACCACCCTCAAGCTGTGAAGTTTCCCAGGAAGACCATGGAGCAAGCGACAAAAATATATGAGACCACCGTTTCATCAAGCAAAGAGCGCAAGTTTCCGAGAGGCGTGTACAGCTTCAATACCACAGCCCTAGAGAAGATCACTAAGAAGAGTAGGACATACTTTATCATCTTCTCTCTGGTATGTATAGGCCGCCTCTCAAATTACCTTTTTCACAACCTGTGAGCCTGTTCCGGTTTGACTCTGACTTGACATCTAATGAACAAGCTTTGCAAGATTGTTTTAACTTACATCCCATATGTACTAAGGACAATTGGGTGGGTAAATGGATGACCGCAGATAACGGTGGATGAAGGAAACCTTGCACCTCTCAGGCCTACCATGCGGGCGGATTTACAGATGACCATCGCTAATGCCCATGTAGCAAGTTTCAATATCAGGTCAAAACCGAGCCTTCTTCCACATTTGGGATGTCATCTTATTGATCAAGTTATTATCGCCATATAGTAATCATAGGATTCAATCTACTTATGCACTAATCTGATGTTCTTAAGAATTAACAGCTAGAATTACAATCTAACGCTCAAAATAGCAGTATACCATGGAAATTTCCATTTTCATCATACTAACTATGCTTAATATATCAGTGCTTCCGGGAGAAATGTCATCAGCTTGCATCATAAATGCAAGCGAAGCACCAGGCAACCATCTCTACCCTGGGCAGATTATTGACGAAATGATCGTTGAGGTAAATCAAGTTCTCGTTTACAGCAGCACTATGTAGTTTGATCCACTGTATTGTAGTCAGGTTGAGATTTAGCCAAGTATGGCCAGTTTGTGTTTAACACCTTCAATTGCGGCCTTTGTACTGTACAGTTCGATTTGGATAGTGATATGATGTTTCACTACGTTTCCTTGCCAAGGATAGAGCATAAGATTATTGAAACAGTACTGTCGTTCTACGTGCAGGTTCAAGTCGAATGTCAAAATCCCGTTTCCAGTGGCAAGAAAGTGAAGGTGCTTTTGGATGGTTTTGCGTTTCAGGATAAGATCGGACCTGAACATTCCGTGAGCTCATCTCCTCTTATGCACACCACTCATTTAATAGTCTCTCGTCCTTCATCCTATGTGTGGGCCAAGTGTGTGATATACTAAAGTCCATTCACTACCTAATATTACATTTCGTCCACTGAGGTGGTGAAAAGTCTAAGAAAGAGCATCCTTCCTAGCATGGAACTGTTCTTTGAATCTGGTGAGGAGCTCCATCTGTATTGGTGGCTCTTGCAGAAGCCACCTCATAGGCAAGCAGAGGCCAACACAAAACTAGGGAACATGGAAAATGATCAACCAGCAACGAAACCCTACAAGATCTGAAGGTAGATATGTCATCACACGAGCACAGACTGAGACAGTGATCTAACGAGTACGATTATGGAGTATACGAAGAACAAACCGTCCACTTCTGCTTCTATGAGTTAACACAACCTTCACTAACTGCCTAAAAAAACCACCTTCTTGAATCATCATAGGTCACCTAAAGAAGATTCCGGAGATGGTTACAACATGTAGGTTTGCTGACTGCCGAATCTCATCAGCTCAATCTCCTGTGCATCAAGATGATTACAGCTCTACTCTACTACAACACATTGATGAACATTCAGGTCCGCTTACAAGAATGTTGGAAACCAAGTGACACAATCCGCTCTTGCAATTGATTGAAGGTCCTGTCATAAACAAGGACAGCCGAAACACAACGTTCCAGGATGTTTCCTATTTTCTTCTTCAGAACATTGATCGTTAGTGCAAATCATGGACTTATTCGTAAGGTTGTGAAACTTGTTCACCGAGAAACTCCGTGATGCAGTGCTGGAAGATTTAAATGATTGTGAAACGCGATTATTTATTTACTTCCAGTCGACGTTCTGGCAGAATTGAATCTTATGGACGCGATCACGAGTGAAGTTAAAGGTGATATCCGTGGTATAAAGAGATCTCCTTCGGACGTCTATGCCGTCTTCTCTCAAGATGGTGAGAGAAGTTGATTTGAAATGCCCCCTTCGCGCATTGAAATTGCGAGGTGCAATTTCTTGAAGTGAATATCGTAGGATCGAAATTGATTTCATGAACAAGTAGCGGCTTTACAATGATCTTTGAAATTTGTGATACATGTTGGGCTTAAAGTTTGTGATATTTCACCATTTCTGACCTTTGATAATGGTAGCATGCATATTTTATTTATCGTTAGAGACTACAAAGGTAACTTGTTTCTGATGAGTTTCTCTGAACTCAGAAATTGACGCTATCGACGAAAAGGTGTATGCTTATCAGCCACAACAATTAATTACATCTGACAGGAAGTATGCTATGATCAGCGAAGTTTATTGAGCTGTTTAGAACTTTAGGTCAATTCCAGTTGTATCACTTTCGAGTAGGGCATAATTTAGATCTAAATTAGTGTCTGTTGTACTACTTCAATCCATTATCCTAGTAACTTGTCATTATGATTGTATACATTCAATATTGTGACATTCAATTTCAAGGGGAATACGTCCTCATAGTTGCTGCAACAGTAGTTTCGCGTTATGCTGCAGTTAAGAGCATTGTAGTAAACTTTCTTTTCTCACTAAGTGATGGTGTGTGACCAGTGTTGCGGATTGGGGTGACACGAAGCAACTAACCCCTTCATCGCTGCGGCTGAACAACACTTATGATTGTAATCCTGAAACTAAGGAAACTTCTGATCTCTTGAGCAGATTTTTGTCGACTCAGAAATTGAAGGTACGTATAGACTGAAAGGAGAATGTGCTGAAATTCTGACATATTGTGCTACATAGAAGGACATTTTTGTAAGCGCTGATTCTTGTGCAAGTTACATCACATAAGGTGACAAGTTTTGTGACAGTGAAAAGCGAATATGATACTCTGGAAAGCTGCTGCAGATATTCTTCAATAGTTGGAACAATACTAGATTCATCCTTGTTATCTACGTCGTCGCAGATTTTCAAGGAAATACTTCCCATGGGAGTCAGCGACAAGGACACAATATACCTGGAAAAGATTCCCTTTAGAAACAGAATATCCGCTAAATTCGTTCAGAATTACTCATAATGAGAGCAACACTGTTGGTTTCTCCAATTCTACATTCAATACAACGAGCAGACAAGTGAAGGAGGAGCCTCACCTTATTACTTTTTCTACAGTAAAGTTTGACTTGGAGAGTTTCCACGTGAAACAAGAACCAGAGGAATTCAAGACTTCTGACCCTTTCGTCACCATCACCAGCCATTACGACGCTAATCAAGAGCATCAAGAACAGGGGCTTTCTTATCCTTTTACCATCACTGACAATCATCAAGTGAAACGAGAAATTCACGAATATGACTTCTTGGACCCTCGATTTAACACCGGTGATCACCAAGCTGTGACGCAAAGATATCCTTTATTAACCGACTTCAGTTATGATCGGGACACTTTCGATGTCGGTAGGAATTTTTTCGAGCGGAAGAAAAGTTCCAGCAGCCCCGGAAGCAATCCAGTCAAATGGGATTCCGACCCTCCGCTAATCACTTCATGGACGCCTGCATATTTTATGTCAGAGTAAGTTCCGAGTTGTGTTGGATCATCAAAACACAATTTTTGTCACTTGGAACTTATGATAATATTCCAGACATACTTAAATTTTTCTATTCTGAACTTGAAATTTACCAGGGAGACGGCAGCTATAAAACTCGACAGATTATGTATTGGGGCTTTAAGGACGAGGAACAGCTTGCTGCAGCGGCTTTCTCTTTGCTTGATGACTCCTCTCCAAGACGGATGAAGAACAATCGAAGCAATTTCGAGAATGGAGCTTCCGACTGGGACGACGCCCTAGCAAGCAAGAAATGTACATATTCTGATGAGCGGAATTGCGGCCCTTCTGAGGCATAGGATACTCCACGGCGTCAGGTGAGTTCAAATATTGCCATACAAGCACGATCTGCCGTTGAATATGTGATACTCAGACGGGTACTAGATTATATCATGGTGTCGCGTTTGGACTCTGCATTGCGTATCCTTGTCAGTCTGCGTTCACATGCATGACGAGGTATTGTTTCAACATTTATCAGGAGAAAGTAGACCTCTCAGTAATTTATAGGAGATCCTGTGCAGGAAATTAATGATCCTGTTTATTCTGGAGGGAATTCTAGCCAAATGTGTAACCATGATGATGGCAACTCATGATCGCAGACTGTAACTGGAGGGACGGCAGAATACTTGTATGCATAACCTTTCAACCTAATGTTATTCGCAATCATGTAACTTTGTTAGAAGATTACCTAGAAAAGACCTTAATCCTATTCTCGTCGTGTAAGATATACGGAGGTCAATTAGAGAGCGAGTTGTGTATGTTCAGTTTTAGCGAAGGTACCTCAATGAGCATATTTTATAGACTCTTCAGTCAATTTGGGTGAAAAGAGAGCCAAGCCTTGGCATTACATAGCGAAGTGTGGGTGAGCTTTCTAACATTTGATTTCACATTTGCAGCTCGGATTACCTGACTGGTGACATAGATGTATTGCATAATACTTCGCCCCGATATGATGTGATGCAAGGTGATTCATACTCAATCATCTTGTCTAGCAGAAAATTTCATAGGCATGTTGAATTCTGTAGTAGTTTTCCAACTCTGGGTGGTTTGGTTCGACACGATCATGTTTCAGATAAAGATCAAAGAAGCCATGATATATAAATTGAATGAGTATGAGATATAATTGTTTCGTGATGTATGTACAATAACAGCCTGTGTCTTGAACTTCACAGGAAAGGATCTTTTCAGCGAGACACAAGCGATCATCTCGCCTGAAATTCTTCAAGACTCGAAGCTAACTTTCTTACCTCAGATTAACAATGGCAAGGAGGACTTCATCATCGTGTGTTTTTCTGACAGCAAGGAATCCCCTAATGTAGATGCGGATACCATCCATCTGCCGGTCCAGTCAATCAATTACCCTCTACAACTTTTAGGAGCTGTAGAATCTTCTTCAAAAACTGAACACGAAATCCACTCTTATCCCCTGAGAATCCATTGAACAGGTACTGCTATCTTCCCATCGACTGCTGTAACATGAATCGTGTTGAAATAGAGAAGTTACTCAATAGTTCAAAGTCTGATTGAGAAGCTGAAATACTGCTTGCTTGCTGAAAAAAAGGTAGAGGGAGGAATCATGATAATTTGTTATTTTGACGAAGAATTGATACTCATTGAGAAAACAAAAAGGATGTGTGCAAACACAATCGGCCGAAAAGATATATTTAGTTACTTATTCAAATATTTATGATCATCCTCTAGGATCTCTCCAGATGTCGATGATTCACGAGCACTTGTGAACGTTTTTACAACAGGTACTCTACTCTAATTTTTCAGACTTCTCTTCAACTCAGGATGTAAATACTATAGAAGAATCCTGTTACATTCTCTCACGAGAAAAACGCTAGAAAATATGACGTTTTCTCGACTTTGTTGACGATAACATTACGTGTTGAAGATTGTGTAACCTTATAATGAAGTGTTTCTGATGTGCAGAGAAAACGACAACCACAACACACAACAATTTAACCTTGGGGCGAGAAGACTCACCTTGTGGTACAATTTTGACAAGTAGTCACCAATCTCGAAAAGAGTATCTTCCTCTTCTGAATTCGGTTAGCAGCCGTAAAAAGAGTATTGAAATTCAATCATGGCAAGCTAAAGAACCTCAGAGTGAAGCGTATCCTGAATTGCAATCGCCGAAAGCTAGAACGCCATCTTCAGATTTGTTGTCGTTAGAAGGGGAAAAATTTGAAGATAGTTTGGAGCATCATAGCTCGAACAGTGAGAAAGCAGACCAATGCTTTCCTCAAGCGTTCTACACAACCATTGTGACGACCATGCCACGGTACAGCATGAAATCATGCACAATGTTGAGGAAAACTCGCTGGACGCCTGTTACAGTACCCCTTTGAAAGAAGCACCTCGGGAGAATATGAATGGTATGAGCACAACCAAAGAAAAAGTTACGCTACAGATGCGATTGTAGTCAGGAGATGCACATGATTATGGCTGCCAAGCTTCTTTCTCTAGTCAGGAAGAGTGCTCGCCAGCGTGCTCGCCAGCATTTCAGCATTATATAGTCCAGGCGGTTCTTTCTAAACTTCAAAGGCCTGTCTGTTCTTGTGGCTCAAAGCAAGGCAAGTTTCCCAGAACATGTGCCCAATAAGAATGTAGACACCGTTCTCTTTAAACTCCAAAGACCGACAGAACCCTCCGGCCATGTACTAGGCCACCAAGCTACAGTTCCTGGGAAGTAGGCTCAGCCAAAGGATATCGAACTAAAAGGTGACATCAATCAAAAGAGGCACTTGGAGTTGGAAATCGAACCCACTGCTGAATGTGAACCAAGGTGAGCAATAATGTCAGATTTGGCGATAGAATAGTAGTCGGTTGCTACTCATTTTGATATACGTACTTTACTATTGAGCTCAAAGAGTGATACCACATCATTGTCTCAGAATACTCTTGATCTTATCAGCCCAAGACGTCCGTTATGATTTTCTACCTTAAACTAACATGCTGCAATGGTTCGATGTTGGGTGATCGCACACTACGGTCGACCCCTTGGCCGTTGTACAAATTGTACAACAGGTACAAATTGTACAATATTTAAAGTCTCCAAATTAAAATTGGGTTTATGGATATCTTTCCTATCATGCACATGGTGGATTTGCCGTACCTATTGACCTCCAATTTCAATTCACACATTGAGAATTTTAACAAAACTATGGCAAAACAGGGAGTATAATCTTCAATGCAAGAAATGAGGAGAAAGAATTTGTTTTTTTCAAAATTCAACTGTTGGCTGCCCTAGACATATAGTCCCTAAACGCCAATCTTTTAATAAAAATGAAAAAAAAAGACTTTAAACTCATGTTTTGGATCCCCGAAAAAAAAACACATTTGTTACATTTATTATTTATTGGCTATCATTTCATCTGTACAAATAGCAAGGCATGGTAGCCAAAGAATAGGGGATCATATATAGCTATTTAAAATGTGAAATTGATAACTAAAAATCATCATAATGAGTACAAACATGTGAAACCTGAACTGTGACAGTACCAACGTTTTATGTTTGTACTCATTTTGAGGGTTTCATATTATGCAATGACTATTTTGATTTCTATTCTTCAATGTATGCAAGATGTAGGACTATACCTACTAAAAATTTACTCCAAAATATAAAAAAATCTAGTCTAAAATTGAGTCCAAACTTGTACCTGGCCCTGAAATTGTACCGTGACTACAAATTCGTACAACCGTAGTGTGCTTTGACCCTGTTGTGGACAGGTCACTTAAAACCCGCAGCAGCAGAGGATCGCTACCACTATCAAATGGTTAATAGTCGCCGTACCCCATTCCATTAGATAACGTAGAACTTAACACCTTGACATCTTCGTCGGTTTTATTAAAAACAAGGCATTCGCAACTTTGATTTGATTTAGCTGGTCACTAGTCTCATTAATTGAATTGACTCTAGTGGATTCGCTACTTTGACAATTTTGAATATGGTCGAATTTTTACAGCTGATGGGTGTTGTATGGAACGACCAGCTTCAAACTCCATCATTCGGTCCTCGAAAGAAGATGCACAGAAACGAGGGTCTAGCGACTTTACGAATCAGAGAAACAAGGAGGCCAGGATGAGCCTCGATGACATCAATGCGATAGCCCTCCTCTTGCCACCGGGTTTCCACTCAGCCTTATCGGAGGGGAAATGAATCCAATACCCATTCCTTTCGTTCTGGGGTAGAGATCAAGAATGAGTCTAAATCCTCTGGACCAGCTGAGGACTCCATAAAACATGACCCCACTTCAGTCTCGCAGAGAAATCAGATTTTGATCACGCCTGAGGAGGAAAGCCCATCGAGAAGAATTTCAGATCCACCACCTGAAGGCGCAGAAAAAGATTGTATAACGAGAGTTTCACAGAAGAATCCAATCTTGGAAGTACCTGACAACGAACAACTATGCCTTCCAGAATTCAAGCTCCACGCAGGTGAACCGTCCTAACGTCTTTCAGACAGTATAGCTAGGATAGCGTATTCTCTCTTCATGGTGAAACTTCCACCAACACTTTGTTGTAAAAAGAACTTTTCAGGGTCCGAGTGAAAAAGTTTTCGCCTTTTATGAAAATCACGACCAAGAATGTGACAGGAAAATGACATTCATTAAGTAGTAGAAAGTTATACAGTAATATCCTCCG
Organism: Bryoerythrophyllum caledonicum; assembly: GCA_963971425.1. Taxonomy (NCBI): domain Eukaryota; kingdom Viridiplantae; phylum Streptophyta; class Bryopsida; order Pottiales; family Pottiaceae; genus Bryoerythrophyllum; species Bryoerythrophyllum caledonicum. The sequence continues at coordinate 17,148,334 of OZ020521.1, read as the reverse complement.
CGACTATATCGCTTTCTGCTGCAGTGTTTTACTAAGATCACATGGCTGAGCAGGTGGATTTGAAATCCCTTCTAACACATCTCAGGTCGCTGCAGGGCAGGAGGTGGTAGAGGCTTCCCAGGACCAGCAAGGGCTAAATGATACCCAATACTACCAACGCAGATTTGAAAACTTTGAGCAGGGTGGAGGATCCACCACCGGAACTATGATCCTGCATTCGTGGAAATGTTGGAGAGCTATATGGACCAGCTCAGACTTGAAAACCGTGTACTGCGGTTATTATCGAATGATTCTTAGAACTTAATCATCCTCCAATAGAACTTCTACGTTTCAAGAATTTCCTGACACAGGCTTATTAAAGCGGCATGGTGCCCGGTAATTGAAATTAAGTCCTAATTAAGGACCAGATATTTTGCCCAGTCCGGCGCCAGCTCGTGGGCCATTGGATGAAAATGCTTCCAATCTGGCTGTACGCTCACAGCCCGGTCTCCATCTCTCCCGACTTTGGTAGAAGCAGTCTCTAGGACTCTGTGCTCGTCTCAAGCTCCCATCTTCTTTTTCAGTTTTTGAGTCTAATTGAAGAATAGGAATGATTTTTGTTTATTCCACTTCTCACTTCTTACATAACGAGTCCTTCATCTTGTGTGTGTGTGTGTGTGTTGCTTGTGAAAGCAGTGAATGCCGTTCCACTATTTGGACGATTGCTTTCTCTTCTTCATGGTTTCTGAGGTTTTGATTGTCGGTGGTGTGCAGGAGAATGAGACGAACATATGGATTGCCCAGTCTTGTTCCATGACATCTGATTCGAGGTTCAGTGCGCTTGCTATCTTCCTTCGCATGAACTATTATTTTTTCTTCTCACCCTCTTTGATTTTTGAGAATAGTGGATACGTCCTGATTGGGGGCTCTTGGATAAGTACTGGATTAAGATTTTTGTACTTTCTGAAGTGCTGGTCTTAGCTATTTTATCATCCCGGTACTTATCTTGCTATGTGATATTACATCATTTGTGTAGATGTACGGGAATGTGTTAACTTAAAGATAGCATGAGGATGATACAACCCTGCTAAATCACGCTTTGGACGCTGTCAACAGACTTTTTCCTCCAAGTGAGCGGTATGGTGTGCATATTGTATGCAGAACTACTTTGGAGTTGCCTCTTTAACTTCCTGCTCTGACCTTTGTCGTTTTGTTTACCTCTCTGGTAAATTAGATTTAGTGAAAGTTTACAAGATATGCCAATGAAATTCTAGTAAACGGAGGTCTGGTAACCTTGTTATTCCAAAATAATTGATTGCTTGCTTCATGAGTGACAACCCTGAGCGGCTGAGCCTACCCACATAAGGAAACCATAATTTTTAGCTTTCGTTTTAGCTCAATGTCGGATTCGTACAACCATGGGATTTGACAACAGACCCACTTTTTAGTACATAGAAGTTGAGCCATTTCATTCACGCCGTGATCTGGCCAACAAACATTCTAGCTAGAAGCCATAAAACAAGCAGGACTTGATACATCTCCAGTTTGTTGAAGTGAACGAGTCCACTTTGACCGGTAAGTCATTCATTCACTGGATTGAAATTTTGAAGCAGAACGAAGGAAAAGATTTAAAAAATCCGTGATCCGAGAGAAAAATGAATTCTTAGAGTAATAATACATGAAAAGGTAGAATCTGCATGACTTCTAATACGAAGAAGAAAAAATTCGTGGCAACCGCTCTGAGTTGGCGCAACTATTTACAAGCAAAAATTATGGGTTACCGAGTAGGGTCTATGAGCCACTGTGCTCCTGATCATGCATGAACACGAATTAGTTGAATAGAAGCATTTCAAGGAACTCATCTTATCAAACTCATCTTGCCATCTTCATGGAGGATCGGGAGTCTCTCCCGATCCTTGATCTGATAGAGGGCACGGTGTCGGTCAGACAACGCCAATACCGCCTGAACCTTAAGTATTCACTTATGGTAAAAGAAGAGTTGGATAAACTGTTAGAGGCCACGTTCAACAACTCGGTCAACAACTCGGAATGGGTATCATCCATAGTGATTGTGCCCGAGAAGGTAGGACGCGATGGGAAGGTAAAAATCCGTGTGTGCCAAGACTTCCGCAAGTTGAACTTGGCCACAAAGAAAGACTACTTCCCCCTTCCTTTCATTGACATGGTATTGGATCACGTAGCACGGCATGAGTGTTTTAGCTTCATGGACGGTTTCTCCGGATACAACGAAGTGTCCATTCAGCAAGACGACCAGTTAAAGACTACATTCACTATAGAGTGGGGTACCTTTGCCTTCAATCGAATGCCCTTTGGGCTGTATAACGCACCCAACACTTTTCAGCACCTCAGGAGTCATGATGGACATTTTTCAGGATTTCATAAGCATTTTCTAGAAGTGTTCATTGATGACTTTGCAGTGTTCAGTACACACAAAGACCATTTGGAGTACTTGCGGAAGACGTTCTAGCGATGCTGAGAAACCAACCTGAAACTACACCCGGGTAAGTGTTTCTTTGGGATGCTCTCGGGCGTACTTCTGGGACATGTCGTAAGCAGGGACGGATTGCATGTCGACATAGATAAGGTAAAGGCCATACTCCAACTGGTGGTGCCAGTCAATGTGCGAGAGATAAGGGGGTTCCTAGGATGTGTGGGCTACTACCGGCGTTTCATCAACAAGTACGCCCAACTGGCCGCACCTCTTATGGAATTACTCAAGAAGGATAAGGAATTCGTGTGGACGGAGCAAAGACAAGCGGCCTTTGAAGAACTCAAGGTACGAGTATCGTCGGCCCCTGTCCTATCCCCGCCCCAATGGGATAAGGAGTTCCACGTTACCCTTGATGCCTCTGGATGGTGTCTAGGAGCAATCTTGTGGCAGGAAGGATTGAGTAGCGGAGAGAAACCCATCTACTACGCCAGTCAGCGGATGAGTGTTGCAGAGAGAAACTACATTGCCACGAAATGATAAGCACTTGCGGTACTATACGCCTGCAAGAAGTTTTGACATTACCTTCTTGGACCATGGAGAGATGGCAGGAGGTGTATGGATTCCCGTGGCAAGGAGGCGGATGGACCAATTTTAAGGAGGAGTACGTCAAGGCATGTTTCAACACCAAGGACGCCAAGAATGGCTACGCACTACATGATTGCTCTGACCCCCGGGCCAAATGAGTCTTTGCATTCCTGGTGCCCATCCTACACCCTGAAAAGCCTTCTTGAATCACTATTACACTTGTTAACACCTTGTATGGATCTTTCTTGGGTGAGAGAATGGTGAATTGGGCCATCATTGTCAGAGAAGTGGTGCTCAGGTTGGTCAAAGGCATCAACAACACCAATCGCTCCCCCATCTGCCCGTTTTTTATCCACCTTTACCATCACTTCAAGGAAACCATTCCGGAGGAGGACATTGCGTACGGGACACAACTTATGTTGAAAAAGTTTGAGGAAATGAAGTCGGAGCCGGAGCCAGGATCTAAGGGCGGAAGAAGCTCATCACGGTCGGAGGAGGAAGCCTTGCCACCGCCCAAGCGCCAATGGCAGAGGCAGGGAGGAGCGCCTTTCACCTGGACCCGAGCGGCAGTCCGCGCCGCAGCCATCGGATCAGCTCAACTCGGAGATAAGACTTATCCGGCCTCTGAATTGATAGAAGCCCTCCGTGTGTATGTGGACGACGTGGTAGGACTTTGGGTTAGGTGAGCGGTTTGGTGGGCAATCCTTCGCGCGAAGGATTGATTGCTGCAGTCAAGGAGAAGATTGGAGCTGGTGACCTCCGCATGGACGCGTCTTGTATGTGAGCGGTGAGCAGAGAGCAAAGAGCAGAGAGCAAAAAAATTTCCCTCGGGGAGCAGAAAATATTCGAAATTTATTCGAATATTTGAATAATCATAGCATATTCTTTTTATTTTTAGTAAATTTTTGAATTATTACTAAAATAAGAAAATTTAGTGACCTAAACCCGTGGATCAATTTATCTAGGGATTGCTCAAGTTCCTTTTACTTCCTCCCAAATGTCATTAATGTTTTTTCTTTAAGATTTACGTGATAAGTACTCTAGCCAAAATTTCCCGTAAAGTTTGCTTATCTTTCCTTAAAAGATTTTCTTTGAAGATATTGCAAGGCCATTGACACTCGCATCTCAAGAGATGACAAACACTAGTGAAGATGAGATTGTGTCCTTTAAAGATGTCTACATACCATTAGAAGTGCTAAAAGAATTGCTAAATGAAATTAATAGGGAAGATAAAGATTTTGAAGCCGCAACAAAAGGGACGCCTTTGGAAGGGAATTGCACTTTTGACAATAAAGAAAGATTAGAAGTACAATACAATTTGGGGATGCAGCCTTGCGAAAAGAAGAGTCAATTACAGTATAAGTACAATGTGAATACCATACTTAACTAAGAGGCCTAAAATTGAAGTACTGAAATCAAAACTTGAGAAAAGGAGTTCATACTTGTTGATGAAAATAGAAACATATACTAGAATAAATAGCAATAGTGACCCTGGACTGGTGACGATTTAGGAAAAAAGGGGTAAAATATTCTCGTGATTCCGATAGGAAAAACATCTAAAAATATTAATGGACATTGAGGACTACAGGCTGGAGTACCCTCTCGGAAACGAGAGGATACGTGTCAGAATATAGTAAGTACTCTATGAGCTACATCTTCGAAAAAAAGAGTACATTGCTGAAAATAATTCGCAAGGGACAACAAATAGTACATAAACAAATAGTACGTACACAAATAATGGGTAGTGAATACGGTAGAGTACCCTCTCGGAAACGAGAAGGGATGCAAACAACATTATGGGATAGGAATTGACACTGCATTAAGTTCCAGGGTGTGCGAGTACGCCACTTTCTAGAACTAATTTCACCTCGTTGAAGCTAAAGGACGGCGCATGAATGAATCTGTGAATATCAGATTGGAATTTACAAATTCTCAAGAAGATGAAGTAGATGTGCTTACAATACGAGAAGAGGTTCCGTCCACGAAATTCCCGCATGGTCTTCACGAAGGCTTCACACGTACAGTAAGGAAAAGAGCTCACAGTGATTGTGTATGTCCTCTCATCAGGGGGAACACCCGAGTCGAGGGAGATAATGCATCCAAATCCAGGATGAGGAACCATACGGACAAAACGGATACAGGCTGTGATAGACGCGGCAGATCCCATTGATCGCCTTTGATTTGTATTGGGCTTTGCAGAAGAACGCTTCAGAAGCTTCCCGTTCCTCTTTGCTAGGTACTTATCAGGATATCGGGGCACGGGAACAAAGGCAAGGTCTAATGGTAGTCTAGCGGTTGAAAAAAGGCGCCTCGGAGAAATTTGTTGCTTCTGTGGAAGTTGAAATCGAGCAAGTTGTAAATCTTCAATCTCGTTCCGAGTGAGATTAGTGCCCGACATAACCGGCCAAACATCTGGGATTGGAGGCATGCCTAACTCCGTTGAGTATCGATGAACCCATGGATGTCTTAAACCTTTCACGCACCGGTCGATGTCGTCGTTACAGAAGTAAAAATCGGTTGGGTCGTTAGATATCTTCTGTCTGCATTCATAAGTACCATTGTAAGTGGGCGCAGCAGTAGCCTTTCCTCCTCTTACAATCTTCTCCTTGCATCTTCTGGTTTTGGTGTGATTAGCCCATCACTTCTTAGTCAAGTTAGAAGGCAATCGAGCAATATGCCACTCAGTTGGGATGGCAAAAGTTTCGTGTACACTAGTCACAGGACGAATACCAGCCCTACATCCCAAAGACGCACTTGAAATTGGGGGCGCCGGTTGTGCAGGTGGGATCTCGACAATTGGAATGTCATCATCTTCATCAATAACTGGCAGAGAATTTGAAGAAGAACCAAGCCGCCTAGAAGAATAGCGTGGATGAGAAAAGTTTACCCTGTCCGGACAGTGTGACTCTTCATCGGCGCCGAGAGGTAAGTTGGCCTTGTGCTTGTGTGTATCGAACACCTCTGCGCCTTGCATATACAAATCACGCGTATAAAATTCATCCGCCCCCGGCATCATCATCATGGGATCACCAAGAATGCGTGGATCACCCGTCTTTCTAGCTCTATGTTCAGCCGCTCGGAGTTTCAATTCTTCTTTAGTTGGACCTGTCCCGCTAACGTCACCCTTCAGAAACTGGTAATAGTGAATGACTTGGAGGAAAGCACGAACGTAGTCATCCACTGTCGCGACGTACAAATCTCCGCCGTTATTCCCTGAGGCTTGCTTCCACTTGTTGTGAATGGATTCAGCGAGATTGCAAGAGGGCATCTCAGCAAGCTCATCCTAAGACATACTCTGCAATATAGCAAGAAAAATTAGTACGATGTCTCTCAGTAAAACGATTTAGATGGAAGAAGTTGGAGGGCAATACCTGCGTCATGAATCCACCCCACTGCCGGTAACGAAAGTGCCAAAAAGCTAACCAAAGGTCAAGATGTTGGAACCCGGACTCGGAAACAGCTCCAGAGGATGCCCACCATGCTCGAATACTTTGATATAACTTCTCAGCCTCGTCCATTGTGCACGCCATCCTGTACTGATGACATAGTGCCTTGTGTTGATCACGTAATGGTCCCTGAATAATGTATTTGTCACTATGCTGAACCATCGATTGGGCCCAATGAAATAGGCAGGTTTGCTCCCTGTCTATCATCGGTTCGTCCTTATGTCCGCTACCGTACAAAACTCGTACGGCATTCCAGTTAGCCTGAGCACTGTCGGCCATAAAACCTTTAAATTGAGGTGAAGCTAAACCATGTCGAGACATTACAGCATTAAGGTTCTTCCAAAATATCATTTGAGCTTCGGCATCTTCGGACTGCATGTCGCAGCAGGCAATGCTCATAACCTGACAGTAGGTAGCATCATAGACGTGACACGCCATGGTGGTCCACTGTTTTACGCGTTTAACATGATCAAACATCAACCACGAATTCTCCAGATCACCACCAGGCTGCATACGCTTCACTAAATCAACACCCGAACGAGGTCCCACTTCAGACATTTTGAAGACGAAAACCTTCTCAGATTCTTCACCTTGACCAGGGAACATATTTTTCTGAACAAAGGCCCAGCTACTGACTCCCCGAAGTCTGGTAATGTTGTCCAATACGCCGTACCGCTTCAAATATCTAAAGGAGACCACCTTATTTCGGATGCTAGGTGATCCCATATCCTTGCACTTATCAAGCATCGGAACTAATTCTTCAAAACTTAAAATTCGCTCAGGGTCGTCTTCTTCTCGCAATAAAAATTCCCCCACAAGATCTTTGCTTGCTTCCAAAACAATGGAACTTTTGGTCGCAAGAGGAGTTCTCTGTATCTGCTCACCAATTAATGAATTGATGCGCTCCTTAACCTCTCGGTAATCTCCAGTTTTAACCGGATGGTTGTGTGTCCCGAGGTGCATACATGCACGGGTGATATTGTGCTTACTCGACACGTAGTAAACTATAGCAGGACACGGCGCAAGACACGAAGGGGGCTTGCGGCAAATTTTACAAACCAGTATTGAGCCCGAAGGTGGTACCTGACCCGGAGCAAAAGGATGTTGCGTAATGCCTTTGAACTCCGTTTCATTAAATGGCGCCGTCCGGTGGTTTCGGCGGAGATACTCGCAATCCTCGTTACTGCAACGAAGATGTCCAACGCACTTGGAAGTCCTGAAGTTGAGGCCATCGTCGTTGGTGATATTTGTGGTGATAGTCTTCGTCCAAACGTGCCCGTCGTATCTTTTGTCCATGCCATGCATGTTCTTCCCCTGAGTAGACGTTGATGAAATGCCTGCAGGGGGTAATTCAAAAATAACATCGCCATTAAATTCATGAGGAAGGTATGGAACTTGCTCACGGCGGATCTTGTTATAGTCTAATTGTTTCAAGGGATTCTTACTACCTAGTCGAGTTCGCAGCTCTCTCAGGCAAGAAATAACACTCATAACAGTCGAGTCCGTCATACGCTTAGGAGGACAGGACATTGACGTACGAGATACTGGGGCACAAGACGAGGGGGTGTTAGACGAAGGATCGTACGACACAGGAGTAGTATTCCAGGCAGGGCATGACACAGGGGTATCGGTCATGATCGGACAATTCCTCGAAGTAGGGGACTCGTCATCCGATGACAACAAAATTACGCTCTCCGTCCCAGGTTCAATCTTAACTCTTACTGTAGGTGGAGGCGGGGTGTGCATACTAGACGACGAAGTCCTGGGAGGCGTAGGAACGTAGGAACTAGTAGGAACCTTAGATTGCTCAAGACCGTAGACTCTATAGTGTCCTGGTCTGAGCTTCCACAATTTTTGCGACCCCTCGACCACAACAGACTGCATAGCTATAGTATGAACAAGCTCCAAAGATACGTCGTCATAAACCTCTTCCTCGATGTTGATACTATCCAGCGAAAGTGAAAATCTCAAACTTAACATGAATGGAGTCACGGAAGCAAGCCCATCGTTATCTACACGAATATTGAGCGGTACGCCACTATCACTAGCCCGAAGAGAAACAAAGACAGGGGCAGGTGCACCGGAAGAGGATGCCATTGCAAAAGATGGCGACTGTGATGGACGCAAGTGAGTGTGGGTCGTATTAATCATGCTGGAGCGAATGCGAGCGCTCACCAGAGGTTGGTGCAGGGGCCTATCAAGCTTATTTCAAGAGGTAGTAAGTAGGGAGGATGGCACAGGTCCTACTAGATTAGCAGGAGTTAGAAATAATGTTGCGAGGGAGTCCATTATTGTACGTAGCTTCTAAAGATACTTGAGAAGCTAGGAGCAACGGCGATCAATTTATAGAACCGGAAGTATAGTTTTGGAATTTGCAAATGGCGTGATTAGTAAATAGAGTATAGCAACGAAGCATGGCCTACATAGTCATCGATTCGAATTGTTTATTAAAAGTGGTGGGTGAAAGTTGTTAACAAGTGTCAGATAATTCAAACATCACCACAGAATAGAGTACTTATATTGGACGCCGCCGTCGTGACGTAAGTATGACGATCTCAGTGTATAGAGCGTGGTGCTTTTAAAAGCGGGAAAGTTCTATTGGGCACACGATATGTCCACACGAAGTGAGTAGATAGGCAGTAAATCGCAAGTCCAGAGTTTGGAAGTCTACAATATTTAGCGTATGCTAGGAACGAGTTGAGTAGGAAAACCCACTTAGATCAGATGCCAAAGAAGAAGAAACGGGCGGCCCAATTCTCAACCTCGAAACAACTGAAGGCGTCACAGGAGTCGCAAATGCGGAGGTACGCGGGCATAGAGGGTACAGCTAGAATATTAGGTCCGGAATTTGCGAAGCTGGACGTAGTGACAACATCGAGGCGAGGAGGGAAAGCAGCGGCTGACAAGGAGCAAGAAGTTCAAGTATCGATGGACGATGCGCGTGTTTCAGAAACGCAGGTACACGCTTGTTTCGTAGGGAGGAAGGGTGATAGAAAATATGTCTTTTGGGAGGGTCATAGGTGTCCCGTGAGTCTTACTTAGACGTTGTTTATCGGAAAAAAAAATGATGGATGATAGTGCTTTTTAATGTCGATCTCGTGGTAGAATTTGATGATTGTAAGAGTCCTCTGAATGGGCAGAGGAAATTCGACTACGACGGCTTAAGTATAGGACAATTATGATGTTAATGGAATACAATATTGATGCGATTGGTAATGTGTAATATGATGGTAAGGTGAGGAAGAGGTTGAGTATGATAAAGGACAAGTTGGGTGGCGGCCAAAAATGATGTTGAAGTGATAAGGTACGACGATTGCTTGACTTGTAAGCGAAGTCGAAATGATGAGTATTTTACATGTGTACTCGATATTGACGGCTTAAGTTGCAGCCGATGCTGACGGCTCTCCTATGTTATGTCAAATCAAGGCCCTAAGAAATGACGGTTGTGAATAAGATGGGTTGGAAACATAATAATTGGGTTGTTGATGGAAGGGTAGTGGTTTTTATGAGTTCGTGAAATGGACGGTTTAGGTAGAGGCGGAGGTTGACTGCTCACCCCGACCAAGCCTATAAGTAGAGAAACCTCCTTTGTTCATCTTCTTTCATTTGTGCAACCTTTGGAGTCCTAGGTTTTGTAGTCGAAAGTTTTGGTTTGCAAGTCTAAGGATTCTAGTGCAAAGCGATGTCGAGAAATTATGAGTTAGATAGGGCTCCGGAGCGTTCTATGCAGGTAATTGTAGGCAAGCTTAGGTTACGGAATGCTTAGGGTTTCGAGTGAAGTGAGAGTCAAGGTATGGCGAGGTGTATTGGAGAATAGTTTTGTGAAGGAAGTACGATACCTAGCTAACACCGGAATCGATGGAATCGCAGGTGGATGAAGAGGAAGCTCCCGGCGATCCGGTTTTGCGCCTGACTCGAGGCTACGAGAACGTGACTGTCGGTGGAGAGGACGCACGTGAAGTCGGTGTGGAGCTCACGAACGATGGTGGAGGCAAGGGTTTGGCGATGGCCATGGCCGACGTTGACAAAGTCCGAGACAGAGGCGAAGGAGACGAGGCAAGACCTGGAGGCGATAACGAATTCAAGGAAGATGTTTTAAACACGGTGACCGAAAGTGGGGGAGGGGAAGAGCAGGAGCCCGGCGAAGGACTTGATGATTCAGATAAAGGCGACATTGAAGAGAGCGACAAAGATGACATCGACAGGATTGAAGAGGAGGCGGAGAGCGAGGACAAAGCTGGTAGTGAAGCGGGGGCGGAGAGCGATGCAACCGCTGCCGGCGAGGCCCTTGTCGGGCTGGGCTTGTCAGACTCAAGCAAGGACAGCGAAGCCGAGAGAAGGTCGAGGAGGAAGGGCAAACGCAAGAGCAAGAAGAGGGACAAGAAGGAGGCTACACCAGACCTTGACGATGACCTTGGCCAAGATCCGGATGCGTCCATTGATGAAGTGACGGAGCGAATTGGCATCGTTTATCACCCTGATGCATTTGCGGCGATCAATCTAATGCCGCGTCTCCCGATGGGTAAATTCTCACATATTCGAATTCCCTTGTGCCGCATGATACCGATGCAGGAACTTCGAAAAGTGCACAAAATCGAGAAGCAGAAGATGATGGCTGGGTTTGTTCATGGTTATCGAGATGGCGACACCTCTTTCTACCTAGCGGTGACTGGCAAGGAGGGAATGGAGCGGCTTGTTGATGAAGCGATTTCGAATTCCTGGTCCTCAGATTGGAAAACCATGAACGACGAATTCGAATCCGAGTTGGCTGACGACGAAGACCTAAAGCATCTGAGTGGAAAGATGTTGTACATCTACGATGGCAACCACCGGTACGAGGCGTGGAAAGAGTACATTGACACGAAGAAAGCAGGTGAAACAGAATTTGTCAAGAAGAACGGGAGACCGTTCTGCATAATACTTGACATTACACCAAATGGGTATCCACGAATACTTTCCGCGATGCACGCCGTCAACAAGTAAGTCTCTTTCTAAAGTTGAAAGGTTTGCAAGCTTATTTGGTTCTGCAGCTGATGACCGTTGTTTTGTTAGGGCAAACGAGACAAATCATGTCGTTACGAATGTCATGCATCAACTTGACCGGGTGCATTTATACGGCACTCGACCACTAGAGTATTACAAGGACTTAATTCCGCCCCATCGCTATGATATGTGCTTGAAGAAGCCAAGCACTACGTGGTACCCGATTCCCGCATCTCAGATGGTCAAAGTCCTATTCCAGGTAATCCTCGTTCCTCACATCCTTGGATCAATTAAATTTCCAATGCAAGCTCTTACTCGGTTGTTGCGGTGATGCAGGATGAGTTACACGAAACCGCTGTAAAAGAGCGACTCGCATATCTGGCTGAAACTCCAGAGGACGAACAGACAGGACGAGGAATGCAAGAGTATATAGAGGGCCAGATCCGTCTCAAGCATGATAAGCTGACGAAGAGGTTTGGCAAGCTTGCCGGAGTGGCAAACCCAGCTAACGGGGATAGCTTTCTTCACGAGGTAACCAAACAAGCCACCGTAAATCTTCTATGAATGTTTATAAATTCTAAGTAGTTATATAAATCCACTAAGGATTTGGGAATGACTAGGACCCATATAACAATATTAGGCTGCTAATCAGACTACTAGGCTTCATATATAAAATCTAGGAAGTGTAATACGAGGACTGAACAAGTCCCAAAAAGTACCCACTCCCGATTCCGAGAGGATACCCTGTGTCGCCCAGGTACCACCAGGAGTACCCTCTCGTAACGAGAGGGTACTCCCGGGTGACATCGGGTACCCCCTCGGAACCGGGGAGGGACTCCTCTTGGTGAATCCCCCTCCGATTCCTAGAGGGTACCCAGCGTAGGCCGGGTACCACTCAGCATACCCTCTCGTAACGAGAGGGTATGCTGAGTGGTACCCGGCCTACGCGGGGTATCCTCCCGGAATCGGACTTGGACTCCTCTGGGTTGACCGCTCTCGGTCCCGAGAGGGTATGTGGTGTCGTCCAGGTACCACCGAGACTACCCTCTCGTAACGAGAGGGTACTCCCGGTGGTACCCGGGCGACACAGGGTATCCTCTAGGAACTGGATTTATGGCTATGTTTAGCATAACATTGTACCGATAGGGTACTTGGCGTCGCCTGGATACTACAGGGCGTACCCTCTCGTAACGAGACGGTACCTCCAGTGGGATTTTGGCGACGCCGGGTACCCTCCAGGAATTGGAGGGTGACTATTTCACGTCGTTCTCTCTCAAATTTGAGTGGGTACCCGGAGTACCCCAAGTACCACCCTACATACCCTCTCATTACGAGAGGGTATGTGAAGTAGTACACGGGGTACTCCGGGTACCTCACGAAATCTAGGGAGGTTTACCAAGAGGAGTTTCCTCCCGATCCCGGGAGGGTACCCGGTATCGCCCGGGTATCCCCTCGGAACCGGGGAGGGACTCCACCGGATGGACCTCACTCGGTCCCGTGAGGGTACCCGAGCAACACCAGGTACCCTCCCGGGACCGAGAGAGGTCCACCTGGTGGAGTCCCTCCCCGGTTCCGAGAGGGTACCCGTCGTAGCACGGGTACCACTCACCATACCCTCTTGCAACGAGAGGGTATGCTGAGTGGTACTCGGGCTACGACGGGTTTCCTTCTTTATGTCGTGAGGTTGTCTTAATCGATAGCTGCTTATGTCGTCGAAGTTTGAACTCCTCTGAATTTGTTTGGACTTTATTACCTTTCCCATTTCTGCTGGAAGATTTTCGTGAACAATGCATAGCTAATTTTGTGACCTATTGAATCACGACACAAGTTCGAAAGAACTATGACAGGCACAACTTGGACCGAGTGGAGATGGGCCTTGAGAAGCTTCAGCTCGTTGCCACTACAGTTGTTCCCGCCAAATACAAGGTCATGTGGCTGAGGATGTGGAACGAGTCGGACTTTCGGCGAAAATAGAATCATTTTCCAGAGTATCCATGCTCTGAAGCGGATTTGAAGAAATTTTTGGCACGAGCGGTCTTCTATGCTTGGGTACGTTTAATCATTGCTCTAGTTTTGAATTATTCAATTTTCTTGTTTTCTTCATACATTCTTGTATATCTATTACAGCTTCAGGAGGATCTCGGGCCAAAGATGGATGATCTCCTCGGCAACCTGGAGCTGAACTCCCATCCAAAGGAGCAGCCACTATCTTGGATGGAGTACTTGGCGATGTGGAAGCTCCGCTTGTGGGAACATGCGTTCAAGACCCACTTTCTGGCAGAGTCCCCTTTTACTCGACTGTCAAAATGGGAGGACGTCAAGGATCGCGGAGATATTGCAACCCGGTTTGCCTACCGATATATCAAGCATGAACTCCTTGAGAAAGGTGCTATTTCCTCTCTTCCACTATGGATGCACACGGCGTACTCAACGTCATCCAGCTCTTGCATGTACTCTTCGTATCAGTTGTCGTTGATTTCGTTGGATCATCGGAAGGACTGCTATTGATATGTTGAGTGTCACAAGAACTACTGCCATGAGGAGGAGCTCTTCATGAAAGAGGGGCACGGTCCACTGAATGACGTCAAGGAAGACGTTCCAAAGAAGGCTGAGACAGCGAAGGAGAAGAAGAAGCGCTCGAAGCCAATGAGCCCAAACACAAGACGTCTGCAAGCCAACAAGAAGGCTAAGGAGCGACGTGCTAAGATGAGGAAGGCTAAAGGCAAGTCTGCTGCGGACGATGACTTGGATGTGGAGGATGATCTCCAGGTAATAGAGGAGTCCAGATTTCATGAGTCCTCCGTCAGGGATCATCGAGTTCCTACAGCCTCTGTAGTCGTCCCGCTACCAGCCCGCGTTACTCTATCGGATGATCGGCTTCTAGTGGTTGAAGAGTCGCTGCCGGAGGAGATTCCTTTACGCCCAAGGACAGAACCAACACTAGTGGAGGATTCAGAAGTTGCTCCTCTTATTTTCCGACATGTGCAGCCTCTCCGATCTCTCAAGTCACCCGCTGCTAATCCTACAGTGTCAATTACGCACTCCCACTCCACATCCACGAGGGTGCCGCTCGACGATCCGACCCCTAGTCTGAACATCACTCCCACGAGTCACACGAACCCCGGTGGTGCAGATCAGACGTCGAGACAGTTGATCATGAACGAGTCAATGTCACGTGATGTTTGGAATGAGATCTCTGACTTTGTCACTGATTGCAATGACAAAAAGACTTGCCTACTGCGAGGAAATGTCGTCCAGAAGGGGCAAAGGGTGGACCTCGTTCTCGCTCAAGTACCGGACAATCTTCCCGTGCCTGATGTATCACTAAATCCAGATGAAGTTCCCGGTTGGAACATGCTCTCGACTGGCTGGATGAAGATGCTCTTTGGTTTTGCCAACGTCTTCTTGCATGACGATGGCGGTCTGTTTCTAACGTTTTCTGATGATAAGGACAAGACGATGCAGATCTTCAGGGCCCACTTTTATGGGTTTGGATTCAAGGTCATGAAGGAGTGGGTCGGTGTTAACAGACTGCCAGAAAGATCCGCTACTGCGACTTCAGGGACTACTAACTTGTTCAAGGTCGTTCTTCTTGTGCGTGCTAACTCTCTTTAAGGTCCAATCAAGGCGTACCGCAAATCAAACTTCCGTTTTCGAAAGCATCCGGCGCTTGAAGAGCTCTCAGTGGATATTGCTAGGAGTGATGCCATCCTCAATTTTGTGAGTAAGGAGACACTCACTCGGACTGTTGATCGGGTGTGGCGTGGTGCAAAAGAACGTGGTCTGCACTTCTACACGTCGTTGATTCTATCTGCATCAGACGAAGGGGATGTCGTAGTTGACATTACCGCCGCTACAGGTGCGCCTAAGAATTTCTCAGTAATTTTTTTTCATTTCAATCCCGCGCATGTTCACTATGTCTGCTCTTTTTCCAGGGAACTCTATTCGAGTTTGCAAGAATCACGGACGTCACATCGTTGCGTTGGAGGCCGATGCGGAGGTATTTGAGGCCGTTCTGAAGCCTCTCACTATCCAAGTTCCTGCGATGAGCGTCGAAGACCACATGGATGTATCTGACGACGAGTCTGACCAGTTGACTCTACCCTCCGACATTCCAAGTGTCATTCCAGATGCTGCCGACATGGACTTCGAGGCCCCCCCCGAAGCGTGCCAAACAATCGAAGCTGTAAGTAGGTGAAACTCAACGGTACCTTCACCAAGAACGTTATTGTTGTCATAATTTTCTTCTTTATCTCGGCATCGGTTTTCATAGACTCTTCTTTTGACTGTAGACGTCATTTCTCTGTAACTCAAAGTCCCGAACATTTTCCTTTCTTGCTCGTATACGCGCGGGATATGGCCAATGCATTAGCAGATTCCAATTCCCCACCTGCTTCCCGTCATAGAAGGCAGCGTTTTGATCCAGAAGTTTATAAATTTCTAGACATTCACGCTGAGGAAGACAATGACTTTGACACTCTCTATGGGTCAGATAAATGCTCTGCAAGCGAATCTTAGCGTCGTGGTTATTTAAAACATACTAGCGTTGCATCATTTAGAGATTTCTTCAATTTTTGGGAGATTGCAACAACAGTATAATTCCTGGACAAAGCATAGTCTGTATTTGCTTAATTATGGCATCAAAACAATTTTGCGTCTAGGAGGTGTTTAAAATCACACAAATAACATCAATTTTTTGCTATCTTCGTTTCATATAGAAATTTCATTGGAAATGGTGAACATAAAGATAATCATTATTTTTTTACGTAGTATGAATGATTAAACAAAATTGTGCAAAAATTAGTAAAAATTTCTTTCTAATTTAGGTGGAAGAATATGCAATCACAACAGGCATCCAACCCAATAACACACCAACCCTTACATTCAATTCAGTGTTTTGTCGACGTGGATGCTTATTCGAGTTTAGGGTGGATTCATGATTCCTTGTTTGTAGATCCACACTACATAAACCTCTTCATGATAATTATGAATTCAACTACTTTGAATCTAAAAGACGATATAATAGTTCAACCCTAACCTAATATCCAACAACTTAAGCTTGAGAACATGAAAATGCGCAACACTAAATATGTATCAACCATTAACAACCATGTTGCACCTATGACATCACTACTAGAAGTTCGAGAATATGTAATTGGTCGTTTGCGTCTATGATTAGCTGTAGGTGGGCAATTTATAACTATACAAAGAGTCAATACCAATGCTTTAAATGATTACGGTGACGCTGTTCCATCGATTTAAAGTTTTAGGCTGCCGTCAATCTCCTCACACTCAAGTCATGGCTTTTAGTTTAGCCCGACCATAACCATTTAATTCAGCAATAATTGTACCTTGATAGCTTGCGGCCATAGTCCCTACTTATGACCGGCTTGATTATCATTTGACGCCCCATGATTATGTACAACCGTGATGGAATTTTTCGTGCACGCGTCATTTGCCACGACACACTTAGAGCACTTCTAATGATTCATGTACAACGTTGATGGGATGTCTCAAGCTCGCGGCCATTGCCCTCACACACGTTAGTACAATAATGATGAAGTTTTTCAAGCACGCCGTCACTCTTGCTTTGGAGGGGATGTTCTAGTGTGAAATTATGAGAGCCTAGATTAATTATGACTGGTTTGCATGTCGGTGTGTATAAATTGGAAGATCGGAATGGCTAATTCATCTTTTAATTTGCGAGGAGTTTTGAGTTGTTAGTGAAGATGGTAGAGACTCGCCATATGGCTCGTGTTCGTAGAGAGAGAGAGGCTATGGATTTGCAGCTTCAATCCGAGGATTTTAGCGATGAGGGAGGTGTCAAGGAGGAAGGGGACACCATATCGATAACCAACGTTGATGTAGTTTCTAACGGATTCCGTAGTCACAAGGACTTGATGGCTCCCGGGTTCGATTGCACCGATATGTTTGACATTTTTAACGACGAAGGTGTAGATTACTTTGGTTACTGTCGTGAGTATTCCGAGGACGAGTGTGTCGGTGGCTGTGTTATGCGCGAAGCGGAGGACCATTGGCGATCGGAGATGGATGTGGTGGAGTCTTCCGACCTTGAGTTTGGCAATGGCGATGCGAATCTCGAAGACGACCTGGGATTCGAGTCGGATCAAGCAGAGTCATCTGACGATGGGCATGCGTTCATGTATGGTGGTTGCGATACTGGCTCTGATGTAGACTCTGATATGTACGTGCCGTCTTTCTTGAAGTACCGCTAGACAGTTTCCAGAGTACTCTATCTTCTCAGTAAAGATGTTCATAGTTGCCTTCTAGACCTGTATATGTTTCGTATATGGCAATTTGAAATCTAATCGTTCTTTGCTACTTGATGTTTTCAAAATTTCAATTGCACTTGAGATCATGATGGTGCAACTATTTTATTGCCCCGGACTCACCTTTCATAGTCATGAGTTGATAGCCGCGGACTCACCTTTCAAACGCTTGCTGGATCAATGACTAGTCCACTTAGTTTCGTGGAGAGGTATATTTGCCGCTAGTTCGTGGAGAGCTGTATTTGCCGCTTACAATGACATAAGTTGATGTGCCGCTAGTTCTTGTCTTCTACCGGTCGCGGCGGTGGACAATTCTTTTCGTTTGTTGGTGAAGCTCTCGGAGGACATGCCTTCCACCGCCATGGAAGCTCTCGCAAACCGAGGTGAGTTTCGGGAGCTGTACTTTGTGGTCTTCAAAGTCTTGTTTTTTGTTGTGTTCTTGTTCGCCGTTGTTTTTTTTTTGGTTGGTTTGCGGCTCCGTCTTTGGAGATGCATCCAAAAGTGGAGTTCGATGAGTACCCTCTCGTTTCCGAGAGAGTACACTTTGAAGCTCCAGAACAAGTGCTCTTGAAGCAACTCCGTCAACGGAGTTGCATCCAGGGCATGGCTTGCCCTGAATGCAATTCCATTGACGGAGTTGCTTCGAAAGTGCTTGCCGTGGAACTCATGGAAGTTCCAAGGCAAGCGCCCCGAATGCACTCCGTCAGTGGAGTTGCATTCAGGGCAAGCCATGCCCTGGATACAAGTCAATGGAGTTGCATCCAGGGCATGGCTTGCCTTGGATGCAACTCCATTGACGGAGTGCATTCGGGATGCTTGCCCTGGATGCAACTCCATGGTGTTGTATTTTTGGCAAACACCCCGAATGCCACCTCAAGAAGTTGCATTCAGGGCATGGCTTGCCCTGAATGCAACTCTATTGCAAGAGTTGTTTGCCCTGGATCTTACTTGAGTACCCTCTCGTTTCCGAGAGGGTACTCACTGTAGCTCCAAAGCAAGGGCCTGAAGAAACTGTTAATGTTGTTTCATTCAGGGCATGGCTTGCCCTGAATGCATCCTCATTGATAGAGTTTCTACACGACTCTTGACCTGTAGCTACAGTGAGTACCCTCTCGAAAACGAGAGGGTACTCTCTCATTCATTGCAATCACCTTGGATGCGACTCTTGTTATTATCTTTTTAGTTTCAAAGTTTCTGTTCAGTTCCTACTTGTTTTGAGTTCTCATAGTGGTGAACTGTTTCTAATGTTTTTGTTTGTCAGACCCTAGCAAGGTCATTTGATATCTTGATCAGGTCCTTCACAATGGTAACGGACACCTCAACAGAGTCCCCTTCTACAATACAGATATCGCATCTCACATTTGTGGGAATTCTTACAAATTCCATCGAATTGTTGAACTCATCAACTCGTGTCAGATATAACGCTCCAGGCAGCACTCCCCCAAGCCTGCAATTAACAAATTTTTCCCAACAATTATTCTCCAAGCATGCAATCAGTTTTTCCAACATTGCAGTATAATCTTCCAGAAATGCTTTAATTTTGCCAAGCATGCTTACAATTTTCCTAAAAATGCTATTAATTTTTCCCATCTACAATTTTTTTCAGATCTAGATCCTTTTCTTTTATAAAGATAAGAAAAAAAAACCAGCCTAATGTTTGCCCACCTAACTTTCATGACTTCTAGATTTCTATCTGGGTGGTGGTGCTCGCTACAGATTCCAAAATGGGAACAGATCTTCCAGTGTCCTATTTTAGAGGAGTGTGTAATGTCTATCCGAAACTTAAGTTTTGGCACCTCATACTTGACACTCACCCAAAAAAATCACAAAACATTCTTAGAAACATAATCTAAATTTACAAAAAGGAAAGGCAAATTTTTGACATACCAGGGTGAAGATGAAGCTGTGAGTCCCAGATGTCCTGAGAAAGCTCTCAAGGGCACCACCAGCCAGTCTGAAGCAGTACAGTCAGGTACACTTCATTTACGAATTCTGGCCCTCAGCCTTTCCTGCTCCTCACAGTTTCCAAAATTTTCACCATTTGCCAGCATTGGTAGAGATGGCTTTTGACTTCCAAAATTTGCGACTTGGTCCCACTGCTAGACCTACTCCAAAGGCTTTATTCTCCGCAGTCAAATGCATTACCATTGTGGGCTGAAAAAATCAAAACTCATAACTCCTTCACATGGCCTCGCCGCCACCTCATACTTATCGCCTTCGTTCTCCCGATTTAGGGGTATATCGGGCACAGATCCTCAATACAGGTTTGCTCCCCATGCACTTAGAATCAACTTTCCGTGTGATTGAAATTCTGCACTGCTCCCTCGCCCTGCATTTTCCGACATCGTTGGGCTGCACCCAGAAGTTGAATGCTCACTGATTCTGTTCAATTGTGCCCAACATCTTGAGGAGGGGGTACTTATAACTGTCCGATTGCAGAGCGCCGATGATTATGGGATAATCCGTCTGGACTTCTTCTTCATTGATATGTTCTAGCCATGATCTAGCCATATGAAGCTCCGACCACTTTGAGTGCATGTTGAGCTCATTTTGAGTGCATGTTGAGTTCATTTGACCTCATGCAACCTTCATCTTCAAATCAGTTCATCTCCATTTCAGATCATGGATGAGTCAAGATGAGCTGTTTCAGCTTCTTCTGAGCTGAGCTTCTTCATAGTTGAACTCCACTTCAATCGTTTCTTCTCGATTCCACATCATCTTCAAATCTATACTTGGTGAGTTTTATATCCATATCTCCTTTGGTCTAATGTTACAATAAATTTTCAATTTTTTCTTCAATTCTCATAGACTTAATTGCAATCTACAGATTATCATGCACACACGAACATTGAGCAATCATGAGAGGGGTCTAATCATAGAAATGAGAAATGGTGGGATAAAATCTAGACGAATTGGAGAAATACTAGGAATGCCTCATTCTACGGTTTCCACGGTTTTGACAAAGTGGAAGAAATTTGGATTGAATACCACTCAAAAACCTAAACTGCGACCACCAAAGCTATCTGATCGTACAGTTAGGGATCTAGCACGCCTCATTCATGGAGATCGTCGATTAAATTTAGTATCACTTGCAGAGACTTTTGGAGTTCATAGAAACACCATCCGCAAGCACATCCGACGACTTGGATTTGGAAGTCGAGTAGCTGTAAGGAAACCCTACCTTAGTGTAATTCATAGAAAAAAGAGATTAGCCTTTGATCGTAGATACAGGCATTGGACAGCCGAGGATTGGTCAAAGATTATCTGGACTGATGAATGTTCTTTTGAATTGGGTAAAGATTCTCGACGGATTCGAGTTTGGAGAAAAAGTCATGAAAGATATGTTGACCGATGTCTTGCGCCAACATTCAAATCAGGGAGAACATCCGTTATGGTGTGGGGAGCATTCACAGGCTTCGACAAGAGTCCTCTCGTTTTTTTGCCAGAAGGGGAGCGAACAGCAATTGTTTTTGTGAAACATGTCTATGATAGTGTTCTCTGTGGCTTTTATTTCATGCACGATGCATCACATGAACTTCTCCTAATGGAAGATGGCGCTCCTGTGCATCGTGCTAAGCTTTCTGAACTTTGGAGACAAGCACATGGCGTGCAGAAATTGCAATGGCCTGCAAATTCACCGGACTTGAACTCCATTGAGAACGTTTGGAAAACCATGAAAGTCAAGGTTCGTTATTACAAGAGACCGAGCAACAAGGAGGAAATGAGTGCACTCATTCAAGTCATTTGGAATGACATTTCTCTTGAACAACTCCAACGGCTGATTCAAACCATGCCTAAACGAATGCAAGCCGTGATTTCAGCAAGGGGGGGTAGCACTCGATGGTAGGCAGTTTGCACATTCATTGTACAATGCTTCATTATTTTGAAGTTTTCATGCACATATTTCTTATGTAAATAAAGTACTCCTCACTAGGAACCCACAGCAACTTTCGGTTTGAAAATCGGACTGTTTTTGAGCATGATACAGCTTTGCCAAGTTCATGAACTTCCATGTGCATTACTGCTGCAGTCAAGAATTCGTAAATGAAGTGTACCTGACTGTACAAGCCCGTCAGTCCACCTCTTGAGCAGGCCGCCACTTTAGTCTCATATTTTCTTTCAGCATTCAGTGTAAGAATGTGTACAGGACCCTGTGGCGTGGGAGCTAGCGTTTTCACTTGGAAAACCTCCAGCTTCAATTCCATGGCCTCTCCAAAGATGTGCTTTTGCTCCAACCAAGACCCTTCAAGAGATGTCTGACACAGGTATCCCCTCTGCTTCACCACTGCTATTAGTTCCTGTTGCAAAGTGGCCCCTGCTCTTAAAGTCACATTTTTTCAAAGGGTTTGCACACATGAAGCACTCCAAGCCTTTGGTAAAAATTAGAAAAATATTAAGGATATTTTAATAGTAAAACAAAATACTAAGCATGATATTTTAGTTTTTTTCCTAGGCTTGATTTTTTTGTTTCTCAACCTAGGCTTGTTATTTTTATTCTTTTGCAATATGTTTGAGATACATTTTAAAATATTTAAAAATAGATATTAGAGCTTATTTTGAGGCCTGCAAAGTTCAAGACCTCTTGCTCATTCATAAGCTCAATGCATGCAGGTAACTTGATGTTGAAGACCTCCTGGCGTTTCTGCCATTGTTCTTCCGTCACCATCGCATACTGCAATTAATCAAGGAAGAGGATTATGTCAGATATACTTTTATGTTGTAGTTGCTATTAGGAAAAAGGGAAATTTATTGCATATAATTTTTTTTTACCTTGTCACCAAAGAGGGTTTCAATGGGGAAGCACCGTGACTCTCCAAGACTAAAGTTGAAGTATTGGCCTTGGTCCTCACCACCTTCCATTTTACTTCCACACTCCTTAGGCACCTCGATTGGCCTGTAACAGTTTAAAGTTGCATCCAAATGTTATTGTTAAAATAATGTCAAAAAGCCGAGGTTGAGATACTTTTGGGGAAAAAAAAAAACAAGCCCGGGTAAGTTATGATATCTGGCAAAAAAAACCCAGGGCTATCTGGTTGAACCACTTTGCAAAAAATATAACAAGCTAACAGTTGAGACGGTTTTTATGAGTTTTAAATGAAGTCATACCTGCATATGATCTTCGTATCACCTGTAGCAATGAAAGCAATAGCCAATAGTAAATAAATCAATTGCTAGAGGGATGATCAACTTTGATATACTTGGCTACAAATATGTGTGTTATTTTTTCACCTTTTTCATCTGGTAAGCCATCTAAAATGAAGTACTCCACAGCAACAAATATTTTCTTGTTGTCATTTTTGAGGCATGGAAGGCCCATTGAGGAGCTTCAAATGCACAGGAGCATGGTCCCTACCCACCTTCCAGTCTAACTTGTTGCACGTGACCAAGGCTTTTTTTTTGGACCCGTATCCCTCCTGCTGGTTGCACTGCAGAGGCCAGTTTTTGGAGGGACGAAGCCAGAGAAGTCAGATTTCTGACAATCTGGCGAAATTTTGCCAAAAAAAAAAAGCCCTGCACGTGACATCATAAACCACTTGGAAAACTGCACTTAATTAACCAAGAGCAACTTAATTAATTAGGATTATTAGCGATTTGACAGGAAAACCCCCCACGCTCAGACTTACCAGGTGGGGGAGGAGGTGGTGGGGCCAAAACTTGGCCCCTATTTTGTTTTTGGATGGGGCCCTAAATTTAGCCAAAGCAGGACCTGTAGACTAAATTGGGGTCCGTAGGCCCCAATTTCATTAAAAAAAAAGCCAAAAAAAGCCTCTGACCCCCCCAAAATGGGAGGGCCAGAAAAATGAGCCCATGCAATTAAGACGGGGCCCCACCTCGGGTAAGCCCGAGCTTGGGGGGTTTCCTGTCTGCGCCGATTATTAGAGCCAAGATCATTATCAAAGGTGGCAAGTAGAAATTCTTACCATCTTTTGTGATGTTCAGCTCCTGCTTGTGATGCTCCTTTGTGGTAATAATCACACCGTCATGTTGTTGAGTAATCCATGTTGTGTAATTTGCATGAAGGTCTTGGGGCCTGATTGCACTATTACCGCCCTCTTCTGGTATCCGAGTGATAGATATAGTCACTGGCCCTGGAAATTAATCATAAGAAGATCAGACCAGAAAAAAGTAACATGTAATCAGGAACTAATAGTTTCAAATGATTACCAATTCCTTTCTTCAGCTTCTTCTTAGCAGTGACTTCAGTTTGCAGTCCCAAACCCAGTTCTAGGAGAGCCTTTGTGAAGGGGTGCTTCTGAACAAGGTTCATCTAATCACAAAAAGGGGAAATTAGTGAGATAATAAGTGAGAAAATTAGTAAAAGAAGCAACCACATTTTACAACGGTCTACATTACCTTGGAAGTAGTCGGAATGAAACCCGCATCCACATCTGTCACATTAATAATATGAGTCATAACCTCCACCATGAATTTAAAGGTTTAATTAACCCAATAAAGTGATGGAGTGTACCTATGAAGGCTTTGACATGTTTGTAAAAATGTCTGTTCACTTCTTTCTCTCTAAAAACTCTTTTGGGCTCCATAAATGGAAGCCTTCCCTGCACATGCAGTGAGTTGTTGACAGGGATATTCTTGTACCATTAAATTATAATTTTTAAATTAATAAAATTATAATTAAAAACTTAAACTACTTACCGCCGATTTGTCGTCTGGTAGTATACGGCTTGCATTTGGAAATAGTCTACCAAGGCTACATATAGAACTTCTTGAGAAGCTTTCAAAGTCTTCCGAAAAGTCCAAGAGTTCAGCCTTTATGGCCAGAATAATATCTTGGATGGCTTCTTTCCCCTCAAGAAGTTGCAATAAAGATGAACTTAATGGATAATTCAGAGGATTATAAAGGAAAATTAGGAAGTAGGAATTTTGATCCATATTCAATGTTCAAAAATCTTACATTCATGATAGGAAAGTAGCGACATGTGATGCATGCATTTGCCCGATTGAATCCATCTCATTCATTCTCTGAACATAATAATTAACCTCAGATGCTTGGAATGTTGCAACATGAGGAAATATGAAACCTCTGGTATGTTTGCAAGTCCTCACTGAACCTGTATTTTAAATCTTATCCAGAGTAATGAAATTCTACCTGACGCATTGGTTTCTTTGGGCTTGATAAATTCCAAGATGATGATATAAGGGCCAGTTTACACTACGGTGAAGAAGTGCACTGGTCGGTCAAGAATTTCAGCCCAAGACATGGTTATTTGAGGCAAGGGATGATGTGCCGGAGAAGAGGAAAAGACAATAAAAAAATTGTGTCAAGAAGTCTTGACCGGCCGTAGTGTAACCACCTAGAGGAGAAGAGTATCGGACAACTTCATCAAACTACTTCACAAAATGGTCATAGCCGGCTATTGTAGAAACCTTACCGGATAATAAACAACCATTGTATTGAAATTTAAAAAAAATTGTATTGATAAAAAAATAAAATGTATTTGGCAATGTTTTGGAATTTCTTTCATAACATGAATTTTTTGAAAATGTTCCACCTCTATAATACATCCAAATTAAGGTAAACAAATTATGTGTCCGTAGTGGAAAAATTCCATCCTTTAGAGAGTCAAAGTGGGCTGACCCTGTAAAAAATGGTCCAAATGTATTCTTTTCTTCTAATCCATGTGGCAATTTTAAAAATAAATAAATTAGGGGACCATGCAATACCATGCAGTGGAGCATGTTAAAATGCTCAAAAAGAAGCCCTAAACCTTCAAAAATGACCTTGGAATGTTTAGGACAGCACATGCACCACAGTAGGTTTTGATCATGGGAGGCTTTGAATCTAACGGTGCAAATTTCTCCACGGAAAGAATATTTTATTCAAGTTGGAGTTCTCCGGAGGCCATGTTTCTTGTCCGAGGCTTTGAGCTCGCCCAAGAAACTTGACCTCCGGAGAACCTCCCTTCCAAAAAGTGTTGCCACATTGGCAGCCATGTCATTTTTTCATCCATGCACAAAGTTCTCCACCGGAGGACTCTTGGCCGTAGTGTAAACCACCATTGGAGAAGAGCGTCACTCTTGGCCAATCAAATTTCATAATTCCCCTAGAATTCATGACCGGTGGACTTCTCCACCATAATGTAAACTGGCCCTAAGGCTTCCCATGACTGGAGTGGAAGTTAGAGTGAGTGACCTCACCACCAACTATCCCCGCCAGATCCTCACCATTAACCTGTATGACCACACAAAACATTAAAAAATTAAAATCTCAGTGTTGACATAACCCCAATTCACTGAAGGAAAATTGTATATTTTTCTCACCCGGATTTCCACAGGCGACTCAGTCATTCCACCCTCCTCTTCATCATTCTGCATTCAAACATGCCATGTTTATAATGTTGTGATTTCAGGTCATAATATGTGGTGTCAAGGTGAGAGTTAAATTTCTGTACTTGGATATATGGAAAATAATAGTCTTTGCACCTCTTCCACTTTCCAGAATTGAACTCGCCAATTCAAATCCGAAACTTCCACCTGAAATTTAGTTTATAATTTTTAGTAATGCAATAACCTTTTCAACTAGAATTCAACATGAGTGTATAATTTTCTGTATCAAATTAAGGGGTCATCGTGAAGCTGCCATGAGGGGACCACTCAAGCTCTTGTTGTATCGGTACACGAAACTCACCTCCAGTCTTTGCATATGACAAACAAAGACTTAATACATTGGTTAAGCAAATTGAAACAACTAGAGGCAAGTGCACATGATTTTGTATATAATCTAGCCAGCTTCAAGCTTCGGATGGTAGGGTTTAGGGCTAGGGTGCAATGGTAAATTGCACATCATCATGTAATTCAAGCCAGCTTCGATGTTAGCAGAAAAACATCATATGTACCTTTCAAACACCTCCAGTTTTGACGCTTGTTGTCAAGGCCTCCCTACCCAAGTGCAAAATAGCCACTCTCCGTGAAACCTCAGTCTTGGATGACACTGTTATAATTCTGCACATTCAATTTGACAAGTATCTAAAAACCGCCTCTAAACTAGATAAGTTTGAGCATAGTTGTGCTAGAAAATTAGAGAAGGTTGGGATGTTGTAACATTACCCACCAAGGTGGAGCCCAGCTCCAATTCCTCCAAACCCATACATTCCAAAGTTGGGCTGCACATGCAACATCAAAGTAACATAAATGACCATTTTCAATCAGAGAAAAACATCAAATAGTCTTATTGAAAAGTTTTTACCTTGAGTTATAGCGCAAAATCTCCTCCATATACTTCAATCCTCTGCTCTCACCATACACATAACCAAACTGTCTAAACTTTCAAAAGACGACAACTCGTTCATATTCAATAATATTAAGTTCATGAGCTGCCACAATGACTAGTCGAGATATTTGGAGTTCGCAGAAAAGTTTCAAAATTTCACCAATTGCAAAGCTTTCTTATGAGATAACAGGTCAGAGTCTAACCGGAATTTCTAGACTAAGGAGGTCATCCGGTAATTTGATCAGGTCCATTGGAGTGGCAACGGCGATCTCGACTTGGTCCCCTCCTGCAGTAAAGAGGCGGCATCCAATATACGTAGGGATGCTTGCAAACTCCACTGGATTGCTGATTTCATCAACCCAAGTAAGGTATAAAGCTCCAGGAAGCACTTCTCCAAGTCTGCGATTGTTTTTAAAATGTGAAAGCCAGTCAGAATGACTCAGTATCCTTGTGCGTGTATACATGGACATTGTGTCAGCCCCGGTATTAGGCTTGAAATGGAATGAATTAGGCCAGCTTGAAATTAATGTAAACAACCCACCTTACTTTCATCAACTCTGGATTCCTATCTGAGTGAAAGTCACTGCAGATACTAGAATGGGAGCAGAGTTTCCAGTGTCCAAATTTAGAGGATGGTTTGATACCTATGCATATTCTTAATTCCTTTGACCGCCTTGTACTTCGCACTCAACTAATCCAAAATTCCACGGTTTCAAGGAGAACGATTATACCAGAAACAGATCTACGAAGACTTTAGCCGTCGAACCAGCCTTAAACTTAAAGTGTCGATCCACGACGACTTAGTCATCAAGATGATAAAGCAATCTCAAGGGCAACCATGATCATGGAGATCACTGTCTAATCTGGATCGGAGTCTAACTCAACTGCTGTGCCACAAACTGACGTGGTTTTAAGAGACTCAATAATGAGCATGCGCATTACATTCTAAGAGAATTGTTACGGAAAGGGGTAGAGCTTTAATCTACTTTTGAGGGCTGCATGATGTCTTTCTGTCCCTTCGTCGACAACAATACTTGCATTACCTACTTTTTAAAGGAGCCTATTGTGACATCTTGCAAGCTCATACAAAACTCACAAGAGTGCAGGGTAAATGACATATCACAGGGAAGATGAATATGTATGTCCCAGTTGTTGTGAGGCGCTCGAGTGAGGTACTAGTCATTCTAAAGCAGTATAAGCCATTCAAGGTCCATTTTTTACAAGCTGCCATTTTCATCTCACACAGTTTTTCAGCGTTCTCTTAGGCTGACGCTTGAACATCCAATTCTTCGGGAAGATATTTCATTTTCCACACAACTAGCGTCATCTCCATGGGAGAAGTATACTTCCGCTCCAAGCGAGGACCTTTGGACGCTGATCCCGAGGCACATGAATTTGGCCTCACTACTGCGAGTTCAGTTGGCAGAGCTGTCTCTGTTTTAAAAATTGTGCGGTTTTGAACGATCTGTACACATGAAGCATTCTGAGTCCATTTGATGAATTAGGACATAATTTGAATAACTCCGAGTTAAATTCACATACGCTTCTAACAGAACACCATTAGAAATATTTCGAAGTATTTTACATCATATTGGAGTGACGGTTAAAGCGCCATACAAGTGAATAACAAGTCTGTAAGCACTTACTTTATGGCCAGCCGCTAATTTATGACCTGGTAGTTTGGAGACCTATTGATCATTTAGAAGCTCGACGAACGCAGGCGACTTGATTTGAGTTACATCCAGCCGTTTCAGCCACGAGAATTCATCAACCTTCTCAACCTGCACAGCATACGGATGTATTTGCAAATCAGACAGCACAACAGGTTCATCGTTGTGACAAACTCAATTCGAAGTGGAATTACTAATGTCATTCCTTGCAATTGTGAGTCTTCCTACTTGCGAGACAAGCTGTGCTTATATTTTTCTGCGAGAAAAGATTGCCTAAAAGATTAATCAATATGGGTTTTTTGAAATCCATGGATCAGAGTAAATTTGTGCAAATGAACAAAAAATTACCTTCTGATCAAAGAGTATTTCAATTGGGAAGACTCTTGATTCTCCTAAATTGAAATGGTCATTCTCACCAACCAGTTTGCTTCCTCGTTCCTCAGGTACCTCCATCAGCCTAAAAAATTACTTATATTTTTAACTTGAAAATTTACTCACTATTATATCATGACTGTATCAATGTCAAGGTCATGACATGTAGATAGACATTCCTAGCATGTGCTGGTTACTTTTGTATTCCCAAAATTCTAGCATTCACCATGATCAGGGGCTTGCAAATTGAACACTGCTGCAATGGACACAACGACTTCCATTCCTAGGCACCGAAGCAAGCGAAACGACAGCGACGAACATAAAACATGAGAGAGAACTCAAGATAAGTTGTACCTGCATATGATCTTCATAGCACCTGTAGCAGTGAAAACAAGTGAATATTTTAATTGACAGTGTGATCAAGAATTTGTAACTACAGAAATCATCAGAATGTGACAAGTTCATAGCAATAATTATAGCCAAAAAAGTTGTTCAGGAAATACAAATAGGAATTTACAGTATGTACCAGCACTACTCTCAAACTTTGTTACCAGCTATGAAATAGTTGCTTGCTAGAAAATAATCGTTGAATATATTCCTCATATTCCCCCAAAGCAACAGCAAAGCAATCCACAGTAGTTCTCTTGAAACATTACCTGGATCGTCAGGTAAGCCATCGGAAATGAAGCATTTTACAGTCACAAATCGTGCCTTCTCACTACTATTTAGTCCTGGAAGGCCCTTCAGTAGCTTCAAACGCATTGGACACTCATCCTTGTCAACCTTCCAGCGGGTTCCTCTGGACGTAATATCATAGACCACTTGAAAAACTGCAATGAACAACTCGAACCTGTTATTGTTGGAGAAACAAACCATATCGTTTGACCTCTCACTACATTGTAAATCATGACCTGTACAGTTACACTGTAGCAACACTGCTGCTACTTGTCAATTAGGTTAAGGACGGCCAAGCCGTCATCTCTCTGTATATATTGTGGCACATTGCCTCTGCAACACAAGCAACTTACATCATAGTGTTTCAACATGGTATCAGAGCTAGGTAGTAGGAGAAACAAGTGAGCAATGCTCCTTGGAGTAGATCTAGATGTATGAGACTTAGATTAGACAAGTGCATCTTACTTCTTGTGAAGATCTAGAGTGCAGGAGAAGAGATCCAGAAGGTAAAACATATAGAGAGAAGTGAGCGCTGCTCCTTATGTGAAACTTAGATATAGAGACTCAGATTCAAATCTAGATCTAGAAGTTGAGAAAGATGGCTGAAAGTAGTAGCAGCAGAAGCAACAACTGTGAAGTTAGTGAATCCAACAAACTTTTAGGACCACAGAATTACAATGTATGGCAGATTAAGATGACAGCGATTCTAAAGAGAGAGGGCCTTTGGCCACTTGTGGAGACAGTATATAGCTTAGCCTCATACCCAGTTACTATTGGAGGTGTAGCATATGGAGAGACAAAGTTACTAGAAGCTAAACAACGTGCACAAACAGGACTTACAATGTCAGTAGGGGACAACTTGCTTGGAGCAGTCAATCAACACGGAGACCCTGCAGAGACATGGAACATGCTCAAGTCAATGTTTTCAGCTTGAGATCAGCAGCAGATCCAAATGCTCACAAACAGGCTGTATGGAATGTCCATGCGAGAAGGTGAAGATATCAACGCTTACCTCACTGAAGCCATGGATCTGCGAAACCAACTGAGGGGTTATGGAGAAGAGATACCTGACAAGACACTGATCAACCTTGTTCTCAACGGTCTACCTCAGAGCTACAAAATGATCATACAAGGTATTACCTATCTCATCAATCCTACTTTTCATGTTGTAATGGGAAAACTCCTCACAGAAACACACAGAAAGAGCCTACGGGATCAGAAACGCGGCCAAGACGAAGCTCTATCAATGCACTTTCAGAGACATGGAGGAGGACGCGGCGGTAACCAACAAGGAGGAGGCTGGGGTCGCACCATGCATGCACGTGGGTGGTCTCCCAGTAATGGTTACTTTCCTGGAAGAGGCTACGGTCAAGGCGGATTTTTTAGTGGCCATGGGTACGGCCCCATGACCGCGCACAGGGCACAGAGGCCACGCCCGATGAGCAACAGCTGGATGGGAGGCGGCGGTCCGATGGCAGGTGGCAGAGGCGGCTTTGGAGCGACGCCGGACTTTTCCAGGAGCGACGGCGGATTTTCTCAAAGTCAGCCAGGCGGACTTTTCCAAAGCCAGCCCGGCATCGCACACTCAGGGCTACCGCAGGCTGCCATCGCAGGTGGCGGTCAATTCCAGCCTGTACCAGGACGAGGATCAGGGTTAGTCAGGCCAGGGGTTATGACCTGGCCCGGACCTCCTCAACCCACAAACTTCTTTACAGCTGGGACTTATGGTTTCCAGCAAGGAATGCCAAGAGCGAGGCAAATCATATGCTACACTTGTGGAACACCAGGACATATTTCAAGATTTTGCCCTCATGGAAATTACTCCACCGTTAACTATGTTGAGGATTTCTATGACCCCTATGTTGAGGATGGGACTTATGTAGACAATGGTTGGTCCGTCGAGGCTAATTTAGCAGAGTATCAAGACTCTACATGGTTTATGGATTCCGGTGCAAGCCACCATGTTACGGGGAACTATGAAAACTTACAACATGTTGATGCAAGCTCACATGGGCAAAATGTAACAACTGCTGACGGTAATGCCCACCGCATAGCAGCTGTGGGATCATCCAGTCTTCAAACTGGAACTCACCCTGATGGAATAAATTTGGATCATGTTTTGTATGTGCCGGCATTAAAAAGAAACTTATTATGTGTGGGTTCATAGGTGATCAAGGTCATACTATAGTTTTTTCTGGCAATCAGTGTCTTATTCTTGATCAAAACAAATCTATTGTTGCCATTGGACATCGGAATTTGACCAACGGACTCTATCAATTCACCAACAAAAGGAATGCAGCTATGGTGAATTCGGTAGTCTCTGAATCAACTATGCATTTATGGCACAAGCGATTTGGACATCTCAACTATGCTAGTCTTCAACATTGTGCAAATGCACAACGAGTTCAAGGATTACCTACATTTCCAACTCTTAGAAGTGTTTGTGGAGATTGTATGGTAGATAGACAATGTCGTGAGCGTTTTTCAAAAATCTCCATCAACAGAACTACTCAGGTACTTCAACTCATTCATTCTGATGTAGTTGGACCAATTCGGACACCTTCTCTTAGTGGGTCTCAATACTTCGTAGCCTTCACTAATGATTATTCTCGGAAAAGCTTCGTATACTTCATGCGACACAAAAGTGAAACATTTCAGAAATTTATTGAATTCAAAGCAAGAGTTGAAAATGAGACGGGCAGAAAAATAGTGACACTACGATCTGATCGAGGGGGGGAATATTTATCTCATGAATTTGACTCCTATCTTCTCAATCAAGGAATTCAACGGCAACTCACAATTGCATTGACACCACAACAAAATGGTGTGAGTGAACGACGGAATAGAACTATTGTCGAAAAAGCAAGATCCATGGCCGCTGCATGTCATCTTCCTGGATTTCTATGGACAGAGGCGATTAATACAGCGAATTATCTTGTCAACATAAGTCCTACACGCGCAAATCAAGGTATGACACCCGACCAAAAGTTTTACAATATCAAACCCTATGTTTCACACCTAAAGATCTTTGGATCTTTGGCATATGTTCATATCCCTGACATTAAACGAACCAAACTTGATAGTAAAACTATCAAGTGTATCTTTCTAGGATACGACACCGAGAGCAAAGGGTATAGGTTGTATGATCCGCAATCAAAGAAAATTCACAGGAGTAGAGATGTAGTCTTTGACGAAACACAAGCAGGCTATGAAATTGTCAAAACCAATGTTCCCATTCAAGACAATCCATTTGCTGACAATTTATTTCCTACACCAACGCCAATCTCTCCCCCTACCACTCCATCTACACCCGATTTACCAGATCTACCCATAGTACCTGAATCCACTACACCTCAAGCTCTACTAGCAAATCCCATAGCCGCACCACCAGTTCCTCCTCTACGAAGATATCCACTTCGTGAACGTAGACCAAGCACCAGGTTTAGAGACACCTATCTTCTCTCTGCACAAACCGGCACTTTCATAGAACCACGAAATTTTACAGAGGCTATCAAACATCCAGGTTGGAAAAATGCTATCCAACAAGAAATAGATTCTATTCGAGAAAATCAGACCTGGAAAATGGTTGATCTTCCAGAAGGCAAGAAACCCATCTCCGCCAAATGGATTTTCAAAGCTAAACAGGGCCTTAATGGTACAACAGACAAACTCAAGGCTCGTCTAGTTGCTCGTGGGTTCGAGCAACAAGAAGGCATTGACTTCTTCGAAACCTTTGCCCCAGTTGTTCGATGGTCCACTGTTCGCAGTATAGTTGCCTTAGCCGCACAGAAGAAATGGGACATTCAACACTTAGATGTTAAAACGGCCTTTCTAAACGGAAAAATCGATGAGGATGTTTATATGACTCTACCTCTTGGTTTTGAATCTGATCTTCAACATTCTCGTCAAGTTTGCAAGCTTCAACGAGCACTGTATGGCCTTCGGCAAGCTCCTCGTGCATGGTATGGTGAAATTGACAAATATCTTCAAAACCAAGGTCTTACTAAAAGTAAAGAGGAGCCCAATCTCTATTTTTCTATTCGCAACGGTAAATATACGATCATTCTCCTTTATGTGGATGACATTCTCATTACAGGCGATGATATCTCACATATCAAATGCCTTCGTGTCCAACTAGAATCCAGATTCGAAATGACAAATCTGGGTCTTACTCAACTTTACATTGGTGCCGAATTCTATTATAGCATTGACGGTATCTACCTTCATCAACGTACGTATATTAAGCGCCTCCTTGAACGCTTTGGCATGCAGGATTGTAACCCGTTGTCTACTCCTATGAATCCCAAACTTAAACTCTGCAAAGACACGAACACAAACCCTGTTGACAAACTTACATATCAAAGTTTTGTTGGGGGACTTCTTTACGCAACCATAACACGATGGGACATTCAGTATGCCGTCGGATGTGTCTCCCGATATATGTGCAATCCACAGCAAGTTCATCTTACAGCTGCTAAAAACATTCTTCGTTACCTCAAAGGGACTCTTGACTATGGCATTTTTTATCCCTCACACGGTGATGCACATCTTTCTGTTTTTACGGATGCCGATTGGGCGGGGGAAAGTGATACTAGACGCTCAACTTCTGGAATTTTATATAAAATCGGCTCCTCTCCCGTGGCATGGTCCAGTAAATTACAACCCACGTTGGCCTTATCTTCTACTGAGGCCGAGTATCGTGTGTTATCTGAGGCCGCTCGAAATATCACCTATTTTCGACGACTTTTAACCGAACTTCAAATTGGAACCAAGGAGCCTACTCCTATCTTTTGTGACAATTTGAGTAGTATCAAGCTTGTTCGGAACCCGGTGATGCATCAACGCACTAAACACATTGAACTTGAACATCACTACATTCGCGAAAAATACGAGGATGGCACTATTGTTATTTCATATGTTCCCACCAAACTACAACAAGCCGACGTTTTGACCAAATCACTAGAACCAGGTCCTTTTATTGAAAAGCAAGTTCCATCAAGCATCTCTCAAAATTAGTCTTTGGTCTAAGGTCCCATGATCCTTTGCTCCCATGATCCTACATTTTCTTTTCTCTCACGATCTGGTTTGAGTGGGGGTGTTGGAGAAACAAACCATATCGTTTGACCTCTCACTACATTGTAAATCATGACCTGTACAGTTACACTATAGCAACACTGCTGCTACTTGTCAATTAGGTTAAGGACGGCCAAGCCGTCATCTCTTTGTATATATTGTGGCACATTGCCTCTGCAACACAAGCAACTTACATCATAGTGTTTCAACAGTTATAACAACTAAAGTTAGACCATAATCATTACCTGGTCAATCAACTAATCTGGATTAGAGTATTTGTTTTAAACATCTGATTTCTACAACCATGGACCTTTTACACTTTTGACAAAGGTGGTGAGCACAGCTGCTTTCTAAGGTGCTTGTCTTTCTCACCCTCTTTCGTGATAGCTAATTCCTTCTTGTTTTGTGCCTTGGTAACAATGATCACACTACTAGTCTCATTGCAAAAAGCTTCAGCTTTGTCAAATTTTTCATTTTGTTCAGTAATCCATGCTGTGTACTGTGCATGAAGATCTTGAGGCCTAACAGCAGCACCACCTCGCATGATTGACACAGTTACTGGTCCTGATAAATCAAGGGATACTCACATCAATACACGACGTATGCACTCTGATAACAACATAGAATCATAACACTCATGTCAATTGTATGTAAACCCTATGATGCTGAACATGAGGTTCAAAGAAATAAAGTGACTATTTTTCTGGTCGCTTTATTAGAACATCACTCTAGATTACTGAAAACAGTTCGCTTCTACATGACCCTTGAGATGTCAAGTTAAATCTACAGTGGATTAAAATTTAAAATCTATTTTTGAATGCTCTTAGGCAACTTCCACTACCTATGAATGCCTTAACACGTTTATAACAGTGTCTGTTGACTTCATCGCTCTAAAATATCTCTTGGGCTCCATAAAGGGAAGCCTTCCCTGCTGAGTAATCACAACTCACAACTGTCGGTTGCTGACAGGGACCTAGCAATGTTCTATTTAAAAAGGCCATAAAATTCTCTCCCTACATTACTACTCCTGTAATCAAATAAGGAATATACTGTTATTTTCAATACTATGAAATCAAATGCATGTTTACGTACCGCTGATCAGCCATCTGGAAGCACGCGACCTGCATCCGGAAGCAAACGACCAACCCTACGAATAGAATGGCGAGAGTAACTTTCAAAATCTTCCGCAAAGTCCAAGTCTTCTTCCCGGAGTTTCTCAAGAATGTCATCATTTGCTTCTTTTCTCTATCTATCATGACAATGGCTTTAGAGAAGTTAAAACCATACAGTGAAGTCAGCAATCTGCAACTACTATGCAACAGAATAGTGCTTCTACAAATGAATGCTAGTCGCACCTTGTTGATAGGAAAGTGATGACAAGTGATGCGTGCTTTTGCCTTATCAAATCCGTCTTCGGTATGCTCTACATAGAGAGAAAACTAACATAAGTATCTGCTTCAGATCTGCTATCAGTGGGATGTAGAGAGCAAGGAGGTAGCATCATGATTTCAACACAAATGTGCTGACACTGCTTTGATATTGGTGGAAAACCAAGAAATTCTCGCCACTCCACGACCACAGAAAACTCATTATGTGGCATCTGCGGTAATCCTTGAGCAGCTTGTTGAGGCAATAAAAACTGGCATTCTGTTGCTGGATGTGCTGCTAGTTTTTTTCTTACATTTTGTCCTTTCCGGGACAACGACTGTCGGGAATCGGGAATTGGGATTACACAAGCATCGCATACACGCATGTACATACATTGAGGAGCAAAACTGAGTCAACTTGTCATAAATGAAACTTTGAACTTGAATTGCACATTACACAAAGCATGATTTTTTTAATCTTTATTGTCAGAAGATATTGCTTCAAGTGTGGTATGTGGCAATCAATCCACAAAACCAAATGTCAAAGTTTAGATGAAAAATTGATGATGCAACTCAAACATGTGGCATGACTCAGTTTTGCATGCCTCTTCCACATTAACACAATGAACTTTATAATCATAAAAATCAATGCAAAGTAGGAGGTTCAAGATTTAGATAGTTATACTCATTGCATAGTCCTTCAGTGGAAGCTCTTTACCTCTTTTTGTTGATCTTGTTTTATCATCATGGTACATTTATAGGAGCTTTCTGCTACTGCTAGAAGAGACCTCAACAACTCTATTGTTGTTAAGTTGGAAGCTGGTAGTTCTACAAGAGATGTAGCAAATGAGTTGCACGTGTCTCAGAGTTATGTTGCACGGATTAGAAAGAAGAGATTGCCTGATCTTGAAGCTAGTTGTGGAGGTAGACCACAAGTACTCACAGATGCACAGAAGAGAGTATGCATCAAAGCTGCCACATTAGGAGGCATTGATACTGCAACACAGATTGCTCAACATGTGCGTGGAGAATGCCATGTTACTGTAAGTGTTGATACAGTGAAAAGGGTGTTACGTGCTGCAGGGCTCAGATCAAAAGTGAAGCAGAAGAAGCCAAAATTGAACCAGAAACACATCAAGGAGCGACTTGAATTTGCTAGGCGCCACGAACATTGGACCATTTGTGATTGGGAGCGCGTGATCTTCTCTGATGAGACAAAGGTAAACCGTTTTTGCTCAGATGGTCGCAGTTGGTGTTGGATTCGTGATGGACAATCTTCTAATTCAAGACAATTTCAACAAACAGTAAAGTTTGGTGGTGGTTCGGTGATGGTGTGGGGTTGCATGATGTTCCAGGGTCCTGGTATTTGTTGTAGAGTTGAAGGAAGAATGGATCAGCATCAATACAAGGAAATCTTGCAGAAAGATTTATTGTACAATATCATAGCTTATGATCTTGATCCTTCCCAGCTAATTTTTCAGCATGATAATGATCCCAAACATACAGTAAAAAGTGTCCGCCAATGGTTGATATCACATGGGCTTAATGTTCTTCAATGGCCTACACAATCCCCCGATTTCAATCCTATTGAGCACCTTTGGGCAAGGTTAAAACACCGTCTCAATCGATATGAAAGTGCTCCAATGGGAATTTTAGAATTGTGGGAGCGTATTGAAGAATGTTGGGCTTCCATTACACCAGAGGCGTGTAGAAGGTTATATGAGAGCATTCCAAAGCGAATCCAAGCTGTTTTAGCTAGCAAAGGCAAGTGGAAAAAATACTAAATTGTTTTGTGATAGAGGATGCAAAAGTGAGTCACGGAACATAGTTTCCGTTAAATGTAATTTTTTTGTACATATTAATGTGAAAGATACTTTTTTTCCCATGAAAATGTAGCCTACTTAAAGTATTATCTTACACAATTTATAGCTTGTGATGACCTATTACCAAATTCTTTACATTGTTGATTGAATCAAAAATTTCAAAAGTTTGACTCAGTTTTGCTTGATACTGTATAATACCCTATTTGCTATTATCAACTTACATCAAAACAACTATTCTAGATGTGCAATTGAACTCAAATTTATGCAGCATATGACCATCATACTGCTTGCTTCCCACTGAGCTCAAACACATTTTCTTATAAGAAATTCGTATTGATGCATCCTACAAAACAGATACTGGTCGAGGTAAACACATAATTTACATATCCGCTAGTGGAAGTACTAAAGTATAAATAATGCGACCAGCAACTACATAATAAAAATATCCACTTAAATAGCAAATAGCATATATTTTCTTTCATCTTACTACTCACATGTAATAAACTCGGCTTGCACAACAGATCACCTACTAATAGTGGTACACCGGAAGAAAAGAAAAGAAAAACTTGCAATTCAACAGAGTCCATGAAGATGGTAACCTGAAGAAGCAAAGTAGCATCCATGCGGACAATAACCTTCTCTTTGTCTGCTTCAAATTCTACTTCAACTTGATTTTTGTGTCCTGGAGAACCACCTTGACAATCCACATGAGCACCGCCAGTAGAGGCCTGCTAAGAAACCAACAAACAAACCAAAACAGAAGCATTAAAGCCAGTGTATTTGAATCTGGGAATACTAAATTTACTCAAGACAACTAAAATGAATGTCAATCATCACAGGCAGGCTTGTCAAAGGGAAAGGAGGCCCAAATCTTTGATCCTAATGTCAAATGTCAAGACTGCAAGTATTCGATAGTGTCTGGGCCTCCCAAATTGACAAGCTTGACCTGTCAAAGGACAGAAAGCGCATAAAAGCTACGCCTCGGACTAACTTGAAAAACACAAGGAAAGTAAACATACACAAACCTTCCCCTTCCGCACAACTTGTTGAAGCTTCAGATTGCGGATGGCCTTGGAATGATCATCTACGAGAAAGTAAAAAATGAGACTTTGGCACTACATGAGTCCACATAGAACTCTCACAAATGAGAAATGATATGGGAGCACCAATAGAGACCTAAGAAACCAAGAAACAACTGCTGCACAATGAGCTCTTCCATAAACATTACACTCACCCGCAGATGTTGAACCCAGATCCAATCCATTGTTAAAAACCCGCTTATTCCGAGTCTTCATGACCTCCTCCGTCCGTGGCCGCTTACTCACCGCAAGGGATTCAGCGACTCCGTCCCCCATCAACTTGGGCCTCACTTTGTTACACGAAGGCACATGTACAATGTCAGCCGCCATCTAGCTCCAATCGAACCCCGAATTAACCGTTTCCAAGAACTTGCGAGTCAACTTGTGAACCTCGGCGAAGTTCTTCAACACCTTCACTTCATCACTATCGTGCTCCTCCAACACCTGCACTTCATCACCGTTATGTCACATGGCTGACCGCCTCTTTCTCCCCTTTCTCCTCCTGAGATGCTTGATACTGTAAACCCTAAGCACAGCAACCAAAACGATAAACAAGAGAAGAAAGGTTCCAATTGGTACAAAAGTCAAGACGAAAGAAGAGAAGGGGCCAAACAAGGTGCACGGTAGGCAAAGCCTGCAACATACACTAACCTAAAATCAAGACCACTCCCGATTGACAACCTGCGCAGTTATCTACAGGGAGCGGTTTTTAATTTTGGCATGACGAATGATGAGGATGTAATTGGTGATTTTGGATGTACTTTATGGATGATATTTGAAGTATCGATTAATTGAAATTTGAGGTTATGGATGGATGCAATCGATTCAAACAAATGGCAGCATTTCACCGAACCTCAGGCATCAGAAAAATGGGATAAAACTTGAACAGAACACATTTCTATCTTAAAAGTGTAACAAAGGCTTCTCTACCTTCGGAAACCATCTAGGGTTTATCTAGATTTTTAAGCATGAAATGTACACATCCCGTAGACTAGGCAGTTTCTTCGGTACAATGAAAGGCATGTTTTGCTTGTCAAGGAGCTGTCTCCGCAGAGTAGTGCAGGTTTTTGTCTGAATTCCAAGCTTGGAACCGCCATAGCCAGGCCATGACCTCGGACCGATCTCCATTTTCACGAAGCAGCCAGGGCGCAATGAAGCGGAGCGGATCGAACAATCTGCAGCTGCACGGTAAGCATCGCGGTCCTTCGTTTCAGCACTTCGGTGACCTCTTGGATCGTCCGGCTTGGATTTTGTTACTGATATCGCACTAGCGTTATTCCTTTCTTGAAAATCCATGTCGATGTTTCTGGCAAGAATTTGTTTGTTCATTGCTGCGACTGAGAACATCAAGTGTCGTTTCTATGTTGACGGTGGCTCTGTGAGGTAGCTCGTAGCGATTTCTGGTTCTTTTCAAGTGCGAAGTGTAGAGGAGTGTACACTTAGCTTTCTTGTATACGTCTTTTGAAATGCAACGATTCTTTTCGTGGAGCGGTCGTGCGAGTGCGTCGGATGGAAGTGACCGTGCGCTGTGGTTTTCGCTGCGGTTGTTGTGATCACATTTGGACTGATCGCATTGTTTTCTTGGAAGCTTGTGTTGATGTATACTGCGAGAATTTGTTTGGCCGCGAATAACAACATGAAGTGCTGGCTATTGTGGTGACTTGTTGCTCTTTGCTGAACTTCATCGTGGATTGTTTGTTTGTGATTTGTACGGCGATTGAAGTGATAGCAGTGGAAAGGTCTTTGTTCCGCTTTCTTGCATTGTCGTTCGCGATTTTCCGGCAGTGACTTCTTGCTTCATTAAGCGAGTGCGCGGCCTCGATCGACGGTAGTTTCTTTTAGCGCCTGCCAGGTCGTTTCGAAGTCGTAAGCCAGAGGTTCTTCCGACACATAGCTTCTTTAGTTTTTCAATTCTGGACCTATTTTCAATTCCAAACCTAGCCGCAATTTCTCACAGGTTAGAATAGTCGGGCGCCAGAGTCCCGCCCTGGGAACTCTAACAAGTATGGATGGGTTAAAGACCGCTTTCTGTATTGATTAATGCCTGATTTCATGCATCAGTGCGGAATGGTGGAATTACGTTAGTCAACGACGTGGTTCGCAAGGAGTAGCTACGTTGCAAGAGAAGGCCTAAAATGTCTCGCAACGTTGAGTACCTGAACTACGTAAACAACTAATCTTCTCCAATGTTGCAATCACTACAAGAAAATGGGTCGTTTAGCAACGTTTCTAAAAATTCGTTTGTAACGTTTTTGGTGTTGTTTGTTACGTAAAACGACATCATAGTTGTTGCTTTCAATATAAACAACACCAAAAATGTTACAAACGAATTTTTAGAAACGTTGCTAAACAACCCATTTTCTTGTAGTGAATGGACGGGAGGTGCGCGGCGCAAAATGAATTCAGTGATGGCCTCAAAAATTTGTTGAGCTGCACGTTCTTTTGATTTGGACGAATGCGAGATCTACTTTGGAACTTTGATTCGCTTGCACTAATGTGTAAATTTAAGGTTTTATATTTAAACTAACCGGGAACCTCTGTTTGACGTTGTGCCTGCTGGAAATCTTCACCGAGGACCAAAGGTTCAAAACTAAAGAGGTGAACGTTTTGTCTATCTCGTTCTTTTACCTTCCATTATTTTCAGTTAGCGAATTATATTGATATGCAACGATGTCCTGGTGTACTGTACAGGCAGCGTGAGTTTTCCGATCATCGCAAAGAGAAAAGAAGAAACAAGCATGGAGCAGAACCTGGAAAGTTACTAATGCTTGCTAATTACATTCGTCAGAATCTGCACGGGGGCGAATCACTTGACATTCTTGGCCTACGGAGTTTAAATCCAACTCTGGCCAATGTCATCTCCCCAGCAAACTCTGACGCCAACCTACCAAATCCTGCCACTGGTATACTTTCTACGCTCTGTGTATCAAGATTTTTTTGCCACTAGTTTTTTAGAATGTGCTCACCCCACACGGTCCTTTATTGCTACTTATTATACTAATCAGTGACATCTGGTCGGAGGTTAAGGTTGAACTCACGCAATATGTTGGCAATGACACTGGGAAGTTTTGAGCCACTTGGCACCATTCTTGAGTGCTTTAGAAGGCCTGTTCGATGATTCCCAACAGATGTCTCCTCCGTTCGACGAATAATTGACGAAAAGTTAATCGAGGTTTTAATGTTTAGTCTGTCAATCAGTATATTTTATCTACAGTATCTAGACAGGCTGGTGGTCAATATTACAAACATTTAACTACAGTAATTGCATAGTAATCTCACTTTGCAGTTTCAGTTGCCATCTCGTATCTGTCAAAATACTAAGCAAGCTTTTGGATGCTTTTTGCTTGTAGCTTCTTCGAAGCCAAAATCGGGAAGTGCTGGTGGTGCGAATGCTGCATCTTCAAATGTAAGCGCATCTTCAGTTGGTACCCCAGCGGGTGATGACCAAGACACCTCGTCTCTTCAGCGCGGTACATTTATCCTGTCCTTTCCCAAGTCTCGACGTCTACTGGATGTTGGGAAATGATAAATAAAATGCATCTTGGCTCATCTTAGATCTGTAAATTGGAACATATCACGTTTTACCAATCATTCATTCTACATTTGATGGTGCAATTCTCGAGCTGTATCCAGATTATGAGGATGAGAAAGTGTCGCAGCTGTATTTGTACAGAGTTTTAACACTGAAACTCTTTTTGTGTATGTGTGGATGTAGACTGTATAATTAATAGTCGCAAAATCATCGAAGAGCAAAAGTAAGAGATAGAGTGAGTAGTTTTTCAACTTCCATCTACCCAAACGTGCATGTTGAGATATCACTGAAAGTTTGAATCTCTTCCAAGGTATTTACTTTCGTGATGAGACTATACTTTACATTTACTTTGATCACGATCGATAATATCTACTTGAGTCCTGCAGTGTACACACCCAACGCATACCCGAAGTTTCTCATGCAGCTAAGCAGAAAAAAAAGAAACGTGCAGAGCTTCCTTTGCCTGGAAAGGGAAGAAATCCTGCTCATGTTGGAAACTTGCAGACGAAGAAAGTAGCACCAGCCCCTCGTAAGATTCCAAAATCTAGTTCCTTCGCATTGCTAAATTAGATGAGCTTTTCAGAATCCATATAAAGAGCACAACAGACGGGAATTCCTGCTGGATACATACCCGTTGGACACAGGTATGTTCACGCTAATAGTCAAAGAAATGCTCCAGCTCAATGCAAAGTTTAGATATCTTCGCGGTTGTGCTTAGGTTGCTTGCCACGCCGTCAGACAAGGTTGCGGCGAAGTTGAAGCGCCTTCTTTCACGTCTTCAGTCTTGGCTCTTGCTCAGGAAGGTCCATTTTCTTCTCCATCTCCACTGCCTCCAAGAGAATCATCACATCTTGCAACCATGGCCCCAGATAGGCAAGTAGTGACTCTGCCATATGTGACTTCCTCTGTCATCCCTTCTCCATTTCAGATAGTAAGATTCAAATGAACACCTGCCGCAATCAGCAACGAACCCCTCATCTCATCATGAAAAGTACAATCATGCGTCATAATGGTAATAGCACTGTTCTTTGATGCTAAGCAACAGACTTTGCAAATAACATGTCCACAATCGTCTCGATGTAAACTTCCAGAGCGTGAACACTAAGCAAAGCAGCCAACTCAAAGGCCGTGACAACCCTAAGAAGATCAGACGATCAGAGAAATCGAACCCGCAGGCAGCAATCGTGAGACGCACCTGCAAGTGAGGATGAGATGCGGGTTCCGAGGATGAGATGCGGGTTCCGAGGATGAGACGCACCTG
This sequence comes from Bryoerythrophyllum caledonicum, assembly GCA_963971425.1. Lineage (NCBI taxonomy): Eukaryota > Viridiplantae > Streptophyta > Bryopsida > Pottiales > Pottiaceae > Bryoerythrophyllum > Bryoerythrophyllum caledonicum. The sequence goes on along the minus strand of OZ020521.1, from coordinate 17,104,518 downwards.
CAAGTGAGGATGGGATGCGGGTTCCGAGGGCGCCAGGAATACGAGAATCGAGTGCGATGGCGAGGATGGGAACGAGGAGAGTGAGGATGCTCGCGGACTGCTGGAGTGAGGTGAAAGCAGAGGCCAGGTCTGGTGCAGGTGACGACCACCAGGAGCGGGGCAGGACGCCCGGAACTGTAGCAGCTCTGCAAACGGAGATGACCAAATACCGGGAATCGGTAAGATATGGTATTTGACAGTTTCAAAGACGCGTTACAGTGTGTCTTCTCCCTCGGGTATAAGTGTGCGTGCTTGCCGTCCCTGAGAGCTCAGTCGTTGAAGAGGGTTTGTGGCGACGTAGTTGTGAGGTCAGGGTCATCACCTCCACTATCTGGAGCGAGGAGTGAGGGATGTTTTGATCTCTTTCGTGCTCTCTTTGCAGGTCGGACTGGTTTTTCCATTGCTGTGGGTAGGAGAGGCGCTGTCTGGATTCGTTTCTTTTGTGCGTGTCCAGCTTGACGTTGTGGGAGGGACGTTGTTTCTTGCACCCAGGTTTGGTGCTTGTGCATCTTGTCGCGATCGTGGTGCTTCCTGGTTGTTGGCCGAGGGTGGCTGGGTGTAGGCAGAAGGGTACTTGCTACCTGATCAGTGGATTTTGACGAGGAGTCGGTTGTTGCGGAGCTTCGAGGATCCAAGTTTTGCGATCTGAGAGATCCGCCGAAGTTGGTGAGGAGAGTAGTTTGCGGGATCTAGGCGATGGGGCAGTCATGGCCCAAGGCTCTGGTGGACGCTCTGTCCGCCGTGGTTCCGGTGTGTTCTGGTGGTGAGAGCGCAGCTAGTTCCGCAGCATCGTCTTCCAACCCCGCACTCTCTTCTGAGTTCTTCTCCACTCGCATCCAAGAAATGATTGAGAGCAGGGGTAAGTGCAAGACGGCAGTGGATGCGGCGATCGAATCGTCGAAGGTGCATTGGAGTGAGCTACGGGAGTTGGGGAGCGATAATCAGAGTGGGGTGGAGGAGGTGGAGATCGACAAACAGCATTGTACGGAGGCAGACAAGGTATTTTTCCGGGAATGCCTCTTAAAGAAATCTGATGGACGTAACCAGGAATTCTTCTTGGAGTGGGACGGGCTTGCGTTGAAAATGGGAGAGAAGATTGCAGAGGGAGCTCAAGGTGAACTTTTTATGGTTCATGACGTTGAAGACAGTAGTAATTATCTGGTAATGAAAGTGTTCAAAGCGGAGGCGGGGAGTTTGGAAGATCTGCATAAGCTATGGCCCCCGGGGATGCTTGAGGCTATCCAGTCTCATCAGTTCGGTGAATTTGCGGTGGGCAATTCGAATCAGCCTAATTTGGGTGGAGTGTCTCCAGTAGCGGGCGGAATTATGTTGGAAGATGGAAGGTTTGGGTTTCTGATGGGACGGTTTTGGGGTGATATGAGAAAGCTTATTGATGAGTGAATGATACACAATGGCAACCGAGCTTCGCCCTTTCGTGATGGGAAAGATTTGCGAATCATGTGTGAGATTGCGAGGGGGATGATGGGGTTGCATAAGAAAGACATTATCCATCGGGACCTCAAGGCCTCCAATGTGCTCATTCTTCCTGAGACATGGGATCTTTCTAAGGATATCATGCCAGATGTTGATCCAGCAGAGGATTTTGAGTTTTATGCCCTTGTTGCTGATTTCGAGTGTTCACTCGGGACGGTTGGAACTGAATTTTGGCGAGCCCGAGAGATATTGTTTGCTTTGAAGAATCGTCGTTTCGAGCCGAAGGTATGCACTGCAAAGTCAGACGTTTATAGTTTTGGTATGACATGCTATGAAATTTTGACTGGCAAGATACCTTTTGAGGGAGTGCTCCCAAATAACTATGACATAGTACTTGGGGGTGAAAGATCGAAGCTGCCCAGTGGCACACATCCATGGATTCGAAGCATGTTAGATAGCTGTTGGCATCATAAGCCATCCATGAGGCCTTCCTTTGAAGAAATAGTGAAGGAATTTGAGACAATTGACAATGCATTCATTGCAGATTTTATGGAGAAGTGTAGAGAAGATACTGATGAAGATTTGTCCCAAAGTGAATGGTAGCTTTTGCATCCCAAAGCACGTCTTTATCCCTAGTTGTTGCATGTCCATTTTTCTTATTGTAAATACCTCCATCACTTGTGATGTCTGGCGACCAATGACTTAGAACATAGATCCATTAAGTTTAGTGCCATTATCTTGAGTCAAAGTACATTGGTCATGTTCAGGGACGATGAAAAAAAAACAATTTTATACTCTTCAAGTGCATGTATCTTACAATATGCACAATTTTAGTTTACAAAACAAAATTGGGTGTCTTCCTATATTAGTTAGCTTGAAGATCGTTCACTTAAAAATAATAAATGATTGTTTATTATTAGCCCCTAGAAGCCTATTTAACCCAGGGGTAACAATTTGCATTATGGGTAGCATGCCTAAAATTCAAATAAAAAATCTCCTTCCTTTGAAATTTTCACACAAGTTTGTCCCTGATAAGAGCTTTGTAGAGGTATTTCTGATATTATTTTTGGATATGTGGTTTCAAAGTTAGTACCACTTAAAGTTAAATTGGGGACTCTGGGCAACTACGAATTTTTTTATAGAAGTTTCTACCGACATTGATATTTTTCATACATATAGATAATATTACCTTCTTTGGAGATGTAAAAAAATTCTTGTCTTTAGTGCAAATAAACATTTTTAACCCAAGTCAAACATTTTGGTACATTTTGGGCAAGGAGGAAAAAACTTCATCTATTTTACATAAAACCTTGAGATCTTGATATTTTCACTTTTTACTTCTTCAACAATAATATGTGGTAAAAAAATTCTTATTGACCGTTTGGATTATCATTACGAAGCATATCAAGTTTTCAAAAAAATAAAACATGAATGGAAAATTTTGAACCTCCACTCTTTGCACACTTGTTTTGAATATGCTACACCCCTACTCTACCTCTAAAAATTTGAGTATACGGAAATTACATCATGCTTAAGACAACGGTAAAAAATTAAGAACTTGTATAGCGTAGAAATTTGATATAAAGTGAAGCCAAAGTTTGTTTACCCACTCAACGTACGAAAGAAATTCAACCATATTCTTGACTTCAAACACTATAGTCTATCAATCCGTGTAGTGGATCACAACCCAAAAATTATGGTGAATTTGTGATGAAGTCTACTTTAAGATCTTATAGTTGAAAGTCCAAATCTTTACTTCAAAATTAGTTTTTTTTCCCCTAGTTTTGGTAGTGGCAGTTTTGGAGTGTTTCTTGAGGCAAAATACCTTGAGCTCTTAGGGGTTAATCTAATAATATATCTCATCTCAAAGTTAGAGTTTTGAGGTAGTTTTGGTGAAGCATAAGGCATAGTTCTTTAGGGGTTAAATGAACTAAGCAAGATAATGTGTGTGAAGAGCACCTTTCAAATGAGAGGATGAGCCCTCTGCTTTTTGTCCGTTTTCTCGGAAAACATGCTTTTGTATCCATCCATTGAAGTAAAATGTCATAGACTTGCATCTATTCCTTCAAATTCATGTGCATTACGTACCTACATCATCAAAGACCTATTCACGCCACTACTTCTTATGAAAACTCCAAACATGCCTATGAATTTCATGGCCTAAGTGTAATATTTAAAGTTGGTGATGTTCATAGAGTAGGTCATGGTAAACCTGATAAGAATAGTTGTACAACAGATTAGAAAATCATAACTTTAAGCCTTGAAAGGTCAGTGGAGGACCTTATATATGGTCACATATTTACTTTTACCATTCAAAAATTGTAATAAAATTTAGCAAGTCATACACCTTTAGACTGAATATTCTTCAACTAACATCTTTCATCATGCTCAAATACAACACCATACATGTAAAATACATGACCATTTTCCAACTTCTCAAGCATGTTGTAGATGCAATAATGATCTAAATTAAATTTGTCATGTGTCATTAAATCTAGCTCAACACATATACAATTTTTTATAACTATAGTATACTAGTGAGTGCCCGTTGTTCCCAACGGGCTAATGGCAATCTTTAGTTTATTAAATGTATAAATTTACTAAAACTAGACAATATTAAATGACAATAGCTTAACTTAAACTAAAACTGTAATTTAACATAACTTGAACTTTGTCTTGTTTCAACAATAAATGGCTTGTGGATGGTTATGGGTTAGCGGTCATAGGTAAGCCCACATCCATAGGCCCGGCTTTACCAGATGGACTATAATCTTTTATATATAAGAGATATCAATTATTACATCTTGAATGCCAAATACACAAAAAACATCTTGTTGCAACCCAAATGTTGCAACTACAATCGGCTCCTAAGACCTTCAAGGAACATGGAATTCGCTAAATATACACTTGGTCAATTTTACTTCACTCCGTCGCTGCATATAGTTCACTCATCCAAATCAATGTAACCATGAATTTTTGTGGGAGTGCGGAGATATTGGACATTGGTAACCACATACATAAATGCCATTGTTTAATTTAAGGTAAGACACAACATCACTTTTTTCAATTGTTCTCCATACATCTTGCAACTTATGCAACCACTTTCGTGTCATTTTTTATATTATATCATTGCATACTAAAGAAATTACAACTTTGATCTACTCTTCCTAAAACTAAAATAAATCCACGATCAGGAACTAAACCTTGCTAGATTCTGTCTTATATATGATACATAGATTTCTATTTCCTTACATATATATATCTAATAATATGCATAAATTCTAGTCTACATACCATTTTCTATATCCTTCTAAATACTTTTTTCTTCTCTATTTTTCTATGTCTCACCCTGCAATATCACACCTGGCTATATTTCTGCCATTATAATGCCACAACCCACATACTCCTTGGTCTCCCCAAATAGCATCACCCCATTGTCAGGTTCGACGCGTTGGAGGGTTTGTGGAGGTTGGTTTACGCATTGTAAACCAACTAGGAGGTTAAACGGCCCAAGGAAACCCTAGATGCTAGCTTTAGTTGTTAATTAGAGTTAGTATTAGTGTTCTTTGACTTTTAGGGCCTTGGTAGTGTCTTTTGTCACCTCATTTGGGACTTGGAGTCCAAATGACCTCCACGTGTAGTGTGGAGAGACTCATCTTTCTCAAGTTGAGTCTCCCACGTGATGGAGTGAGAGAGTGCGTGCGTGCGTGCACTTCTTAAACTTCATTGTTATTATGCGACCATTCTTTAAGAATGGCATTGGCTTGACTACGTGTAGTTTATGAGTATTTTCTACTTGTTTATTACTTGAGAAAGATCACCACTAAGATATGAGTGTATTCCTAGTGATTTAGTGACACTTAAAACCCTCAAAATGTTGTGTTTAGGGTGTTTTTGAGCAATGTTTTAATGCTGAAATTTTGTTGCAAAACCTCAAGTGTGCTTAGCTAAGCGGATGAAATCCATTGGATAAGGGTGAGAATAAGTGGCGGATGTCAACTATAAGCCAATCCAAGTGGATGACAGTCCGTTGACCTTAGTCTTCATCCACACTTTCTGTGAGGATCTCAGATCCGCTTTCGCAGGAGAGAGATGACGCAGACCTGCGCAGTGGTGGTGCTCGTGGGTTGCATGTGCCACTTCGGGAGCTTGCTGAAGGTGGACGGGCGTAACGTCTGGGCGAACGACCTTGAGAGCCGCGGCGGTGGCTGTGGTGGAGGAGCTACAGACGAAGCTGAACGCGGAGCTGGAGTCCCGAGTGGCATTCGGCGCTGTTGTGGTGGTGGTGATCGTGGTTTTTGACTTTTGTGTGCAGAACGTCGGTGGCGGTGTGAGTTCGCTCAATGTGTAGTTGCGCAAGGAGCTAGACCTGTTTGCGTCGCTAGTGCATTGCTTTAACCTGCTAGGGCTTAAGACGTGCCACGACAATGTCAACATTGTGGTAATTCGGGAGACCGGAGCAGGGATCCGCGTGAGAGCTCCCAGGCCTGCAAACGGCTTCGTCGCCTTGCGACCCCTTCTCTCTGGGCTGTGGAGAAGAGAATGCGAGTTACAAAGGCAGCAGCAGCTTAGAACCGGATCTTACCATCCTCCCCCAAGGCTGTTCGAGTGGGGACTGCTCGCGAAGCTGAATCCGCTGGTGAAGGAGGTCGTGCCGCCGTCGTTGGCGGACGCGACGATCACGTCATCCGGGGGCTCGTCCATGGGACATGCGCGCGGGAAGGTGGACGCTGACGTTTGATCTTTCGCATGGTACATTGCGACATACGCTGCGGGTCTGAACTTCTGAGAGTGCGGGAGAAGCTTGTTGTGCCAGAGGCGGAGTGGCCTCGTGCGATTGACAAACTTATGAGCCAGAACCACATTGAGGAGGCTAGCGTTCTTGATACGTTGTCCTGATGGAAATTCTTCCATCATGTAGATATTAATACCAGTGTGGATATGTTTTTATTACAGCTAGCGGTTAGATGAGGTAAAAAGGTTTGGTCGTGGTGAGAACCACGGTTTGAGGATTTGGGCAAGTGTTAGCATGTAGGTGCTGCACCGCTCTTGTCACTGTTCAGGGGGGTAGGTAGCGGGTTGACTGGTATTTTTCCTGCCTCATTAGCGAGCCAAGCCGTGGGCCGCCCAACCACTCGACGGGCTCGATCGGGTTCGAACCCGGACCGGCGGCGGCCACTGACCACGACATTTCCAGCCAATCAAGTCCACGACTTGGCGATCAGGTTGTGCGAATCAACACCTTTATACGTCCGTACCATGAGCTATCTTACGATAAGTTTTTATTTATTTAGTTATTTTTTTTATTCTACTTATCTTGTTGGTTGGAAGGTCTAAGTTTTTAGTCTTCCAATAAATAAAAGACTTGGGGATTTTTAGGTAGTTGAAAGTGGAAAGGATAAGAAAGTAATGAAGTACCTTGTGGGGTACATTGGATAGGGTGACATGGGCTGGAGTGCCCACGTCCACTTGAGATGGAAAAGGTTAGGGGGGAGATTCCTTAGTGAGTGTGTGGGTGAGAAAGCAAGGGTTTGGAGCAGAACTTTGACTGTGTGTAACTCGTTGAGCTTGAATGATATGGAATTGAAAATTTGTGATCATGTTCCTTGTTTCAAGAGCTTTCCATACTCGTTTTAAATTTTGAATTTGGAAATGTAGAGAAAAAGTTATTGAGGTTTTAATTCTGTGAAAACCCGAGGCCATCCATTGAGGGGCAGAGGTTTTGAGGAGCCACAACTTTTTCTGTAGTTCTCTATTTGATTTGAGATTTTGAGGGACTGTGCATCTCTATTTTAGATTTATAGAAAGATATTACAATTGAGATTTGGAGTTGTGAGCAAGAAGTTATAGAGATCTGAATGAATAAGGGTAGGCAGAACTTTGATTGTTCATAACTTTTGGAAAGTAGTTCAGAATTGTTTGAGAATTGGAAGGAGCGTGAACTATGGTCATAGCTCTTCAAAAAGTTATTACAATTAAGATTTGGAGTTTTGAAGAAGAAGTTATGAGCGATTGAATATCTGGAGGGGCAGAACTTTGAACTCGTATAACTTTCGGACAGTAGTTTAGATTGGCTTGAAATTTGAAGGGATGTTAGTTGTCTAAATTAGCTTTCCAGAGAGCTATTGCACTTAGTATTTGAAGTTTTGAGTCATCTGTGTCACTTGTTTGAAGGTTACAGCCTTGGTGAAACTTTTCCATTGTGTTTTTTAACACTTCTTTTGAGTTTCTTTGTGTTTTTGAACACTTGAAGACTTTGGAGTTGAAGGATGGAGGAATTCAAGACTTGAGGCTTGAAGAGAAGAGAAGATGGAAACAAGTGTGTTGTGGCTTGTGGTCCGATTTCTTTTTTTGTGATTCCAAGCCAACTTTGGAGGCTAGTTGTATTTCAATTCTGTTCTTGTAAACTCTGTTGCGGCGAAGTGGGATTAATTGCCCACACGGTCGTGTTTATGTCGTTCCCACCGGTGAGGCACGTTTGCTGGTCACCGTGGGTTTGAATTTTAGAAGCCAATCTTTCGGACGGTTTCAGCTTGTGGTCTGGCCATCCCGTTTTACCCGTCCGAGGCCGTGGTTTCTTATCACCCACCTTTACCCTTAAACCTTTAGAGCCACCACAGGATAGGCCAACGGGGAGGAGTTTGAAGACTGAAGACTGAAGACTAGAGACTGAAGACCGAAGATTACAAGATTTGACAGAACTCCGTAGCAGACTGTAAGAAGTCGCAGCTAGATACCTCGCGTATTCTCAAAGCGCGCTCCTCTCTACCCGACAACGTGAAATTAGTTTAAGATTTACGCCGTGACTGTCTCGTTGAATAAGGGTTCCCGAATGGATGTCGAAGACCAACAACATCTCGTGTAGAGTGGTATGGGAGATTGCGGCACCAGCCCTATGTGCGCGGCATCCAAGTACCAGTGGCGGGGTTGTAGTTTACGCTGGTCGGTAGACCCACTGGCGCTTTTCAAACATCAACATAGCGTTGATGCAGCACCAAGCATTAGGCTATCGTGCGGCATTCATCAGGAGCAGCAGCTTCACGCCGGATGCGCAAATGAACTACAGGGTGTGGTGCATGAGCGATGAATGAGAGGTATCTCTTCAGAGGTAGGAGGATTCACACAGACATAGCGCAGACAGGCATTGACAGCGTTCGCTGCGGCTGTCTCTGACATGGTCTACTGGTTTATGGTTATACCCTGTTGATGATTTATATCCGGCTACGGTGTAGTATCCAGTCCTCGCACATGATACCCGGGACGTCGGATGATATCCGGGACATCGGTTTATATCCGGGTGTGATTGAGATCCGGGGCAGAGAATGATATCCATGGTAGTGATTGATATCTAGGGAGAGGTTGATATCCTATTTTGGAACGGGTACCCTGATTGTGTTTGAGACCCTCTTGTTTGTTAATACCTTGTCCGCCGTGATACCCTTTCTTGATTTATACCCGGGGCAGTGTTGGTACCCAGATCAGTGAGTGGTACTCGGTAAAGAGGTACCTAGTTAGGGCTGATATCCGTACTGGTATCCGGTTGAGGTTGTACCCGGTTAGGGTGGTACCTAGTTAGGGCGGGTCCCGGTTATACTGTTGATACCCAAATGCTGCTGATACCCTCCAGTACTAATCATACCCGGTTGCTGCGAGTTTATACCCGCCTATGACTACTGGTTGCTATCCTGGTGAGTGTTTGAGATGCTGATCTTATGCTGATACCCGGGGCAGTGAGAGATACCCTGGACAACGAGAGATACCCGGGACAGTGAGCGACACCTAGGTTATTGGATTGATACCCGGATCAGGGATTCATACCCGGGTCGCTACTGGTACTCATTTCTTAGCAGAATACCCGCATGTTCGACTTATACCCGGTTTTGTCCCTGAGGCCCGGTCCTTGTGCTTGATCCCCAGTCCTCTACTTATACCTTGGTCAGAAGAATTGGTACCCTGGCAGGGGTTGATAGCTAGGGCCGAGGTTGATAACCTGACTAGGGTTGATAACCTGGTCAGTGTTGATAACCGGTCTAGGGATTGATACCCTTGGCATGATTGGTACCGGGCTCGCTTGGTTGATACCCGGCCCCTTGGTTGTTGACCGGCTGTGGGGTTGATGACCTGCAGTTGGGTTGACAACCGGCAGTCGGGTTGATGACCGGCCGTAGGGGTTGGTAACCGAGCTTGGGCCTGATAACTGGTAGTAGGAAACACCTGCCTGGTTACAGACACACATGTTTACGGTATAAGCTCAGACTTGCGCACGATACCCGCATTGGAATTGCATTTTTGGTTGTCATACTCGTATGAGGTCATGAAGGGCTTGCATGTGAGAGCACCTGAGGATTAAGGTTGATTATGAGGAGGTTGAGAGGTGATTCATGCTCATAGGGTCCGGTGGGAGGTAAAGTGGAAGCCTGCAGGGATTTTATTAATATGGTTTGAGTATTTCAAGGATATTTGGAACTTAAGTTATGTACTATGGAGGGAAGAGGTAAGTCTAAGAAACTCGAGAAGGCTAGTGGGTCAAAGGTGGAAATTGATGGGGAGGTGTTAGACACCTTGATCACGTGTTTGCAGAGCATACAGGTGAAAGACTCCCCTTCCACAGCAAGCAGTAGCCACGGGGACTTTGAGCTTTCTCCCATAGCCAGATCTCGCACGGGGCCCTAGAGCTTACGTAAACCAGGCACGAAGGTGTTGAGTGCGGAATCAATGAAGTATTGGACTTCACTAGATGGGGTGCAGAAGATCCGCTTACTTCGGGCGAAGGAGGGAATTCCAGCACCTCTGTGCGGCGCTCGGTGGCAAGTCAGGGTGGAGGATTTGGTGATTGAAGGTAAGGCCGTGGTCCTACGAAATTCTATATCAAGGTATGGTGTAGAGGTAGAGGATTTCTCTTCAGGCATCCAACTACCCACCTTCTCCCTCATTTTCACCGAGTTCGAGAGCAAAGGGTTCTTATTCCACACTACCTGGTAGTGGGAGGTTAACACGTGGCAAGAGCGTGCCACGAGTGTGTGGGATACTCTTACCTTAGAGTTATTGGACTGGAAAGTCACACCTACGATTTATGCTCCAGAGATGAGAGGAACCCATGGGGCCTGGCGATTGTTCGAGTAGACCACACTAGTAGCAATCTGGATAACTAGAAGGGTCCCGGGTTTACACAGGGAAACACCATTTTTCAGTAGATGCTAGTGAGAGGATGTTGACAGAAAATCGTGATCCACTAGAAGGGGTAGAAGAGAGTGTTTTGCCACTGGTGGAAGAGGAAGAATTTCTTGAAAGCCCGCAAGTGAGTGTTCAGATCCCAGTTTTAACCACAAAGCCCTACCAATCATATTTTGATTGGGAGGAGATGGCTTCACCATATGGAGGTGGAGAAAGAGGGATACGAAGGTTTTTGGGTGCCACGGGCACCATCGAAGTCGATGACTTCAAGAGGAAGTTCACCATGTGGTGTGAACTCCAGAAGTCACGTAACCCCAACTTCAATCCGTACATGGTATTGAGAGCCTTGTTTGGGTGTCTGGAGGGAGCGCCACTGGCGGACTACGGAGAGTTTGAGGCAGCTCATTTCACCGAAATCATGGCCTGGAGAGACTTCTACACACCAAACTACGTGGACGTGTTCGGTGGAGCACCGAGGATAACACCCCCACTCTTGTCCAAGGGGAAGATGGAGGCAGGCACGAGCTCAACAGAGGATGTGGAGCAGCCAGAAGTACTGGTAAATCATCCACCTCCATTCAATCCCAGCGTGGGATTTTTCGTGCAACTCCATAAAGACTACCAAGGACAAAGGGCGGATAAGATGAAGGCCTTTCGTTCCTTCACACCTGAAGGTGACGAGTCTCTAAGAGAGGCTCATGCGAGATTAAGGAGACTAATCTCAGAACTCACGGAGTTACAGAACAACAGGTAGTGCAACATTGGTACAGTATCTTGGATAAGGAGTTGAAGACCTTGGTTCGCAATGAGGCGTTGCGATTGGGAGTACCCACGACACTACGGTTTATTTTTGAGACTTCGGAGCGGATTGAGATAAACTTACTGGAAGAGAAGGCAGCCATGGGATTTTTCGAACGTGAAGAGAAGGTCCCAGAGAAGGTTAAGGTGGCCAAGGTGGCCATTCCTTCGTATCATGCAGAGTCTGGTGCCTTGTGCTTCAAATGTAGGAAGCCAGGACATCAGAGGAAGGATTGTAAAGAAGGTAAGACTTCCACACCTCAGACGGAGGTTTTTGCTCGGGTTGTGGTGCCAAGGGGCATGCAGAGGCCAGCTGCTGGAAGCTCCATCCAGAGTTGAAGCCCACGGGGAGCAAAGGAGCTAAAGGAGGCAAGGACAAGGAGTCCAAGACCAGTGGAGGGGAGAAGAAGAACTGGAAGGCCAAATTCGCCGAGTTGGAGGCCAAGATGGAAGCTATGAGTGCCAATACCAATGTTGTAGGTAGCAAGCCTCAGGTTACTCCTAGTTTTCATGCTGGGGGCGGTTTTAGCTCTGTGGATGATGAGTTTGGAGACTTCATGTTGAGTGGCATGGCACTTGCCATCAAGGATGGCACACAGGAGGCCTATGCTCTCACACGGAGCCATACTCCAGTTTCTAAGGATATTCCACGTGGAGCTACTCCAACTCTTGATCCTCACCATGGAAAGGATAACCGACAAGTCAGGTTGCCACAATCCTTCACGTTAGAAGAGATGGTGCCCACGTCGTCCATGGTGCCTCCACCACGACCAGTGGCGACATCCACACGAGCCTCACCATAAGCTGGAGGACTCACAGGAGGTTCGGGAGCACTTATGGAGGCCACTACTTCCGTATGGGAAGCCTCGTTATTTTCTGCTAAGATGTTGTCACATGATGGCTTCAGTATGGCACAGGTTTTCAAGAATGTAGCCTCAATGTGTGAGTTAGACAACTCCACGGGGTTAATGTGTTGAAGACAGAGATAATCAATGCAGAGGAGAGCGAGAGTGACAACGTGGAGGGGCTGCTTTCAGCAGCCATGCGTGTGAAGACAATGGCCGCTAGACCTGCAATTGAGGAATCATCCATTACCCCCGGTGTGGTAGTGGTTGATAATTCCCAAGGTATTTTCTAACTTGTTGGGCCTAAGGGGAAGATATTTGTACCTCGCAAGTGCTGCTGGATTCGGGAGCTCAACCTTTGATGCTGGGAGCGTCTGCTATGGAAGGGTTGGGATTAACGGGGGATATTTTGGAGAAGTGTCCATGGACCATTAGCACATCCATGGGGGTACAGAGCACGCGACAGGGATCACAAGGGCTGAGTTGGTGTTACAATTCAACCAAAGTGATGTGGCAGATGCCAGTTCTATGAAGGTGAAGGCGATCGTTACGGAGGCCAAGTCGTATGATGTCTTGGTGGGCTCGGCGGTGCTATACCCTATGGGATTCACCTTGGATTTCTGGGAGGAGTCAGCAAGCTATAGACCAGGATGGCAAGCAGGAGGTGGGCGGAAGGCTCAGCTGCCAACTCGATTTGTTCAAGTTCTTACTGGTAACTTAGCTGACGTGTTTGCCTTCTCTGGAGGTATGAACATGAAACCTTCATGGTTTCAGGCAGGTTTTGAGGATCCTTCTACGGTTGACCACATTTCAGAGAAGGTGGATGTCTACATGGACAACACGAGTGGTAGGAAAGAAGAAGGATATCGACCTGGAATCGAGGCGGTGTGGAGTTACACAACCCAGCTGAGAGAGGCCGCGGAATTAGTAGTGGAAGAAGCATGGCAACAATCTATGCTACCACAGATGCAACAGGAGACTAGAGTTGATCAAGACATGGGGCCTCCATTAGACACTGCTACCATCCATTAGAAGGCACCAATGGATGGTATCGTATTGTTGGAGCTCTTTGGAGGAATTGGCACAGGATTGGCAGTTGTTTTACAAGCTGGGATCAAAGTTAAGTGCTACATTTACGTGGATGTGGATGAAGCAGCGAGGCATGTGGCCAAACGCCACTCACGGAGGTTGAGGACACAATTTCCAGATTTGTTGGCCACTAGTGCCATCAAAACCTCCTTCTCTACACTTGTGGGTAATATTTCCTTGTTGTCATACGATGACATTCACCGAGTGGGTCATGTGGACCTTGTCACTGCAGGATGGCCTTGCCAAGGCATGTCTATGGCAGGCAATCAGAATGGGTTAAAGGATTCCCGTTCTTCCAGGTTCTTTGACATGATTCGAGTGATTCGGTTGCTTCAGACTTCTCAGAGGCAACCGCCTAGTTATATTGTAGAGAATGTGCCCATAGTGAGCACTTCGAGGTCCAGGACACTCGAGAGTATGCACAGAATCCATCAGACTCTGGGTTTGCCAGTGTTAATTGATGCGGCTGCAGTAGGGTCCAGGGCACATAGACCACGCTTGTAGTGGACAAACCTGGCACCAGTAGAGTTGCTACAGTCCGCGGTGGATCATATTAAACGCCCAAATGTGTATGTGAGTGACATTTTGGATCCTCACAGGACACCACGGCGCGTGTATCACGATGACCAGGCACCACTAGCGGTGGTTAACCGCAAGAGGGAACCACGTAGGGCCTTATCCACGTTGGTTAGCTTTGCACGGTCTTATGCCTTCAAGGATAATGGACCTGGGCTTGTATGGGATTCATTGTCCCAGGAGATGGTGGAGCCAAATGCAAATGAGCGAGAGAGAGCCATGGGGTTTTCCACTGGCACCACCGATGTGCCTGGGATTTCAAAACCGCAGAAACGGTTTTTATTTGGCAGGCCATGGATTTAAATTGCCTGACTTGGATTGTTTCATTAATAGTTGCAGAACAGAAGCGGTTAGCTTCTAGTTTGACTAGTTACATGGGTTATTATGAGTTGCGGGCGGCAGGAGAACCACTTGCCTCTGTCAGGGTGACAAGTAAGGTGGTTGGGGGCAAGAGGGCCTTTGCACCTCATCCATGGAACATGTAGGATAACGCAAATATTATTGCGACCACCAAGGCAACAGATCTTCACTATGGAGGGGAGAATTGGAGTGAAGGGAGCAGATTGGCTCACCAGAGGATGGATTTGGAGGATGTTGAAGAGAAGATCTTTTTGGAAGAACACACAGCTCTTCATATGGAAGAAATTGACAAATTGGGTCAATTGGAAGGACTAGGGAGTGTTATTGAGGAGGAAGGAGGGGAGTCTCCTTCACAGGGCATTCAATAGCAACCAAGGGTGGAAAATCCTGCTCCAGAGGAACCGAGGTAGGTGGTGACTAAGGACACTTGGAAACCAAGAATAGGCCTGGCGGATGGAGCTGTGGAGGTGGAGGAACAGGAGTTTCTGAAGGAGTATTTAGATTGTTTTGCTTTCAGTTTACATGATTTGGGAGTGTTGAATGGGCAAGAAGTACGTATTAACTTAACCGACGAAGCACCAATTTATCGAAAGCCATACAAGTACAACGACATAGAGCGAAAGATGATTCGTGCTCGCACTGAAGAATTGATGGCTGCAGGGTTGGTGGAGTTGGCTCCTCTAGATTGTGAGTATGCATCAGCAACGGTTATGCCATCCAAGAAAGACATTTATGGTAATTGGACTGAGAAAATGATGTGTGGTGACTATAGGAGAATTAATAAATTCACTAAGTCAGACCGTTATGCAATGCCAACTCCGGAAGAGAACTTTGAGGCCATTGGCCATGCCAAGGTGCTTAGTACATTGGATTTACGCTCTGGATACCACCAGATTGGATTGAGAGAGGAAGACAAGGAGAAAACCGCGTTCTGGGGCATTGACAGGGATGGGAAGGACAAATTGTTTCAATGGAAGTTTCTACCGTTTAGATTGAAGAATGCTCCAGCAGAATTTCAAAGGATTATGGACAGAGTATTCTCGGGATTGGATTTCGTGAGATGCTATATCGATGACATCATTGTCTTTAGCAGGAATCGAAAGCAACATAGACTACACTTGATGGAGGTTTTTGCTAGATTGAGGCTCCATGGATTAAAGTTGCACCCTGGTAAGTGCAAATTCTACTTTGATCGCATTGAGTATTTGGGCCACATGATTTATCCAAGTGGATTAGGTGTGGTAGCTAGCAAAGTGGAAGTAGTGATGTCTATTCCTAGACCACGAGATGTTAGTAGGTTGAGAGCATTTCTGGAATTGTGTAACTATTATACAAAGTTTGTCAAAACTTTGAGTGCTATTGCCAAGCCATTAACCATGTTGACAAGGAATGATCAACCTTGGATCTGGGAAGATGAGCAAGAAGCGGCCTTTCAACAATTGAAAGACCGTTTGGCATCAACACCAATACTTCGGAGGCCTATAGCAGAAAGGACGTACCAGCTATACACAGATTGGAGCTCGTTGGGGATTGGTGCAGTATTGACGCAAATGGATGATGATGGCAAGGAATTTGTGATTGCGTATGCCAGCCGGTCCAACAATAATGCTGAGGCTCAGTATAGCTCGTATGAGGGAGAATATTTGGCTGCGATATGGGCAATTGCTCATTTTCGGTGTTATCTTTATGGTAACGAATTTTTGTTAGTTACAGATCATCAGCCGTTGAAATGGTTGATGGAGTCTGATAAATTGACAGGAAAATTGGCACGGTGGGCCTTGATGTTTATAGAGTATGACTTCAAGGTGGTTCATAGGGCATGTTTGGTTAATATGGATGCAGATGGCCTTAGCTGCAATCCAATTCCAAACCAAGAGGATAATACAGGTGCTAGGTGGCATACTGAGGGTGAAACCGACCCGTTGCCATGGTGACATTGTTCGGGTTTTCTGGGGATATTGGCAATGAATGGATACACCACCGGGTAAGCTACTGTGGCCACAGTAGATGAGGATGGAGGTGAGGAGTCTGGGGGTGCCAGAGATATCCACGAAGACACGAATGTGATGCAGTTTTTGCAAGATGAGATAGGGTTCTACAACGAGCTAAGAGGTTTGTGTGGGAGAGGACTCATCTTCTGAGATTGTGGCCAGATGGTACTAAGAAGGTAGTACCAGCTCCAATAGAGAGAGTGAAACTGATTAAGGATACACATGAGGACCTTGGACACTTTAGAGTGCGGAGGACTTATAGTTTACTTCAGATTCACTAATGGTGGCGTGGAATGCAATCCCAAGTGCAAGCTTTGGTGGCCCAATGTATGGTGTGTGACCGAGTACGAGCCTCTTTTAACGCTCCAATGCCTCAGTTACAACCTTTGCCAATTATGGGCTTAGGATATAGATGGAGCTTGGATTTTGCAGGTCCACTGCCAATGACACCTAGACACAACAAGTATATGTTGGTAATCATCGAGCATTTCTCGAAATGGATAGAGTTAGTGGCATTGCCTGATAAATTCAGTGAGGGAGCCGCTTATTTGTTTCTTGACCGTGTTCTGAGTCGCTTTGGAGCTCCAGCAGAGATACTTACAGACCAAGGTAGAAAGTTCTTGGGTGAATTTCAGACTTTGTGTGAGCAAGCGATGATTGATCATCGCACTACTTCGAGGGATCACCCCGAAGCAGATGGATTGGCGAAGCGCATGGTACAAACCGTCAAGAGGGGGCTCCGAAAGTACAGCTTGAAGAAAGGACATCACCAGGATTGGGATTTACAACTACCATGGATAGCAATGGGCTATCGGTTCAGTAAACAGGCATCCTTGGCGTCTTTTTCACCTTACTATCTATTGTTTGGAAGGCACCCGGTTTTACCGAAGGCCATTCAAGCAGATGCTGACACCATATTGGCTAACATGGACAATCCAGACACGTGGACTCAAGTGTGTGAGCAACGTGCAGAGTTGTTCAAAAGGGTGATGCCTATGGCATTGGAGAACCTCTTCATTGCTCAACATCAGGATACGTTGCGCTATGCTACAATACGGGGAGGTGGTTATCGACCGCAGGTGCGGCGTTTCATACCTGGAGACTATGTGTATTTGCAGCAAGCAACGCCCACCACCTTGGATGTGACAGCAGGAAGGGTAATCTTGAGAGTTCGTGAGGTGAAGGACTCAGGAGTGTTAGTATTGGAGGGTCGTGATGGCAAGAAGTGGAAGGATCACACACGTAATTGTGCACCTTGCCACTTGCCACACATTGATGGGACAGTACACACTGGTCTCTCTCACATCTCTGCTGGATTACGTTGTCGGTTGTATGGTAGTGCCAAAAGGGCAGCCACTCTGGTTATTTGTGACTTATGTTCTACGGGGTGGCATTTAGAATGCTTGACTCCACCTCTTTCGCAAGTACCAGTGGATCAATGGTCTTGTCCTGAGTGTTTAGCACGTTGAGCGTCTGAGTGAACCAAGTCTAGCATTAAAAATATGTTAGAGGCGATTCACGATGGGGCTCTACTTGCACCCGGCCTACCCTTTGATTGTTAAGTCTTTTTGCGTCTTTTCATGTGGATTACAGTGGTTCTTTAGTTTTGAGAGGTTTTCATTCACGGTTATCATTCAGTTTACATGTAAACTGTGTGGTTCGCCGGTGTGAAAGGGGCTTCAGCACGGGCGAAGGGGGCAAGTAAAGGGGTACTTGGAGACCGCTTAATACTTCTTGGTGTACGAGGTCATGGGTCATTTATTTCTTTTCCCCAAGTCTGGATTGCTGAAAGTGTGTAAGTGTGCATTGTATTATTGTTTTATAGAGGTAACGGTGGTGGTCATGTCACCGTTATTCTCGAGTTGTCTCTGACTGTGCGTTCTCACCTGATTGGCACGATGTTATCTTGGCACGATGCGGTTGTGCACGACAGTTGTCAGGTTCGATGCGTTGGAGGATTTGTGGAGGTTGGTTTACGCGTTGTAAACCAACTAGGAGGTTAAACGGCCCAAGGAAACCCTATATGCTAGCTTTAGTTGTTAATTAGAGTTAGTATTAGTGTTCTTTGACTTTTAGGGCCTTGGTAGTGTCTTTTGACACCTCATTTGGGACTTGGAGTCCAAATGACCTCCACGTGTAGTGTGGAGAGACTCATCTTTCTCAAGTTGAGTCTCCCACGTTATGGAGTGAGAGAGTGCGTGCGTGCGTGCACTTCTTAAACTTCATTGTTATTATGCGACCATTCTTTAAGAATGGCATTGGCTTGACTATGTGTAGTTTATGAGTATTTTCTACTTGTTTATTAGTAAAGGGGTACTTGGAGACCGCTTAATAGTTCTTGGTGTACGAGGTCATGGGTCATTTATTTCTTTTCCCCAAGTTTGGATTGCTGAAAGTGTGTAAGTGTGCATTGTATTATTGTTTTATAGAGGTAACGGTGGTGGTCATGTCACCGTTACTCTCGAGTTGTCTCTGACTGTGCGTTCTCACCTGATTGGCACGATGTTATCTTGGCACGATGCGGTTGTGCACGACACGATGCTCCGCATCCACTTCAGACAATAATGACGCTTAGAACCGTTAAGTTGATGGAGCCCTTCCAGTACAAAGAACACACTCTGCAATTAAGAAGGAATGGCCTTCATCCAATGTCCTACCTCGCACACAACTTGGCAAATTTGTTGAGGGACTACCCTTGACCCCTAAATTACCAAGATTAACCTTGAAGGACCGGGCAGGTTCCTCTTGTGTCAATCTTTAGCATTCTTTTTCAAAAAAACTATTGTAGATGGACATTACTAAAAGCTTTGTGTGAGTCCAAGTTTTTCCCCAATCCGACATTTAATGACAAAGTTATACGGTTTTGAAGTTCAAATGGGGAGAGCGGGCCCATCGGGCAACTCCAAAAACTTTTGCTAAGACACTCTATTGAAGGTGATATTTTCAGCAACGACAAATAATATTATTTCCTTTCATGTTGTCAAGAAAAATCTCTTGTCTTTAGTGAGAAATAGCATATGAATCCAAGTCATACATTGTCGCACATTGTCGGGCTAAGTACCAAATAATCTTCTTCTTTTCCACATAAAACTTAGTGATCTTCATATTTTTACTTTTTTATTTTCCCCACGGCATTGTGTGGTGTAAACCTTTCCATTGACCATTCGGATTCTCATTCTAGAACATATTAGGTTCACAAAAAAATAAAACGTGAATTGATAGTTTTTGAACCTCCACTCCTTGCACAATTTTTTTGAAAATGCTACAACTCTCCCCAACCTCTAAAATTTTGTGAACAAGGAGTTGATTGCATGTTCAACATGATTGTAATAGATTAACATATTGTGTAGTGCAAAAAATTCACAACAAGTGATGTCAAAGTCAGCTGATCCTCTCAAAGCATTAAAGAAAATGACATCTTCCTACATTTCAAACGCTATAATCTTCCGATCCGTACGGTCAAAAAATGTGAAATTTTGCAGGCATGTTAATGACTCAGTCGTGTTCAAGATCCTACGGTCAAAACTTGAAAAAAATGACCCGGAATTTCACCTTTACACCCTACAACAGAATCTACATTTTTAAGGCGGGTTTTTGTCAAGAAACTCTAGGTGTTAAGAAAAATCAATGCAACAAAGGGAGGGGTCGAGGCCCTCGACCTCTCTTGCCATGCAACAAAGAGGAGGGGTCGAGGCCTCGACCCCTCTTGCCATACAACACAAGGCCATAGAACACAAGGCCATACAACACAAGGGAGGGGTCGAGGCTCGACCCCTCTTCCTCTACGCAAAGGAATTACGCAACAACTTTGAAAGCTCACATACCTTGCACATGTCTTGATAGAAAAAACCCAAAGATCGCGGGACGCCAATCAACCACCGCATCGTTTCGTCCACCGCTTAAAAAAAAACAAAACAACCTTCAAGTCTATGCGGAAATCCTATGAAGCAAAACACTCTTCTACCAAATGAATCCTCGAGGTTAGCTTGGATCCTTATATACTTCCAAATTGGATCCATATTTAATAATATTGTTCAATAATAGAATAATATTACAATGATCCAAATTGAATCCATATTTAATATTGTTCACTTTACAAAATCCTATAATCCATTATTTGAATATTAGACTTATCTAATTCGCTTTTAGAAGGTCGAATTGGACGATAAAAATAGAATCAAGATATTTCATCACGACAACATGTGGGGCCCACACGAAGTTCATATTAACTACTTTTTCCCATAATTTCGTATCATCATAACTTATACCTGAATGGAATATTCGATGACTTTGGAGCAAAGGTGAAGTATGGTACGGTGGGTCCCACCACATGGATGCTTTGTGGATCAAAATTCCAACAATGCAAATATGATCATTGGTGTGTGAAGATCTACCGGATATAAATAGTATGTGGGGCCCACGTGGGGCCCACCGTACACATTTATTACAATATCTTGAGTTATCTTGCTTATTGAATGTATGAGTCCATGCTTGTAGGTACGATTTGGTGGATCCCACCTTGGTCACTGTATCCATATGACTCATGATGTCACTATCTAATCTTTTTTTTCTTTTTTTTCCTTAAGATGGCAGTTTATATTTTCAAGTCAAATCCTATCTCATACCTCTTTTTTTAATTGAAAACTCTTCTTTTCAATCTTTTGTTACAGTATAGTAGGTAAGTATCTGTTTGTCATGAAAATATTACATGTTTTAATGACAATTAGTTTACATATAAGAAATGGTTGAAAAAAGTGAATTTCAAGTTGAATTGACGTCAAAATGGCATCACCATAACATGTGACAAAACACATATTCTAATGATGTAACATTCACGTTGCAATGGCATAAAATTTCATCGAAATGACATAAATCGACATGAGTTAGAATGACATTAACATAAAACAAATATGACATGACATAGATAGTAGTGAGAATGGCATGAAAATTATATTAGAATTACATCAACATAACATGCTCCAAATAATAACAAAGTATCAAGATAGCATCAAATCAATGTTGACTAGACATTTTGTCCACCTAATATCATAATAATAAGTGCACAAATAACATTAACTTATTGCTAGTTAAATGTATGAATAATGCGTGCGTTATGAGATTGTTGGTCTTTTTGATATCAAGTCGATAACAAAATGACTTAATTTAATTTTACTAGTGTGAGAGCACATAGAAAATTTGATTTTCTTTGGGACAAACTTCATGGTCCTCCATCCCTAAATGAAAATAGTCTTAAGGTGGGTTTCTGCAAATCTTGGGCACGTTCCCATAGTTGCAGCTTATATAAAAGATTCTTGAATTTTTTTACAAAGATGCAAGAAGACAAGAGGTGCATGGGAATCTAATTTTTATTCTCATTGGAGCTATGAAAAAAAAGTCGTGCCATCTCAAATAAAAACTTCCCAAGTGCGGGCAAGTCGGGCAACTCCAAAAACTTTCACTAGGACATTGTATTCAATGTGAGGTTTTCAATACTAGAAAGTGATATAATTTCCTTTCATATTGTCAAAAAAATTCTTGTTTGTGGTGAAAAATAGCATATCAACCCAAGTCAAACATTTTCACACATCGTCACATTTTGTTGGGCAAGGGACCAAAGAAACTTCTTCTTGTCCACATTAAACTTAGAGATCTTCATTTTTTCAACTTCTCATTTTTTCCAAAACAACTTATGGTGGCTACCTTCTTATTAACCATTTGGATTATCATTCTAACACATATTAGATTCACAAGAAAACAAAACGTGAATCGGCACTTTTTGAACCTCCTCTCCTTGTACAATTTTTACAAAATATGCTACATCCTTTTTCTATCTCTAAAAATTGGTGTACAAGGAACTAATATCATGCTTAACATGATGGTAATGAATTTAGGCCATGAGTAGTGCAAAAACATGACACCAAGTGAAGTCAAAGTTTGCCAATCCACTCAATGCAAGGATGAAAATAGACCACTTTCTCAACTTCAAACACTATAATCTTTCAATTAGTACGGTCAAAGTTGATGGAATCTTGTGAGTATGTTACTCAATGGGTCTTAATTGAGAACCTACAGTTTTGAACTAGAGATAAACGTTTTTGTTTCCTTAGTTACTCATTGCAATAGAGTCAGCAATTTTGAAGTGCTTTTGGTGTGAAATTTGCAAGGGTATTTGGGGGTTTACTTTGACACAATGACGTGTCGTGCAGTGGGCTCTATAAGGGTTTATTCAGGTTTGGATGGTGTCAAAATATAAGAGTTCCCTTTGGATTTTTCGATGTAGATTTGCACTACCCTACGCTATGGTCAGTTTCGTACATAATTAATTCAAAATGGGGACTTGTCCAAAATTTTGGAAATTTCAAGAGATTTGGCTAGGCGATACCTATGTAATACCAAGGTGACACCCGTACAAGATCTAGGTGATACTCGTGCAATATCTATGTGATATCCATTGTGTCGAATCAATGTGACAGAAAAAAATAAATACTTCGGTAGTTGCCTGCCGAAACTGACCGTAGCGTACGGTAGTAGATGTTTGGTGGAAGCACGATGTTTTTCTTTCAAATTTGGCTTTGAAGGAAAATTATTTGCCATCTAGAGCAGTTTTTGGAAAGGGTAGTTACGACAGTTGTGGTTCTATATAGTGGTGAATATTTCTACTTTGAAGTTCAACAAGGCATTATTTTAAGGTGGGCATCAGTAATTTTTAGTAAGTAGCAAGCCTCATTGTCTTATTGGAAAACGTGTAGAAAATAATGTCTTTACTTCATTAATTTATTGTTTTTCTAATAGTAGAGGGCATATCGATGTCATCCACCATTCGAATTTCATATCTAATGATCATTTTTTATTTTAGAAATTGAAATAGGTTTCGAAGTTAATGACTTCTTTCTATATTCCTAGTCTTTGCAAAGTCCATTTCTCTTTTACCAAACACTTCCATTTCTTGTAAATTATGGCATGCAATGACCTAACACAAGTTTGAACCTAGATCCATAAAACTCATGCAATGTGTCATAAAATATGCCATTATCTTGAGACAAAGTATTCTCACCTCGTCTTTGCAGGGAAGAAAAAAACTGTATTTTTATGTTTTCAATGTCATCTTGTAGCAGTCAACTTGAAGATCCCAAGGCGAGAAAATCCAAGTTTTGTTTTCCATTGGAACATGGAGGCAATTTATTGTAACAAAATGTGTTAACAAAACAAACAGCACTATCTCAAACTTATTGCCATACTCCATCCATTCCAACAGGGAGGCAATTTATTGCAACATAATGTGTAAGTGGGTGTGTGAAATGGAATCATTTTCTTTTCGTGGCAAGATAAAGGGCAAATAGAAATGATAAAGGAACAGGATGGGAAGTTGTCTGGTTTGCAAAGAATGTGAGTCAGTCGAGAACCATCCGAGAGTCATCACAACACAACTTATGGTATGATGGGAAGCCAAAAATTGTTATGATCCATGTTCCTATTGGACAAGAGAGCGTTTTTTTTATAAAGAGTGGGAAAAATATTTTGGGGAGAATTTGGGCTTAATCCCTAAAGGACCAAGTGTCACAAAATGACAAATTGAAGGTTTGGTCAGGTTACTTTGGTGTCAATTTCTCATTGGTGGTCTTGCCTCGAAAGTCAAACAAGGGCCGGTTGGTTTTGGGTCATGCATGTGTTGATTATCCATGGCATGTCTTCTCTCTTGTACTCACTGCCACTTATTGGCATTGGGCAAAGGAGGGCACCATGTCTCACCTACTAAACAATACAATTATGGGCTCTAGTGGATTTTGAGCTTCTAAATTCCATATCAATTTGCAACCTTCGAGATTAAATTTGAAAAAATGTTTGATGAGTTTCATTCCTAATTCCGCATCTTTCTACATAGTTTTTTTTTACATACCATGTCATTTGAGACCCCAACAAGAGATAAACGTTTTTGTTTCCTTAGTTATTCATTGCAATAGAGTCAGCAGTTTTGAAGTGCTTTTGGTGTGAAATTTGCAAGGATATTTGGGGCTTAGTCAAACTTGTCTTTATTTTTGCGCTAGGGATATGCCACCGTATTCTTAAAATATTGATTTTCAAAGCCTCTAATAGTGGTGCTGGTTACTTTTCTTAAGCTGTGATTGACTGTTCGAGATGGCACTTTGGTGGACTTTGACCACTGTTTGGTCGTTATCGTACCACTTTATTGAATTAAATCTGCTCAAATTCCAATGCAAATATCAAAGTGCAGCTGTCCCTTTGGTGTTTGTGTTTGTCGTGCCTGATACATGTTTTTGTAAAACCAAGAGTTGTGATAATTTTTTCCTTTTAATTGAATGTGATAAATGTATGATGGCACAATTTGACCTAATCCCTATGGGACTATTTGTACCCACAAGGTACACTTCGAGTTTGGGCAAGTTCTCAAAATTGATATTTTGCAGGACTCTCTTTGGGTATATAATTTAATATAGATATATGAGTTCTCATTGTAGAGACGTTTTCTTTTTCTTTTTCATTGGATTTATTGAAAAGAAGTTGTTGTAGTTTGAACACCAAATGCTTGACTCTAAGGTTGTTGTGCAAGATACCATATACCTCAATTGTACTACATTGGAGTTGAATAGTTCATTTATTTGAGGCATGGAACAATGATTAAAGTTTTGTTGCAATCTTAATTATTGTTGCCTAAAATTGCATAGAATCTAAGAATATCATCTTCTTGCAAAAGAAATGTTTCTCAATAAAATACAAGGTGATGATTTCATCTACCTTTCAGATTTTAGATCCACTAATCCTCTACCTTAGTGCAAATTCAAATTGCTATGCTTAGGAAATGGTTGTGTTTCATATTGCAAGACCAATTCCTTTATCCTAAGCCCCTCCATTACTTGTGAATTTGGCATGGAAGTCCCAAGATTAGCTGAAACATAACCTCTAACAAGTAGTATGCAATATATAGTAAAAATCATAAATTTCTTCTGAGTGAAATTACATTCACTTTATTTGCGAAAAGAAGAAGAAAACATAGTAATTTGCACCCTTCCAAGTGATGTACCTTACAATCCGAACGGTTGAAGTTTACTAAGATTATTGCAAAGTAGATCGTGAATCCTTATGTTCCTCTCTTTGTTCCACATGCTTTCAATTTGTACTTCTACCACTATTCTAGAACCATGTCACTTTATCACGACAATTTGTCACTCCCTTCTCCGAGAGGCGGCAAAGAGCAACCGTTGATTTTCCAATCTTCTCGTATGTTCCTCTTTCTCTAGAGGATCCATAGGTCCAACTACAAAACAATTCTTAATCCCTAAAGGACCACGGCCAATTTTGCTCTAACATTGCCACTGTTAAAAAGAGGCTTGATATTTACATTTTAAAGTAGAACTTTGGACTTTTAACCGTAATATCTTAAAACATACTTCTATATAAAATGCCATATTTTTTTTTATTGCATCCACCATACGGATATGAAGATTATAAGATTTGAAGTGTAAATCTCCCCCCCTCTGCCTGACAATGTGAAAATATTTGACTTGGGTTAAAATGTTATTTTACACTAAAGACAAGGATTTTTTTTGACATTTTCGAAGAAGGTAATATTCTCTATGTGTATGAAAAATCTCAATGTCAATTGAAACTTCTAGCAATAAATTTGGAGCTGCCCAGCGTCCTCATTTTTTACTTTGAAGAGTATTAACTTTTACACCATGAATTGAAAAAATAAAATAAAAAATTCTCCACAAGCTCTTATCGGGGACAATCTAGTATAAAAACTTCAGTTGAAAAAGGATATTTTTTTGAGTTTTGGAAACTTGTTCAAAATTCAAAAACGCCTCCCCAAGGAGAAATGGTCCTTTAGGGGTTAATGTATGAGCACATCTCCCAAGGTAGTCAAGTGACATTCATAGTCATGGAATTTAAGAGGGACTAAAAAGTACTTTCCTTCTAACCAGCTCCATCCATATGAAGTCGATCAGAGGCATGCTGTACCCCAGGGTCAGATTCGGCTTTGAATAATTCTAGAAATAGCTGCCGGATTTTTTGGGAAATTTACTTTACATACATCAAAATTTTAACACGGTGAAAAAAGTATTTTGAGGAATATACTATTTTAGAAATTTATCCAACCTCTATTTTTAGAAGTAAAGAATTATTCGACAAAAGAGTGCAGAATTTGACCCTAGAGTACAATATGTGTTGTCAGTGATATCATACTCCAAGGTAAGAGGCCCTTAACCCCTAAAGGACCAGAGTCTCCTTCGGGGGGGTTCCTTGATTTTTGGGCAGGTTCCTAAAATTTGAAAAAAATCAATTTTCTCTGAAATTTTTATTCTAGATTGCCTTTGATAAGAGCTTCGTGAACATATTTTTATTTTATTTTTTGGATTTGTGGTTTGAAAGTTAGTACCACTTATAGTTTTTAAGGGAAATTGTCAAGGGACTTTAGGGGTTAATGAGCGGATTGCACCACACATAGATGGTGAAAAGAGAAGCTCTTAAGAATCAAATGAAAACAAACTCCGATCAAATTTTGCACTCAAACAATATGTGAGAAGAATCTACCTCCCACAGTCTGACATCTAAGGTGGAAGTACCCAATTCCGATCACTTAAGCTAGTTGGGGTCTCAAATGACATGGTATGTAAAAAAAATTATGTAGAAAGATGCGGAATTAGGAATGAAACTCATCAAACAATTTTTCAAATTTAATCTCGAAGGTGGCAAATTGATATGGAATTTAGAAGCTCAAAATCCACTAGAGCCCATAATTGTATTGTTTAGTAGGTGAGATATGGTGCCCTCCTTTGCCCAATGCCAATAAGTGGCAGTGAGTACAAGAGAGAAGACATGCCATGGATAATCAAGACATGCATGACCCAAAACCAACCGGCCCTTGTTTGACTTTCGAGGCAAGACCACCAATGAGAAATTGACACCAAAGTAACCTGACCAAACCTTCAATTTGCCATTTTGTGATACTTGGATCTTTAGGGATTAAGCCCAAATTCTCCCCAAAATATTTTTCCCACTCTTTATAAAAAAAACGCTCTCTTGTCCAGTAGGAACATGGGTCATAACAATTTTACAAAATTCTCAAAATGCATGTACTTCCACCAATCTCCCTATTAACTTGTCACAAACTCCGGTCCGGCCCGGAAACACAAGTCTACCGGTCAGCCGGTAGACAACTTCGGAACACTTTACTAGACTATGTGGATATGGGTGTCTCACACATCTAGCAACATACTAACAATACAAGGTCACATATAATGATAACGAGGAGAGGGCTTTGGAGACAAGGACTTAGAAAGAGGTTCTTCCCGGTTGACCGGGAAGACCGGGGAAAGATAGGAATTGGGGGCAAGACCTAAAATGATAGGAGGGAGGGGATAACTCAAAATGACAACTTGCCACAAGGCTAGGACAATCGACAACATGGTCAAGAGAATTCCCCGGGAGGTCGGATGTCTCAACCGGGAGGTCTATCGGTGGATTGGGACTATCCACCGGGAGGTCTACCGGTGGAGTGGCGGTATCCACCGGAAGGTTGGGTGTATCTATAGATACACGTGGAGTCTCCTTAAGCTCAATCAATATGGCCACGGGAAATTCCACCAAGGACTCCGGGGTTGAAGAAGGGAGGTCTACTGGTTCCTTCCCAGTAGTAGTTACCTAAAGGCTTCTTTTTCTCTCATAGACCTTCAAGCCCCACTCCTTGGAGAATGGGGAATCCACCAGACTCACCGGAGAGCCATGTTGTCGTGGGCGGACAAAATTCTCAAAATGCCTATACTTCCACCAATCTCCCTATTAACTTGTCACAAACTCCGGTCCGGCATGGAAACACAAGTCTACCGGTCACCTAGTAAACAACTCCGGAACACTTTGCTAGAGTATGTGGATATGGGTGTCTCACACATCTAGCAACATACTAACAATACAAGGTCACATATAATGATAACAAGGAGAGGGCTTTGGAGACAAGGACTTAGAAAGAGGTTCTTCCCGGTTGACCGGGAAGACCGGGGAAAGATAGGAATTGGGGGCAAGACCTAAAATGATAGGAGAGAGGGGACAACTCAAAATAACAACTTGCCACAAGGCTAGGACAATCGACAACTACACATGTAAACAATAAGGTCTAGATGAAGTTCCCCGGAGGACTTTTTCTCTAGACCGGGGAGGATGTTACCAGGGGAGTCACCCCGGTAGACAAGAGAAGAAAAGACTCACAAACAAGAAATTCTCACAAACGAAAGAAACTGTTGCACCCGCAACCTCCTTCTTTTGTCTCTTTCATCTTCTTGCTTCGGCCACAAATCGCACACCTCTTCCAGCAAACCCTAGCTCGCGCACTTCTTCTACCAAATCACTTGCGCTACCTCCTCTTGAAACCTCCTCTTCTTGAAACCCTAGTTGCATCTCCTTCTTTGCACTTCTTCAACTACTTCTTCAAACCCCAACTCCAAACAAAGACTAAATAGAGAGAGAGGCAGAACCTATGAGAGAGAGAGAACTAGATAGGGAGATAGAGGAGAAAATTTAAGGGAGGGGGGGAAGATTTTAGAGAAGGAGGGAGAGAGAGAGAAGAGTTCTGGAGGGGGGGAAGAGTTTCTGGAGAGGAGAGGCAAATTTCGGGGAGAGAGAGAGTCGACCATGACTGCTGAAGCTACCCGGGCTGCTGCCCGGGTGATACCCGGGCACCCGGATATCAGCCCATACCCGGGTTGGTACCCAGGCTAGTTCATACCCGAGTTGATACCCGGGTATGTATTTATTTATTTATTTATTTATTTTTTTAAAATCTTTTTTTTTTTTTTTTTTTTTTTTTTGTCTTTTTTTTCTCTACCACTACTACTAATTCAAACAAGAATTAGTATCTAGAACTCAACTACTTCTAACTATCTTCTAAACTTAACTAGTTAATTTAGATTTAAGTGGTGATTTTAGACTTACGTCCCGGGATATCTCCCGGGAAGGTTTTGAAATTGTTTCCCGGGACTTAAATTAGTGATTTTAAGACCCGGTATTATCACCACTATAAACCTAATTAACTACTTAAGTATTTCTCTATTTTCTCTATTGGCTATCTAATCTAATTTCACACAATACTAACTACTTTTCTAATTAACTAATACTAAAAACTCTATTTTAACTATTTTTTTTGGTAGGGGCGACCAAGTGGGAGTTTTAGACTCCCACATAACCCCTTTTTCGTCTGTGAGCGTCCTCGCGAGCACTCACTCTACGTTTGCCGGGTTGTATAGTTTAACCCGGGAACGATTTGTCCGGGTATCCAAAGGAGTCCCGTCCAATTGTTTTAATTGTAAGGTTCTATTTTCAAAGATTTGAATGACTCTATAAGGACCCATCCACCGGGTTTGAAGCTTATCGGGGAAGTCTTTGTGCCTGTTGTCGAAAAAGAGCACTAACTTGCCTTTTTGGATGCCGGTCTCCCGGGGCAGCTTCCGGTCAAAGTCCTCCTTTCTCTGGTCTTGGGCGGAAGTTGTCCGGTCCAATGAGTCTCTCCGATGCTCCTCGAGTTGGTCAATTTGTGATAGCCGGTCCTCTATGTTCTCGATCTTCTCTCCAAATTCTTGGGCCATCACCCGGTAAGTCTCCACATCCAACTCAATTTCCTGCAACACATCCATACCATACACGAGGAAGTAGGGAGTTCTCCCGGTAGTCTTCTTCCAAGTCTCGTTGTAGGCATAATCCGCCGAATGGAGCTTCGTGTCCCAATCAATCTTGTGCGCCGACACCACCTTGTTCAAAATATTCCCTACAATCCCATTGGCTCTCTCTGTCAAACCGTTTGCCTTTGGGTTGTATGGCGTTGTCTTCCGGTGCTTGATGTGATAGCACGCGGTGATTTGTTCGATGGTCTCGTTCAAGAAGTGGGTACCCCGGTCACTCACCAACTCCAGAGGATATCCAAACCTCATCAAAATCTGCTCAAACAGGAACGTGGTGGCGGTGGCAGCATCATTCTTCTTGGTAGCTCTGGCTTCCACCCACTTGGTAAAATAGTCCGTCGCGAGGACTATGTACCGGTTCCTACCGGAGCCTACCGGTGCAATGGGACCGATGAAATCGATACCCCACTTGGCAAAAGGTGCCAATGGAACTATTGGTGTGAGAGGCCAATGGTGCCGGAATGATGGAGTTCCGGTACGTTGGCATGGGTCACAACTATGCACCAATTCCTTGACATCTCTATTCAAATGAGGCCACCAATATCCGGCCTTTCGGATACGCGCCATGTCGTGTAAAGAAAGATCGATAACCACAACAGATCGAGAGTCCTAATCAACATCAAATAAACGAAAAATATACACTAAAACAAGTATACGTAATACACCCTCGAGGAATCACATGTGTTTTCCACAAGAAGTCAAGCGACACGCACTCCACAAGGGGAGAATCAACGAGTGCAACTAAAGTAGAGAATGCGGAGCTTTCACTAATGATAAACCATCACTTACAAGCAAAGAACTCACTAATCACTCTCTAACCTTACTCACAAAGCTTGACTTGACAAAGACGTCAAATCAAGGACGTGTGCGGCGCTATACGCACACGCAAACAACCCTAAGTAGATGAAAATCATCCACGGATGAAAACGGTGCACCGCCATTCGTCCCTAAACACACGTAGATTAATAACAAACTAATCTACGCTAAAATCTACGATACGGAGAGACCCTCGATGCCACGTCCCGTGACAGCTGTCATGTAAAGAAAGATCGATAACCACAACAGATCGAGAGTCCTAACCAACATCAAATAAACGAAAAACATACACTAAAACAAGTATACGTAATACACCCTCAAGTGCCCCCCCTAGCGGATAAAGAGACCCTCTATCCAGCTAGGACCAAACAACACTAATAAGACTAAACGCCACGGTGATGTCGCTGCAACAACTGTACGCATCCAGCCAAAGATGTTGCCGTCGTCGAATCAATAAGCATATGAAGAAGTAACAAAGAGATGGTAGGCCGGGTGCAATGTGAGCCCCATCTTTAATCGCCTTAGGCAATTTTGTTGCCAATCCCTTGGTCAATCTCCACGTTGCCTATCCCTGAACCGAAACCAGGGACTCCAACTGGATGGCAACGCACCACACAGTGACAAGTCTATGAGGAATTCAAGTCGTTTCATCGGGTGAAACGTGACTCGAAGACCTCCGACAATGAGGGCTAGTCCAATCCCCGGATGGTAGAGTAGAGAGAGGCGGCATCAAGCAAGTCATATGCCAACCACGCTGGCAATGGTCACAAAGCAACATAGTAGCCGCACCCTTCTTCTCACCACACACAAAACACGGAAGACCTTGTGGCACAACGGCCAACTCATGATGCACGGAGCCATCAATGGGCAAATGGCAGGGCGCGCAGTTTTTGGAGTGCTCACGACACTCCCGGCCATCTTTGCCTTCCAGCAACAAGATGCCACTAGGCAACACATCCTACACACGAAGAATAGTGCGCCCAGCCTTGACGTCCAGCGTCATAGGTGCCTCACGCTGCAAATAAACGTAATCTCCAGTGGAGAAACGCCGCAACTGAGGTCAATAAGCGCCGCTGCGAATGCGAGCGTACCGTAATGTGTAGCGGTGCTGAGCGATGGATAAATTCTCCATGGCCATTGGCATGGCCCGCTTGAAGAACTCCGCTCGGTCACGCAGACATTGGATCCAGACCTCTGGATTATCCAAGTCCACAACTGGGGCCAACTTCTCCCGTACAGAACTGGGTAGAATCGGCTCCCGTCCGTACAACAACTGATACGGACTGAAAGCGGCCACAGAGGCCTGCCGGCTAAACCGGTATCCCATGGCGATCCATGGTATCATCAGATCCATGGTATCATCAGATCCCAATCACGATGGCCACCCTGAAGTAATCCATACTTCCGTAGTCCACGCTTGACGATCTGAACCACACGCTCCGCCAAATCGTCCGCTTCCGGATGATCCCTAGAAGTGGTACGGTGGTCAATCAAAGCCTTGGTGCACAAAGCCTCGAAAGCACCAAGGAACTCACGCCCTTGGTCAGTCAACACCTCAGTTGGGGCTTCGAAACGAGCGAGCACCCGGTCAAAGAATGCCATGGCTGCCAACTCCGAGGAGTTCTGTGGTAATGCCACAAACTCAATCCATTTGCTGAAGTGCTCCACCATCACCAACACGTACTTGGCTCCACGTGGGGTGACTACAAGTGGCCCGGCAAAATCCAGAGACCAACGGTAGCCCAAACCCATGATGGGCAAAGGCTGCAACTGTGGTGACAAGGTGTTGAAGCTGGATCTGACCTGATCACAGACTTCACACCGTGAAACGTACATGGCCACCTGCTGATACTTGCCGGTCCACCAATATTGGCTGCGCAACATCGAATGAGTCCGTCGCACCCCAAAATGATCAAGGTCTTCGTGTACTTGCCGTACCAACAAAGCCCTCTGATCCGGTCTGGGAACTATGCGCCTAGTTCCATCCGGCCACAACCGAAATAGAAGGCCGTTCTCCCAACCAAACCTCGCTATCCGGTGTCCAACTCGATCGCGCTCCATGGCCGAAAGAGCGGGCGGAAGTGTGCCATGTTGCAGCTTGTGCAAGACTGGAATGTCTTCCCACACGTCGCTAACAACCTGGGCCTTGTCCGGTTTCTCATCCGCTACCATATCAGGCAAGGTCGATGTGGATCCAGACATCAATGTGAGGTAGGCTGTTGCATGCCACCCCGGGACTGACTCCCTATCACAATCCCCATGCCACCTGGCACCAGTCAAATCCTCCTCCGATGGACTTGGATTGCGAGATAGACCATCCGCATCCAAGTTCGTGATGCCCGCCCGATGTACAAC
The DNA here is from genome assembly GCA_963971425.1 of Bryoerythrophyllum caledonicum. Taxonomy (NCBI): domain Eukaryota; kingdom Viridiplantae; phylum Streptophyta; class Bryopsida; order Pottiales; family Pottiaceae; genus Bryoerythrophyllum; species Bryoerythrophyllum caledonicum. Next base: position 17,071,353 of record OZ020521.1, on the reverse strand, counting down.
CTCAAAATCATACTCCTGGAGCAAGAAAGCCCACCTGGCAAGCTTGCCAGTAAGCTTGTCAGACTCCATGAGCCACTTCAAAGGCTGGTGGTCGGTCACCAAAGTAAAACGTTGCCCATACAAGTAGGGCCTAAAATGAGCTATGGCCCAAACCGCGGCCAAGGCCTCCCCCTCATAGGACGAATAGTTGGACTCCGCGTTGTTGTTGCTCCTAGAAGCAAACGCCACAACATACTCCCGTCCCTCATCATCCTTTTGAGTCATCACGGCTCCCAATCCTATTGCACTCCAATCTGTGTGCAAGTGGAAAGGCCATGTAGCATCTGGACGCCGTAGTACAGGCGCTGAACCGAGCTTCGGCTTCAAAGTAGCAAACGCCTGCTGTTGCTCGCGTCCCCAAGTCCATGGTTGATCCTTCCCCGTGAAAATTGTCAAAGGCTTGGCAATCAAGCTAAAGTTCTTGACAAACCGGGGATAGTAATTCGCCAAGCCAAGAAAAGCTCGAAGCCGTGACACGTCGATTGGGGCTGGGATCTTCTGCAGCGCGTCAACCTTCGCCTGCTGCACGCCAAGACCTCCTGGAACAATCATATGTCCCAAATATGGCAACCGATCATGGAAGAACTCGCACTTGCCATGGTGCAAGCGCAATCCCCACTGTTGTAACCTCTCAAACACCGCCTGAAGATGCCTCACATACTCCTGTGGGCTGCTACTAAAAATGATAACATCATCAATATAGAATCGGGCAAACGGTAAACCGGTCAACACCCAGTCCATCACCCTCTGAAACTCAGCGGGTGCGTTCTTGAGGCCAAATGGAAGAAACCTCCAATGGTAGAGCTGATCTCTCCTATCCAGATCAACTCCCCAGAACGCGGTCTTCACCCGGTCTTCCACCATCAATGGTAACTGGTGGTAACCGGACCGCAAATCCAGAGTACTAAATACTCTGGCGTGTCCCACCGCATCAAACAACTCCTCTGGCGTGGGCATGGGATACGGATCCGACTTGGTCTTACGATTGACCGGTCTATAATCCCCACACATCTGCTTCTCTGTCCAGTTGCCAAAGATGTCCTTCTTCGATGGGATCACCGTGGCACAAGCGTACTCGCCGTTGGAGAGCTCAATCAAACTGGCGGCCAACAACTCCTGACAACGAGTTTGAACCCCAACTTTCTCAGAGAGACTGAGCTTGTACGATCGTCAGAAGATCAGGTGGTCATCCTCCAACTGAATGTGAATTGGTTTGCCTCTATAGCCTTCCAAATCATGGAGACTAAAGGCAAAACAACTACGATACGAACGTATAAACGCTCGTACCCTTCGTGCCTCGGCACCAGTAAGATGTGGCCCCAAATCCAGAGGCCAATCATCAAACTCCGTGGTCTCCTTCTCCACCGTAGAAGACTCACCGCGTACCGGCACGGCCGGTGATTGCTACTTGGTAGCAGAGAGGGAATTAATGCCCCCACATCCCTCACTCACAGGATCTACAGAAAATCCCGTGTCGTGATGATAAAACTGGGAAAAGATATCCCGAGCATCCTCACGGCCAAAGTCCTCTGCCAAGGCTACAAAGACACGCTGAGCACGAAGCTCCTTAGCTGCATGCCTCTTCAAACGAAAAAACAACTCCGCTTCCTCAATCTCTGTGAGATGTGGCACCACTGCCCCCTGACCATCAGAGTCTGTCCTCAGCACGCGTGGATGGTCACTCGAACGGCGTTGAGCGGCGAAACAGAGGCCACATATCCAAACAAGGGTGTTGAGATCAATGGCTTGACCCAACAAATAACGGCGTTGGCCCTCAGAGATATTCGGTGCGGCGGTGGTGCCTGTCAAAAAGCCCATCGCCCGCTCCCTCTCATCGGCAGAAGGCTCCTCGAAAGTTTGAGAAGAAGAATCCAAAACCATGCCCGGACCGCGTGTCCTGAAGGCAAAAGAGCCTGGATAGCACATCAAAGTGGGAAATGCCCCCCGAGAGAAACCAACGCGGTTGACCACCGCCAATGGTGGCTCATCATCCTTCGTAACCTCCGTGGAAACACGGTGGTCTTCTAAAATGTCATCGACCTCACGGCGCACGGGCCGTTGCACTTGAGCAAGTGCAGAATTGAGCGTCGTGGATGATGCCATGTTGGTCCAAATCCAAGGTGGCCGATGGGCGTAAGATCCCAACGCCGCGGCATCAACAAACGTAGGGGGGCCAAGAAGGTGATGGATGTACGCCCCATCCTCACGCACTTTCGTCCGTGTATCCCCCAATGGGGGTACATTCTCAAAAATGTACCCCGGTGGTGTTGATTGGTGGGTAATCCACCACTGGACAAGCCTGAGCAAATTCGCAAAGAGACCCGACCGTGGATCATCCAAGCCACGTCCACTTCCCGCCCGTGAATGGCCTTGGCAAGGCCATCCGGCAATCACCAAGTCCACGTGACCTAACCGGCGAAGATCATCCTCACTGATCAACGTCACATCACGTGGCAACTTGCCAAAACACCCTCGAATCGCAGAAGATGGTAACTGCGTTGGATACAACGCTAGAAGACGCTGAATGTGATGGTGAGCGGCACGGTTGGCTGCAAAGCCACTATCCACGTGGATATATCGTCGTACCTTGAGCCCGGCCTCCAACACAGCCGCAAGCCCCTTACCGATATCGGCAAATAATTCCACAAGGATAATACCCTCGTCCGGTGGTCGCCACTAAATAGTACGAGCCAACAACGGAGTGGAAGAGTCCACTGAAGGCAGTGGAGCATCAAGAGCATCCACGATCTCTCCACTACGACAAGTGAGCTCCAACGGTGTCCTCCACGGCGGAAGTGGATCCTTGCAATGACGGGCAGGGATCGCCAATGGTGGGTGCTCGCGTGAATCCTCCACCCCAGATATATATGCATATGTCTCCTCCAAAAGTGAAGAAGCACACGGCAAGTCTGATGCCAGAGCACTGCACCCAAACATAGTGTCTATCGTTGAAGTCACCGCGCTAGCTGCGAAGACTACGGGGATGAGCTCCTTCTTGCCATCACCGGCAGACCACCCTGGCCTAATCCAGGCCTCCTCCGTCCAGTTATCCATCCCAAATCCAAGTGGATATAGTGCCTGCTGGCCCACCAAAATATCGTAGTTGGTGGCGCTAGTAACAGCGCACTAAAGAGAGACATGGGAGAACAACGGACTAGATCCCATGCCAAACATCAACTGCAACGGATGTCGGGTGTAGCCCATGGCATAACCCGTGACCCCAACCGATGTAACAATCGTGAATGGACAAGGCTCGAGGTCCAAAGCACCTAGACCCAAATCCTGGGCTAGCTGCTTGCCAATCATCACTGGCTGAGCCCCGGAATCCAACATAACACGTAGGGGGGTAGCGTGAGTGGAGTTGCCATCCGTACGGCCTACCACCATGACTCCATCGTCATTCATCAAACGTACCACCCCTGGACGCACACTACGTCACTCCCGTGCCGACCGGGCTGCAACATCAGACAAATAAGCCACTCTAGAGATCAAGGCCCGATCCCCGGACGACTGCTCCATAGGTGTGGAAGTGGCATTGGCCTCAAACGCGGAAATAGCCTCCGCCGCCAACTTGGCCTACATTGCCACCAAATCCTCCTCAGTGGGTGGAGCGGTCACTGCCTGTGACACCTCCAACGACGGAATGGGCACCTTGCCTTCCAACATACTACCCGCCAAGTGGAATACACTGGATGGTTGAAAATCCGGTGTGAGAAAGTCCACACTAGCAAACACCGGCAATTGCAACACCTTATACGCCAAGGTGTGTGCAACATCTCCAAGACTGGAAGAAATCGGTGGGACTGGAATCGAAGTGGGAGCGGGAGTAGAAGTAGCCGCATCCGCGATGCTGAACGAAAGAGGTAGCCGGGACTGACCAATGTGGTCCGGCAAACCCGCATGGCGTGAACGACCGCTACTACCCGGCACAATGGAAGAGGGTGCCACCGCCTGTGTAATGGTCTGAGCACGAGTGGCAACCGCTGCCACCACCTCCCCCGAAGCGCCATACAAATAGCGATCTAAGGCTGAAGATGAGCCTTGACCCGTCGCCACAGGTCGTGTGTCTGCCACTTGCCCCAAAGAAGCCATCGCGCTCATCTGCTCCGCCAATTCGGATTGAAGTGACGGCATCCGATCCAACAGCCGAAGATCCAGGGCGCTTCTCCGAGTGAAGAAAAAAGCAATTTTCATCACTGTGGCCAGGCTTGCCATAGTGAGACCATGTCACAGGCTTCTTCCCCTTGCCCCCAGTCTTCTCCGTAAGCTTGGCCGCCTCGGTCTTGGGCTTGGCCTTCCTCGCCACTGCCTCCTTCTTCTTCGGACAATTGGGGTCCCCTTTGGGGTGACCGGCCTCTCCACAAGCCCAACAATGCACAACCTTTTCAGGTTGTACTTCTGCCAAGCTACCAGTCGCCGTAGCAAGCTTCTTGGGCTTCGGAGCATCCATGAGCGACGTGACCAAGTCTGTGGCCTCGCTCACACCCAACGCCCGGTCAAGCGCTTCCACCTCGGCGAACGCCTGAGCCAACATCGCGTTGCCGTGGTACCGAAAGAGCAAATGCGGACTGATCAACTCTACCATCCGCTTGTCGAGCTTGGAGATAAAAATCTTCACAAGTTGGCGCTCCGTGAAGACATCACCAGCCTCCGCCACCAACCGCGCCAACCGTGTGTACATGGTGCGTGGCATGTCTTCCTTCTCATGGCGGAAGTCCTGGATGCGGTGCATCTGATCGCGCCGAAACCCCCTGTACTCCACTTCCAGATGCGCCATGAACTGCGCCAGAGGATCGAAGGCTGGCGGGATGCTAACCGCCACCAATGTCGCACGTGTGGCTACGGCCAAACGAGACATGGCCCTCATGCCAGCTTGTTTGCCCACAATGGCAACACCCTTTGCCCCTGGAGTCCTCACTGAAGAAACTCTCTTCCTCCTTGGGCTCCTCGGTGGAAGTCGAGAGTTGGGCAACCGCACTCTCCTTGAGTGCAGTGACCTACTCCACACGCTTGCGCCAATACTCCTCAATCGGGCGCAACTCTGCCTCGTGCTGCGTAGTCCACCTCCCATATGTCTGAAGTGCCTCCAGCTCCAAATGCTGGGGCAAAAGCTCGAACGCGTACCAATCGTTGAACGACGGCGTCCGCTGGCGCTTCTCCTTCATCCAAGTTTGGAATCGGAGACGCCAATCGCATAGGGAGATGCCCCCAGCCCGTCTCGAGAACCTGTCTTGCACGACATGACGGTGATCGTCCTCCATGTCGTCAAACGTGCCCACACTCCAGACCCGAAGCCTACGGTCGGTATCCAACGCCGAAACATGCTCAAAAGCCTCGTCGGTATCCGACCCTGGCCCAAAGTCTGTGGTGGAAGCACTCTCCAAGTGGTTTGGTGAGGGAGAGCGGTAATACCGACTCCGGGTACTCACCATAAACAAAAACCACCTCGGGATCTATCTACGGGTACTATCTAAAGGGTAAGGGTACGAACGGGCAACCTGCACCTGCAAAATCACCAAGCTGTGTGGATCACCGGTCATCACCTCTGGCTACCACATGTCCAACCACATCCTCCCACATAGAAAGGTCTTGCAACCATAAATCCGACTTCACCCCTACGGTACCCTATCACAAACTGGAACAACAAGAAATGGGGCCACCGGAAAACACCGGCAACAAGCCCGCAACACGGGGGAGGTACCGCACAAGAATCCAGAAATCAAAATCGGATCCTCTCCCCCAACAACATAAATGCAAAATTGACGAAAGAGTCAGAGCCACTGGCACACGCCTGTAGTGGATGGCTCCGAGTCGCAACACCTGCAAAAGCAAAGAGAAACACCGCAAGGTGTTCCCCCAATGTCTAAAACTAAGGAGGTAATAGAATCCTATGACCACGGTGTTCAAAAACACTAATCCCCCAATGAAATTCAAACAATGGGTGACAAATGTGCCAAAACGTCAATCCAATACTAGAATTGGATAAATGACGAGATTCCTTAACTACAAACGCAAAGTTTCACTCAAAACTAGAGTAAAACTGCACTAGCTAATTACCTCCGAAGTTAGACACTAAACATTTTTTTTATATAGGTCACATAAACATGTGATTGTTTTGAAGACACCTAAAAAATGTCGGTTTTTGAAAGTGCTAGAAACCTAAATTTTATTGTATCATAAGGCTTATAATTCCTCTGCGAACTCAAATCCGCAATCGGAATCCAAAAATAATCAAAATTGCAAAAGTTAAAATTTTGATGTTTTGGTCCAGGGATGTGCTGAAATTTCAGCCCAAAAGTGACGGTTTTAGGTCCTGCGGCACGCAATTCGGTACCCGACGGAAATACGTACCCCAACGGATTTGCGACCCAGCAGATGAAAACTACCACAATAGGTGAAAACTGCCACAGTAGATGAAAAAAACGCCGTGGATGAAAAATCGCACGGCGGATGAAAAATTCGCACAGCAGGTCCAGAAGTTGATCCACCTTGCTCCAATCTTCTACCGCTCACAACTTCTTCAAAAATTATCCCAATCGCACGCCGTTTATCGCATTAGCTTCCTCTAAACGCGCTCCACGACATCATGCTAAGTACCCACAAGTTTTTCTCACAATTTCTAGCTCTATAAAACGAGATCTAATTGTAGAAAATGGAGGGTCTTCGTCAAGTGAATCACATGTGTTTCCCACAAGAAGTCAAGCGACACGCACTCCACAAGGGGAGAATCAACGAGTGCAACCAAAGTAGAGAATGCGGAGCTTTCACTAATGATAAACCATCACTTACAAGCAAAGAACTCACTAATCACTCTCTAACCTTACTCACAAAGCTTGACTTGACAAAGACGTCAAATCAAGGACGTGTGCGGCGCTATACGCACACGCAAACAACCCTAAGTGGATGAAAATCATCCATGGATGAAAATGGTGCGCCGCCATTCGTCCCTAAACACACATAGATTAGTAACAAACTAATTTACGCTAAAATCTACGATACGGAGAGACCCTCGATGCCACGTCCCGTGACAGCCATGGTGCTCACCGCCGCAAAATGTCCTCCGGCCGGTCCTTCGTGCAATGCTCGAATGACCGGTCTCCGGTACTCCGGTTCCAAGCACCGGCGAAGCTTGTCGTCCGCTCCCATTCGAAAAAGAATCCCTCGAATTAGACAGTATGGCGCCACCTGGTGTTGGAAAACACTCTTCTCCTCCCGGTTGAGGTGGGCCGAGTATCTTCCGGTCTCAAGGTATTCTATGACCTCTTGGAAGTCAGAACTTCCGGTCCCTACAACTAAGTACACTGGAACATCTCTTTCGGGCTCCGGGAGGCTGGTCTCCGGGACCTCCGGGAACTCATCCGGGAACTCTACAGGCAAATTAGTAGAACTCTCTAGGCCTCTTTGCCTAGAAAGATAATCTGCATTGCAATTAGACTTCCCGGATTTCACTACAACGACGTAATTGAACTCTTGTAGTAATAAAATCCACCTAGCAAGTCTCCCGGACAAATCTGGTTTGTTTACTAGGTATTTCAAGGCATCATGATCTGTGTGGAAAATCACCTCGTACCCCAGTAGATAGTGCCGGAATTTCTTGTAGGCGTAGATCACTGCTAGAGCTTCTCTCTCTGTTGCCGTATAGTTCTTCTCTGCCGGGCTCATTTGCCGGCTGGCGTAGTAAATTGGATGCTCCCGGCCGTCCTCGTCTGCTTGCCAAAGTATGGCTCTCAAACACCACCCGGAGGCATCCAAAGTCACGTGAAACGGCTTACTCCAATCCGGGGGAGCTAGAATGGGGGCCGTTGCCAACTTCCTTTTGAGATCTTCAAAAGCCTGCTGTCTAAACTCTGTCCACACATACTCAATTTCTTTCTTTAATAGTTCACTTAGTGGAGAGGCTAGTCGGGCATAGTTGACAATAAATCTTCGATAATACCCCACACATCCTAGAAATCCCCTAATCTCCCGGACACTATTAGGAGGAAGCAAGGCCAATATTGCCTTAACTTTGTCAAGGTTTACTTCTAAGCCACGTTTCCTAACGATATGACCTAGTAGCAAACCACTCATCATTCCAAAGAAGCACTTACCGGGATGAAGCTTCAAATTTGTCTCCCGGCATCTCTGAAATGTCTTCCGGAGGTACGCCAAGTGATCCACCCACCGGCTAAAAACTGCGAAGTCATCCATGAAGACTTCCAGAAAATGCTTCAAAAAGTCCCGGAAAATGTCAGTCATGAGCCGCTAGAATGTACCGGGAGCATTACAAAGACCAAATGGCATTCTATTGAATGCAAAAGTACCCCAATCGGTAGTGAAGGTAGTTTTCAATTGATCGACCTTCCGGATAAACACTTGGTTATAACCGGAAAACCCATCAAGAAAACTGAAACATTCTTGACCGGCAACATGATCAAGAACCATATCAATGAAAGGCAAGGGAAAGAGATCCTTCCGGGTTGCCGCATTTAGCTTCCGGAAGTCTTGACAAACCCGGATCTTTACCTTACCATCCGCACCTACCTTCTTAGGTACTACCACGATTGGTGATACCCATTCGGAATTATTTACCGGGTAAATAATTCCGGCCTACAATAATTTGTCCAATTCCTCCTTGACCATCAAGGAGTACTTGGGGTTCAACCGGTATTGCCGTTGTCGGACCAGGGTGGAGTCTTCCTTCAAGTCAATGGCATGCTCTCCCAACTCCAAGGGAATTCCTCTCAAGTCCGCCGGTGACCAAGCAAAGACATCAGAGAACTCTTTCAACAAAGCCATATACTCCTTACGTTCCCTCTTAGATAGTCTTTTTCCTAGGTAGAAGGTCTTACCTACCTCTACCTCTACGGCTTCGTAGTCATCTGGGGCAACCACCGTCTTGATCTTCTCCGCTTCATCCACGTCGGTAGTGGCATACAAATCCGCCCAAGTTACCGGTCTACCGGTGGAACTACATGGCACCGGTGGGAGGGCTTGGTCCTTCATTTGTTGTCTAATCCACTCCGAGGAAAATAGGACATTCGATTCTCCTAAGGATCGGTCCTCCGGTCTCTTCTCCGGGACGTCTTCCGGGTCCGAGTCCGGGTTGATCACTCCTATCTCCGGGACGGGCTCCGGAAAGTCAAAATCTGACTCCATATCTTGGGTGTACTACTCTATCCGGTAGGATGGAAGGGAGTCCATTTCCTCCGGGTCGGTCCAATCTGAGGTATACCCATCAGACTCCGAGGTTTCACCTTGGTGTTCTTCCGGAAGCCATGGAATGCTTACCGGAGGATTACCGAAGATGAAGGCCTTTCTCTCCCAATTCACCTTGACACCGGCTAGGTAAAGCCACGGTCTCCCTAACAGAAGAGGAAATGGTTTCCCCAAACCTACCCGGATAACAATATAGTTCAAAGGGTAAGTAGTGCCACAAATCAAGGTTGGGATACAGGACAACTTACCGGCGGGAACTACTCTCGATTGGTCCGCCATCCGGAGAGTTTGCTCGGTGGATTCGAGGTTTGTGTATCCTAGGTCGGTAGCCGTAGACTCCAACATAAGATTAACTCCGGATCCGCCGTCTACCGGGACGTTTTGGATTAGGCATCCATCTATCTCTACCGAGATCTCCGGGGCGCCAAAGTCTTCAACTTCCACAAAATTGACCGCTACTGGTGGCAACTTGAACTTGCGCCTACGAGGCCGGATCAATGAGTCCTTGAGTTGCTTCTGGTAATTCGGGTTGTCATGGAGAAGTTGACCAATCGTCACATTGGCCTTCTGTGCCTGGAGATCCTGTAAGATGTCATACTCATCTACCCGGGTGCCTACGTTCCGGTGGATGATTACCGGGCTACCGGCGAAAGTCACCTTCCTAGCACTATGCTCTACTCTATCTCTAGTAATCTCATCTCTAACTTCTTGGCTAATGTCCGGAAGAGGGTTGGCTAGTCCTACCCCTTTTCTGGCTTGAGCTACCGGTGGAGGAGTCACTATAGGTGGGTCGGGGTTTGGCTCCTCCTCCGATCCTCCGGATACATCGGATGTTTCCGGGGTCGGGATCCTATGACTCCGGTCATGCCAGGGCGGACTCCGATCATGTCGGGCCTGTCTCCGGTGAGAGTGTCTACCTACTCTATTGGTAACAGAGCTGTGGGTGCTTACCCGGTTTACCCCGGTATCCGGTTGCAGCTCCCCCGGTGGTTGTCACTTGGTAGGCCGGTCCACACCTCCCGCGTGCCCATAGTTCAAGGCCGTTTGCTCCCGGGGAGGGTTGTCAACCTTCTTGTAGATGACCTTTGGCTTGGGAGGCTCTTGACATTGACCTGCAGTATGGCCATGCTCTCCACAATTGTGGCATGGTAGCTCCAAAGGAGCTCCTTGGTTATACCCCACACCAAATTGACCTCTTGTCGGGCAGTCCCGGGCATAATGCCCGGTTTTCCCACATAGAAAATATACACCATACTGCTTCACAAATGACACCGGTTGTCTCTGAACTGGTAGGATAGCTCTAGGCTGTGAAGTATTACCTTGGAAGTTCCCGGTGGCCTGTTGTCCAGGCTGGTAGAGAGGATATAAACCTCTTCCCCGGCCGTACGATGGGACAACATTGTAGACCTCCGATTCTTCTGGTTCCTCCTCTTCACACTCCGCCGGGTAGTATATCGTTCCATCAGCGTCTACGAAGTGAACAGGACGTGAGTGTGAGCACTCACCACTGTTGTGGCCGCTCTCTCCACAGTTGCTACACCAAACATTCCTCCGGTTGGTTGGAATGATTCTCCGAGTCTTCTTCGGTGCGGCCAATTGCACGGAGAGCTCGGTCATGGCCTTGGTGAGATCCTCCATTAGTTGTTTGTCGGTGTCCAAACTCTCCACCTTCACCTTGACTCTTGGTCCGTCGCCGTCCTTCCGGTGACTCCGGGAAGTAGAAGCTCTCTGGGGTGGTAGACTAACGTCGCTTGATTGGGCGCTCTCCATGTCAGAATTCGACTCGCTCGCCGACTCCCGGTCACGATTTCTCCGGAGAGTCCTCCAGGGCTTGGGGTCACTCCGGTGCTTGCTCCGGTTTGAATTCTTCACCGCACGCTCCGATTCTTCACATGCTATTGCCAATGTCACTGCCTCCCGGAGAGTCTCCGGTTCGGATCGCCGGACGTAGCGTGCCGTGTCTTCATCAAGTCCTGACACATACCACTCTACTTGCATGGTGTTCGGTGCGTTATAGGAAAGTTTGGACATAAGGGTCTTCATCCTATGTCCGTATGACCGGATAGACTCACCTTCTTTTTGAACTAATTTGTTCAGTCTTTCGGTGATCCCGTTGTCACCTCCCAAGTCTTGGAAGGTGCGTTTGAACAAGGCAGACAAAGTGGCCCAATCCGCCTTCACATCCGCGTCTACATCATCGAACCAAAGTAGAGCCTCACCTCTGAGCAAACCGGGAAAAATCCTCAACCGGGTTGCCGGATCCTCCTGGTTGGCGTCAATGGTGACCTCGAACTCCTTGATCCACTCATCGGCGTCTTGGCTGCCGTCGCATCTAAACTTGTTATATTTTAACCGGGTTCCCGGTCAAGCCATAGTGTCAGTAGCCAGTCCCGGGACAATCGGGAGATTAGAAAATCTCCGGTGGCTCCCGATATCAACAATAGGTAAATCAACTATAGACTCTCCAGAGATACTCTCCTCAACAATTGCCAACCCGGGGTTAAGTCTTACCAGAGGATGGTTTGGAAATTGAAAGGTTACCCTTCCGGATGCGTCGCCAACTTCTTCCACCTCCGGTTGTTGCACAATTAGATCCTCCCGGTCTCCAAGTCTTGAAACTTCTCCTCTTAAATTGGTTCCTCCGGAGAAGATGCCCGGGACGAATACCGGTTAGGCACACCTTCGAACGAACTTATCCTCGAAGACCTCCTTACTCCCGTTGTGTCCCTTGAACTCCTTCTCATATATTGCACCTAGAAAAAATCTAGAATGGCCCACATGTCAATACCCACACTTGCAGCTTATTGAACAAGAATCCAAAGAAAATAACACAAGTAACAAGATCAACCAGATTAATTCAAACAAAAGTATACCGGTCACCACAAAAGTCTCGGTCAAGTCCCGGTTACCGAAAATATCAACAATCACAGGCAAGACATAAAAAGTTCAACACAACCAAAAATCCCCGGCAGCGGCGCCAAAAATCATGTCGTAGTCTAGTGGTTCGTTATTCTCAAAATTAACCAAAATTAATCTTAAGCAAGCCCACCTTACCAGATCGTTTCCAGGGATTTTTATCGTGCATCAAACTCTTGAAATCTTAACAAAAAAATTCACACATAATACCTCGGCACATCCCGGAGGATGGCTTCCCCGGTACCTTAGTAACCGGTAACAAGTAACCACATGTGTTTCAGTTAAACTCTGTTGAGCGTCAGAGTAGATTTCTGGTAAATTTTTACAGTGCCCGGAAAGCCACTGCACTCCGGTCTCGCAGTCCAGAGGCCACAATATCCACAATCTAACCCTACACCTTGAAAGAGTTATAAAGGTCGCAGCCGGTTTACCAGTCTTCACAATCTACCGGGAACTTGTCTCGGTAAACCGGTCACGCAAGCCTGGGTCCCAACTACAACCACACCCAATGAATCAAAGCAAGAAGATACAAGACTCACAACAAGTTAGTACTAAACAAATCATATGAGCAAAACAACCTTCCACGGGGATCATCGGAACTCATCCACTGCAAGGATAATAATCCCGGAATTCACCGGACTCAGGCTTAGCCGGGATGTCTCCCGGTTAGCCGGGATGTCTCCCGTTGTACCGAGAGAAGGGGGATGTCAAGCCCTACTCCCCACCAATCCGAACACTTCCCACTTAAGGGAGGCTATCATAAATAGCCGTGGGCTTTCCGGATCCCATCCGGTAAAGCAACTCTTCTCGGTCCCACCGATGAAAAGTCTAGAGCACAAGTCCCGGACCTCACTCTACCTATCTAACCCGGATATCCTAGCCCCTTGCGATGTCTCTACTCACACTCAATCACTTAACACACAACAAGTCACAACCTTGCACACCTAACAAAGACACACTAAGAGGACTCAACTCTCTCCCGGTCCACTCACACAAGCTCAATAAAGACTCTAGACACAAGCAATGAAGGCAAGACACGAAGAGATCAACAAAAAGAAGAGTACATAATACAAGAGCCCAAGGCCTTTAAGTACACAAAGGCCATTAGCTACCCTCCAAAACTAGATCCCCAAAAGGTGGAAATGGCATCTAAAGAGTGCACTAAAGTCAATAGCTACGCTCCAAAACTAGACCGCAAAAGGACAAAACGGCATCTAGGAGGTGCACTAAAGTCAATAGCTACCCTCCAAAAGTAGCTCCACTACAGGACAAAACGGCATCTAGATCCTAAAATCAAGGGTAGCCTAGTCACCGGCGGATTACCGGTAGACCGGTAAACTAGAAGACACCCGGTCCGGCGGTCCCGGGACTGGTGAATCTTTTCCTAACAAAAATAAGTAGCCGGAGAAACCACTCAAGTGGTAGTGACCGGGTGCGCAATGGGGCCCCATCGACATCACTACTCTCACCCTAGTGTGTAATTCTAGCAACTTAAAACAACATCTCACCAACCGGTGAGGTAAACCAAGACATAACATATAACGAAAACTCAACCGGAAGACTCTTCCGAATGAGACATATAGGGATTGTCACTACATCTAGAAGTACAAACATGGTCAAGAGAATCCCCCGGGAGGTCGGATGTCGCAACCGAGAGGTCTACCGGTGGATTGGGAATATCCACCGGGAGGTCTACCGGTGGAGTGGCGGTATCCACCGGAAGGTTGAGTGTATCTATAGATACACGTGGAGTCTCCTTAAGCTCAATCAATATGGCCCCAGAAGATTCCACCAAAAACTCCGGGGTTAAGGAAGAGAGGTCTATCGGTTCCTTCCCGGTAGTAGCTACCGGAAGGCTTCTTTTTCTCTCATAGACCTTCAAGTCCCACTCCTTAGAGGATGGGAAATCCACCCGACTCACCGGAGAGCCATGTTGTCGTGGGCGGACAAAATTCTCAAAATGCCTATACTTCCACCAATCTCCCTATTAACTTGTCACAAACTCCGGTCCGGCCCGGAAACACAAGTCTACCGGTCAGCCGGTAGACAACTCCGGAACACTTTACTAGAGTATGAAGATATGAGTGTCTTACACATCCAGCAACATACTAACAACACAAGGTCACATATAATGATAACGAGGAGAGGGCTTTGGAGACAAGAACTTAGAAAGAGGTTCTTCCCGGTTGACCGGGAAGACCAGGGAAAGATAGGAATTGGGGGTAAGACCTAAAATGATAGGAGAGAGGGGACAACTCAAAATAACAACTTGCCACAAGGCTAGGACAATCGACAACTACACATGTAAACAATAAGGTCTAGATGAAGTTCCCCGGGGGACTTTTTCTCTAGACCGGGGAGGATGTTACCAGGGGAGTCACCCCGGTAGACAAGAGAAGAAAAGACTCACAAACAAGAAATTCTCACAAACGAAAGAAACCCAACATGGGCAAGAGTCACCTTTGTTGTTGCACCCGCAACCTCCTTCCTTTGTCTCTTTCATCTTCTCGCTTCGGCAACAAATCGCGCACCTCTTCCACCAAACCCTAGCTCGCATACATCTTCTACCAAATCACTTGCGCTACCTCCTCTTGAAACCTCGTCTTCTTGAAACCCTAGTTGCATCTCCTTCTTTGCACTTCTTCAACTACTTCTTCAAACCCTAACTCCAAACAAAGACTAAATAGAGAAAGAGGCAGAACCTATAAGAGCGAGAGAACTAGATAGGGAGATAGAAGAGAAAATTTGAGGGAGGGGGGGAAGATTTTAGAGAAGGAGGGGGAGAGAGAGAAGAGTTCTGGAGGGGGGGAAGAGTTTCTGGAGAGGAGAGGCAAATTTTGGGGAGAGAGAGAGTCGACCATGACTGCTGGAGCTACCCGGGCGGCTGCCCGGGTATCAGCCGATACCCGGGTTGGTACCCGAGCTAGTTCATACCCGAGTTGATACCCGGGTATGTATTTTTTATTTTATTTTTTTTGTTTTTAAAAATCTTTTCTTTTTCTTTTTCTTTTCTTTTTCTTTTTCTTTTTCTTTTTTGTCCTTTTTTTTCTCTACCACTACTACTAATTCAAACAAGAATTAGTATCTAGAACTCAACTACTTCTAACTATCTTCTAAACTTAACTAGTTAATTTAGATTTAAGTGATGATTTTAGACTTACGTCCCAGGATATCTCCCGGGAATGTTTTGAAATTGTTTCCCGGGACTTAAATTAGTGATTTTAAGACCCGGTATTATCACCACTATAAACCTAATTAACTACTTAAGTATTTCTCTATTTTCTCTATTGGCTATCTAATCTAATTTCACACAATACTAACTACTTTTCTAATTAACTAATACTAAAAACCCTATTTTAACTAATTTTTTTGGTAGGGGCGACCAAGTGGGAGTATTAGACTCCCACAAACTTCAAAGTAGAAATATTCACCACTATATAGAACTACCACTGTCGTAGCTACCCTTTCCAAAAACTGCTCTAGATGGCAAATCATATTTCTTCAAAGCCAAATTTGAAAGAACTCTATTGCAATGAGTAACTAAGGAAACAAAAACGTTTATCTCTAGTTCAAAACTGTAGGTTCTCAATTAAGACCCATTGAGTAACATACTCACAAGATTCCATCAACTTTGACCGTACTAATTGAAAGATTATAGTGTTTGAAGTTGAGAAAGTGGTCTATTTTCATCCTTGCATTGAGTGGATTGGCAAACTTTGACTTCACTTGGTGTCATGTTTTTGCACTACTCATGGCCTAAATTCATTACCATCATGTTAAGCATGATATTAGTTCCTTGTACACCAATTTTTAGAGATAGAAAAAGGATGTAGCATATTTTGTAAAAATTGTACAAGGAGAGGAGGTTCAAAAAGTGCCGATTCACGTTTTGTTTTCTTGTGAATCTAATATGTGTTAGAATGATAATCCAAATGGTTAATAAGAAGGTAGCCACCATAAGTTGTTTTGGAAAAAATGAGAAGTTGAAAAAATGAAGATCTCTAAGTTTAATGTGGACAAGAAGAAGTTTCTTTGGTCCCTTGCCCAACAAAATGTGACGATGTGTGAAAATGTTTGACTTGGGTTGATATGCTATTTTTCACCACAAACAAGAATTTTTTTGACAATATGAAAGGAAATTATATCACTTTCTAGTATTGAAAACCTCACATTGAATACAATGTCCTAGTGAAAGTTTTTGGAGTTGCCCGACTTGCCCGCACTTGGGAAGTTTTTATTTGAGATGGCACGACTTTTTTTTCATAGCTCCAATGAGAATAAAAATTAGATTCCCATGCACCTCTTGTCTTCTTGCATCTTT
The DNA here is from genome assembly GCA_963971425.1 of Bryoerythrophyllum caledonicum. Classification (NCBI taxonomy): domain Eukaryota; kingdom Viridiplantae; phylum Streptophyta; class Bryopsida; order Pottiales; family Pottiaceae; genus Bryoerythrophyllum; species Bryoerythrophyllum caledonicum. The sequence continues at coordinate 17,054,879 of OZ020521.1, read as the reverse complement.
GTAAAAAAATTCAAGAATCTTTTATATAAGCTGCAACTATGGGAACGTGCCCAAGATTTGCAGAAACCCACCTTAAGACTATTTTCATTTAGGGATGGAGGACCATGAAGTTTGTCCCAAAGAAAATCAAATTTTCTATGTGCTCTCACACTAGTAAAATTAAATTAAGTCATTTTGTTATCGACTTGATATCAAAAAGACCAACAATCTCATAACGCACGCATTATTCATACATTTAACTAGCAATAAGTTAATGTTATTTGTGCACTTATTATTATGATATTAGGTGGACAAAATGTCTAGTCAACATTGATTTGATGCTATCTTGATACTTTGTTATTATTTGGAGCATGTTATGTTGATGTAATTCTAATATAATTTTCATGCCATTCTCACTACTATCTATGTCATGTCATATTTGTTTTATGTTAATGTCATTCTAACTCATGTCGATTTATGTCATTTCGATGAAATTTTATGCCATTGCAACGTGAATGTTACATCATTAGAATATGTGTTTTGTCACATGTTATGGTGATGCCATTTTGACGTCAATTCAACTTGAAATTCACTTTTTTCAACCATTTCTTATATGTAAACTAATTGTCATTAAAACATGTAATATTTTCATGACAAACAGATACTTACCTACTATACTGTAACAAAAGATTGAAAAGAAGAGTTTTCAATTAAAAAAAGAGGTATGAGATAGGATTTGACTTGAAAATATAAACTGCCATCTTAAGGAAAAAAAAGAAAAAAAAGATTAGATAGTGACATCATGAGTCATATGGATACAGTGACCAAGGTGGGATCCACCAAATCGTACCTACAAGCATGGACTCATACATTCAATAAGCAAGATAACTCAAGATATTGTAATAAATGTGTACGGTGGGCCCCACGTGGGCCCCACATACTATTTATATCCGGTAGATCTTCACACACCAATGATCATATTTGCATTGTTGGAATTTTGATCCACAAAGCATCCATGTGGTGGGACCCACCGTACCATACTTCACCTTTGCTCCAAAGTCATCGAATATTCCATTCAGGTATAAGTTATGATGATACGAAATTATGGGAAAAAGTAGTTAATATGAACTTCGTGTGGGCCCCACATGTTGTCGTGATGAAATATCTTGATTCTATTTTTATCGTCCAATTCGACCTTCTAAAAGCGAATTAGATAAGTCTAATATTCAAATAATGGATTATAGGATTTTGTAAAGTGAACAATATTAAATATGGATTCAATTTGGATCATTGTAATATTATTCTATTATTGAACAATATTATTAAATATGGATCCAATTTGGAAGTATATAAGGATCCAAGCTAACCTCGAGGATTCATTTGGTAGAAGAGTGTTTTGCTTCATAGGATTTCCGCATAGACTTGAAGGTTGTTTTGTTTTTTTTTAAGCGGTGGACGAAACGATGCGGTGGTTGATTGGCGTCCCGCGATCTTTGGGTTTTTTCTATCAAGACATGTGCAAGGTATGTGAGCTTTCAAAGTTGTTGCGTAATTCCTTTGCGTAGAGGAAGAGGGGTCGAGCCTCGACCCCTCCCTTGTGTTGTATGGCCTTGTGTTCTATGGCCTTGTGTTGTATGGCAAGAGGGGTCGAGGCCTCGACCCCTCCTCTTTGTTGCATGGCAAGAGAGGTCGAGGGCCTCGACCCCTCCCTTTGTTGCATTGATTTTTCTTAACACCTAGAGTTTCTTGACAAAAACCCGCCTTAAAAATGTAGATTCTGTTGTAGGGTGTAAAGGTGAAATTCCGGGTCATTTTTTTCAAGTTTTGACCGTAGGATCTTGAACACGACTGAGTCATTAACATGCCTGCAAAATTTCACATTTTTTGACCGTACGGATCGGAAGATTATAGCGTTTGAAATGTAGGAAGATGTCATTTTCTTTAATGCTTTGAGAGGATCAGCTGACTTTGACATCACTTGTTGTGAATTTTTTGCACTACACAATATGTTAATCTATTACAATCATGTTGAACATGCAATCAACTCCTTGTTCACAAAATTTTAGAGGTTGGGGAGAGTTGTAGCATTTTCAAAAAAATTGTGCAAGGAGTGGAGGTTCAAAAACTATCAATTCACGTTTTATTTTTTTGTGAACCTAATATGTTCTAGAATGAGAATCCGAATGGTCAATGGAAAGGTTTACACCACACAATGCCGTGGGGAAAATAAAAAAGTAAAAATATGAAGATCACTAAGTTTTATGTGGAAAAGAAGAAGATTATTTGGTACTTAGCCCGACAATGTGCGACAATGTATGACTTGGATTCATATGCTATTTCTCACTAAAGACAAGAGATTTTTCTTGACAACATGAAAGGAAATAATATTATTTGTCGTTGCTGAAAATATCACCTTCAATAGAGTGTCTTAGCAAAAGTTTTTGGAGTTGCCCGATGGGCCCGCTCTCCCCATTTGAACTTCAAAACCGTATAACTTTGTCATTAAATGTCGGATTGGGGAAAAACTTGGACTCACACAAAGCTTTTAGTAATGTCCATCTACAATAGTTTTTTTGAAAAAGAATGCTAAAGATTGACACAAGAGGAACCTGCCCGGTCCTTCAAGGTTAATCTTGGTAATTTAGGGGTCAAGGGTAGTCCCTCAACAAATTTGCCAAGTTGTGTGCGAGGTAGGACATTGGATGAAGGCCATTCCTTCTTAATTGCAGAGTGTGTTCTTTGTACTGGAAGGGCTCCATCAACTTAACGGTTCTAAGCGTCATTATTGTCTGAAGTGGATGCGGAGCATCGGGTGATGCTATTTGGGGAGACCAAGGAGCATGTGGGTTGTGGCATTATAATGGCAGAAATATAGTCAGGTGTGATATTGCACGGTGAGACATAGAAAAATAGAGAAGAAAATAGTATTTTGAAGGATATAGAAAATGGTATGTAGACTAGAGTTTATGCATATTATTAGATATATATATATATATATATATATATATATATAAGGAAATAGAAATCTACGTATCTTATATAAGACAAAATCTAGCGATGTTTAGTTCCTGATTGTGGATTTACTGTAGTTTTAGGAAGAGTAGATCAAAGTTGTAATATTTTTAGTATGCAATGATATAATATAAAAATGACATGAAAGTGGTTGCATAAGTTGCAAGATGTATGGAGAACAATTGAAAAAAGTGATGTTGTGTCTTACCTTAAATTAAACAATGGCTTTTATGTATGTGGTTATCAATGTCCAATATCTCCGCACTCCCAAAAAAATTCATGGTTACATTGATTTGGATGAGTGAACTATATGCAGCGAAGGAGTGAAGTAAAATTGACTAAGTGCATATTTAGCGAATTCCATGTTAAGGGTTAATTTAGTGATAATGACACTTGCTAAGAAGAAGAACGCCGGTGTCCGTAGGAGGCCGGCGTGAATAAAGTGTATGTTCGTTCCACTACTAAGACCATGCCCACAGGACAAGGAATTAGTGAGCTGGAACTACTTCCCTCTCTTGAGGGTAGACACTATGTAACAAGAAACCAAAGAACCACAAGTCAACCAACCAACCAACGAATCACAGACCAAGCAGCTAGTCAACGAACTAACCACAAACCAAGCAAGTAGTCAAAAACCTTAAAATCAACTAGTCATGAAAATCAAGGCGGGGGGAGAATTTTAGGGGGGGTCCAGTGTATTGGTGAGGACTTGGTTGTTTTCAATTTTGCGTTTATGTAGAAGAATGGACATGGCATGTTGGATAGCTATGGTGTTAATGTTTTTAAAGGATGTTATAATTGTTTCAATGGATATCTTGAAGGTGTCTTCTAGAGTTTTCATAGATGGGATAAAGGTGGTGGCCCGAGCGCCGGATGTGATTACCATAAGGGGGTCGACATTCCATCCAAGGGCGATGATGTCGACAATAAGGGGTTGGTATTTGTCTATCTTGTTTTGGATTGTTTCCGGGGAAAATCTATCGTTGCAATATGTGAATTCAATGAATTGAATGGTGTAGTCTTGGTTGACGTTATCGGGTGGTGGGTCATTGTATGGTAAACCTTTGACACAAAAAATGTCCAGTTTGAGCCTAGCGTTGCAATGACATCTTTGAGTCGTACATGAGCATGGGAGTAGCCACGGGGGGACCGTGTTTTCTTGTGGATTGTTATTGAAAGTGCCGGCGTTCATTAGTATAAAACATCTCGATTTATTGTAGGAGGTGATTAGTTTATGGACTTCCCATACCGCTTTATTATGTCTTTTAACAATTAGGGAGTGTATGTGGTGGTTTTGGCATTTGAGTAGAACATGTAGCCATGTGTCGGGGTCCGTTGAGGGGCATATGGGGCATGTTGTGGATGGAAATTTTTCTATTCCAAAGAAGAGTTGTTTACGGGCATTTCCCATGTATTGGCCGGTACGGAATTTAATAAGGCATGTTATTTGTGAATCGGTGATGATGGGGTTTTTCCAAAAATTTGTAGAGAGTTCATTGTCTATGTCATTGTTGTTAGTCCACTTTTCTATGTTAGGAAAGTTGTCTAAGATTGTGTCGAGGTTATTATATAAGTCTTGTTTTTTGAGGTATTTGCTTAAGAATCTAACCGGGCCTTTGTCTGGGGTGTTTTCTTTGGAGGGCCAGTCTTCCTTTTGGAAGTAATATGGGGTAGCGTGAGCATGTTCGTGTGGATCTTTGGCATTTTTGTGCGATTTTTCTCGTCCTTCTTTTGCTAGTTTATCGGCTTGTTCGTTGCCATCTATATCAACATGGGCTCTAACTTTGTGGATGGTTGTGATTTGTCTTCATTTGAGTATCATTTGGACCATAGATTTTAATATGATTTTGTCGGGGTGACTATTGTGGAGGGTAGGATGTGTTATTTGGGTTTTTAATAAGTATAGTGCATTAATGCAATCTGTGAATATGTGCGCTGGTTCATTATTGTATTTTGATGTGACAATTTCCAGTGTTTTATGGATGGCCATGAATTCTGCCCTGAGAATATTTTGAAGTCCATGTAGTCTTTTAGCTAGTTTGATTTCTTTCACAGGGTTGTATATTCCATAGCCGGCTTTTTCTCGACGCCAATTACCTGGACTAATTTGTTCTGGTGGCTTAAAGGAGCCATCGGTGTAGTAGCTGAATGTGGGGTCAAATTTTGGTGAAGTGGTGGTTTGGTAGTCTGGAAGGGGAGGAGGTGGTAAGGTATAATCTAGTGTATTGTTGTTGTAATTTAGTTTTGACCATTTTTTGTTTTTGTTGACTAGTGTTTGTATAGGTGTTGGTGGGGCCGTTTTTGTGTATAGCCGGTTTATGTTAAGGGTTTTTGCTATGGTGGTAAGTTCGGCAAGCTGTGTTGGGGTGCCGAGGGTTTGGTTGAGGTGGTGGATGCATATTATTTGCAATGTAGAGGGTTCAATTCGGGGTTTTTTTTAGCTCAAGTGGGATAGTGGGTTCTTGGTATGGAATTGAGTCTGCTTCAAATATTGCAATAGTGTGAGAGTCTGCAAATGGACTTGACTGTGGATTAGCATTTTGGTACCAATTTTTATCTGGTGTGATAATGAGTGTAGATGTGTGTTGTGGGTCATTTTTAGCAGCAAGTCGGGCCCAATGTAGTGCTTGTTGTGTTTCTTCCTCGTTGTGGGGGTGAGCTATACCTTTACCTGCCCATTTATGGTTAAAGGCCTTCCCCAAGGATCCAAATATTTTATCTCTTTCAAAGGGTGAGTAGAATTTTTTTAATTTGGTGGAGCATGTGACGGGGGAGGAGAAGTATGATTGCTCGATGTTAAAGGATGAAATTAATGTGTCTAGAATAGGTGTGGGTATTGTGTATTGTGCATTTTTTAGGGGATTATTTTTTGGGATGCGGTATTTATATCTTTGGTATAGCCAAATTAATTCGGTTTCGAATGGTTGGGTTGTTGGTTCAATGTTTGTAGGAGTTTGTAGTTTTGTGTTGTATTGGTTCCATAGCCATTGGAGTCTGTCAGTGGGGATAGTATATAAATGTCGGCCATTTGCTTCATATAGATGAGCTTGATTGTTCTTTATTTTAATTGTATTTGTGGTTGTGGTAATGTCGTTTTCAGGATTACATTTCGTTGTGTAGATGTTTAGGAGTGGGATGATTATAGGTGGAGTTACAGATCTTGAGTCTTGTAGTTGTTCTTGGGGGTGATGGGCTTGAATGATTTCCGAGTAGAATTTGTATTTAATTTTTTGATAATATTCTTTTAGTTTTTCGGTGTTATATGTGGAGGTGTTGCAGTCGTGTCTTGGGAAAAGGTTTCTTTGGGGGAGCCATTTATTGAAAGTGTTGTTGTTGTGTTGCCATTGGCAAAGGTATTTTGTATAGGTATTTTGTATTCCGTTAGTATCTATGTGTTGTATATGTTCATGTCGTATGATGTTATTAATAGGGTATGTGGTGGGGTTTTTAGTGATGTATGTTGGGGGGCGGGGATAGTATGGGTATAGGGGAGTGGGGGGGTGGGTTGGTGGTAGGGTAGTTCTTGGGAGGATGTTGTTGTTAATGGTTATAAATGGGTCTTGGAGTGTGTAGGAGTATTGGTGTATGTTGCAAGGGATATCACTTGTATTTGTAGGTGGACGTGTTGGATGGCAAAAAAGCTGTTTAGCAACATTTAGGGCACTTTTGATTAGTTTGGATGGGGTGAAGTGGAAGGTTTTGAAGTCCTCATTATTCATGATGTGTGTACCGTTTGGTAGAGTGATTTGTTTTAGTTCGAATATATTTTTTGAGAGGAATTTTTGTAGTAGTTTTTGGGAGAGTTGGGCGTTGAGTGTGTTATGGTTTCTTGTTTCTTGTTGCCATACTATTTCTAGTGATGATTGTCCATAGAGAAAGTTTGGGAGTGTACTCTTCAGGTGGACTTTAGCTACGTGTTTTAGTAAGAAAAGTGTGCGAGTTATTGGTGATCTTATACAATCCGTTTTTTTGACTCTAGGTATATTTTCGGCGCCTCCAAATTGGGCAAGTACATATTGAGTTAGTCCGGTGTATATTTTCCCGAGCCTACCTTTGTCATTTAGGGCATTTTGTAATTGTTCCCCTATGCACCGGAGGTAGGCATTTTTTAGGGAGAAAGCTTCAAGTCCATATAGATTGTGTGGGAGTTGGGTTAGTGCGTTAGACATGCATTTTGGCATGCCACAAATGGTTTTTTGTATGGCTATGATTTTTTGATGAAGTTTTTTGATAGCTGGCATAGAGTATGGTACTGCGTAGAAGCTATATGCTATACCCGGGCGTATTACGGTGTCAACCATTTTAATTTTTTGTTTCATATTGGCCGGGCATGCTGCTAATTTTTTACATTGTTTGATAAGTTTTGAGGTCGTGGTGTGGATTTGGATTTTCCATTTTAGAGATGGGACAAGGTTTATACCTAGGTATACATATGATTCATTTTGGTGTAGTATGGGGATTGGTTGGCCTCGATAGTTGATGTTCAAGGCTTGCATTAGAGCTTTAAAAGTGGTTGGATTTGTTTTGGATTTATTTGGACAACCAGTGGCAGCGCATTTTGGGACGCCTACGTCCATACCAGTCCATTAATAGTATCTTTCGATTTTGTCAATTTGTGTTTGTAGTGGTTTTATTGTGTTAGTTATGATAGCTAGATCGTCGGCGTAGGCTGCAAAATTTATAGTAGTTTGAGATGTACCAAAGGTGTATCCGTTATTGCCTCGCTCTAGCCATCTAATTAGCGGTTCTAAAAATATGATAAATAAGTATGGACTGAGGGTATCTCCTTGTATAGTACCTCTATGGATGGGGATAGGCTTAGTATTTCCAAAGTGCTCACCTGTGTAGAATGTAGATGATTGGGAGTAAATGTTTCCGACTAGTGTGGTTGCATCTTCTGGGTATCCAATGTCATTCATTATAGCTAGTAGTCGGGCGTGATCAATAGAGCCAAAGGCGTTTTTGAAGTCAACGTATAGGATATATATATCTTGATTTGTGAAGCGTGCGTCTTCGAGTGCCGTTATTATAGTTTGTATGTGTCTGGAGGTGCTTCTTTCTGCTCTAAATCCTTCTTGACTATCGTGTAGGATTCGAAACTTTTCCCCATATGCGGATAGTATAGAGGTTAGTGTGCTGGTGTAAAATTTATATATTGTGTTCGCTAATGCAATTGGTCTATGATTTGTTAGTATTGAGGGATCGCCTTTTTTGTATAGTAATATTGTTGCACTTCTTTTCCATGAGGCAGGTATTTGTTTTTGTTTATAACAGTGGGAGAAGAATAAAAATAGAAGTTTATGGAATCTTGGGGGCATGTTTTTTAGTATTGAGTTTGGTATCCGGTCTGGCCCTGGGGCTTTGTTATTTCCAAGGTTGTGGAGGCATGTATCGTATATGGCTCTATTAAAGTATGTATGTAGTGGAATTTCAGGTTTGCCTCGTTTGTCTAGGATATATCCGTCAAGATCATGCCATGGGTATTGGCGTACTGTGCATGTGCATTCTGTTGAGTGTTGTGGTCGGTAGTTACATGTTGGAACTGTGGGTCTGTTGTTTTTTGTCTGTTGGTTGAATATTTCGTTTGCAATATCTTCAGGACTAGTTAGAATGTTGTTGTTTTGGTCAATGATACAGTCTAGAGGTGGGGATTCGGATTTTTTAAAGACTTTTCTATTTATTTTCTTGGGGCTGATATCATATAATTGTCTATATTTTGAGATGGATTTTTTGATGTTGTCTTGGGAGTATTTTGTAGTTATTTTCCGGGCTTGTGTATTGGCATTTTTTGCAATAAGTGCAATGTCTTTTATCCATGTATCATGGGGTAGGCCTGTGGAGGGTGGGGCAGGGATTTGGGTATGTTGAAGGTTCAGTATTTCGTTACATATGGGGTGATTACGCCATTGTGGGTTGTTTTTTACGATTCTAATAGTTTTCCTTATTATATGGTATGTGGCTAGGTGTTGTTTCCAGATTTTTGAGAGTTTGCGGGGTAGATAACCGCCTTGTTGTGCTATTCGGTTCGTCATTTTTGGTATTGGCAGGGCTTTACATGTTTTTTCTAAAGTGTTGGAAATGTTGTTGACGAGTATGTCTAGGTTGTGACATGTTTCGTGCCATTGTGTTTGAGAGAGTTGGTTATTATTTTCCAAGGTGTTTATGAGAGAGTCAATTTGTATAGAGTTTTTTTCAAAGAACATTGTGTTGAATTTTTCTAAGTTATCTTTGGGGATGGGATTTAGTAATCGTATGGCATCATTGTTTCTGGTTATTGGGGTACGGGTAACTAATACGTTGTTCGGAATGTGGAGTTGTATGGATGAGTGATCCGAGTTAAGAATAGTGTCTTTGTTTGTGGTGGAAGTGTATTGTGTATTATTGTTAGTATTTATATAAAAGCCATCTATTAGGCTCCAGTCACTGTAGTTGTATCCGCCTTGTCTGGAGTATTGTGTATCGGTGTTTATGTAGGTGAAATCTAGATTTTCCGTAAAGTGGCGCCATTGATAGTCTATGGTTTGAGGGGGGGTATTATGGTTTCCGTTTTGTCAGCCAATTAGGGCTATATCTCTATTGAAGTCTCCACATAGCATGTAGTTGTGATTAGGATTATTATTGATTTGGGATGTAATATTGTTTTGTATGTCTATATTGAATCTAATATCTTCGGGGTGGGAGGGCATATATATGTGAAAGATTAACCAGGGTTGTAGTGGTTGATTATCAATTTTAATTATTTGAAGGTAGGGAGATATGTGCATGGGGGTAGGAATTTTTTTATATTGCCCGGGAAAGCGTACTTTTTGTGTATTAGTGTGAGGAGGTCCCCTCGGCCTGGTGTGTATGGCCTTCGTTGTTGGATACATCTTGTTAATGCATGTGTATTGTTAAAGATAAGTTTATAGTCTTGAAATATGTTTTGTATGTATTTTGTAGATTTTGTGGCGGATATTTTTGTTTCTTGTATAGCTATAATGGCTGGTGGTGTGTTTGTATGTGTGATCAAGGTTTGTAAACTGGGAAGAGCAGTGTTCAAAGATGAAGCATTCCATGTGATTATGTATGTGTTTTCATTAGTTGAGTTCATGCTTTGGTTTTGTGGTGGAAGGTAAGGGGACGGGGAAGGTGGGTGGGTGTATTCTGGAATGGGGTCAAAGCATCTTAGTGCTTCGTTGATTAGGTTATTAGGAAGGTAAGGAAATTTTTGTTTTATTGTATTGTTTGAAGGTGGTGTGGTTTGACTATGTAAGAAGTCGTATAGTTCTTCGTGTATTGAGTTCCCATGTTTTATGATATTTGAGTTTTCTTCAAGAAATTGTGTATAGGGGTGTGGGGTATGGATATGTCTGTCCGGTAGATTTTGTAAGTTTGATAGGGTATTTAATAGAGTGTTGGACCATGTAATTATGTTTGGGTTTAGTAGGTTTAGGATATGATTACATTCGTCTATGTTTGGGTGTATAGTGACTACTAGGGTGTATAGTATATGTGTTGATGGATGTGTGTCTTTTTGTTGAATATATTGGGCAATATTGGGGTGTGTTGTGTTATAGAGTTGGTGTAGTGTATGTGTGGATTTCAAAAGAGGTGCGAAAGTTTTAGCAATGTGTTTGTATTCCGGTTGTAGTTTTATGGTGTTTGGCGTCAAGTATATTTTGGCGTTTTTTTTGTGTGTTGGAGGATGTCTTTTTAGTATATTAGGCATGGGTCCCGGGTTGGTTTCTATATCTCCACTTAGTAATAATAGGGATTTGTAGTGTGGAGGTTTGTTATTTTGTTTTATTGTTTTGTATGTGTGTTTTGTGTATTTTCTCATTTGTTTATTCTTTGTTTTAGTGTTTTTATTTGTATATATGTGTGTGTTTTTGTTTGTAGGTTTTGGGTGGGGTTTGATGGTGTTATTGTTGGAGTGTGTGTTGGTTCGTTTGAGGATTGTTGGATGTTTTGTTGGTATGTTTGGTATGTGTTCTGGATTTGGTTCTTTTTTTCTTTTTGATATCAAAAGTATATTGTAGGCTATATATATTGTGGTTGTTTCATATGTTTTGTATTTTTGGTTTTTTTTTGGCTCTAATGTGTGTTTTATATTTGCATGTGAGGGTGTATCGTTGTTGGGTGGTGGTTTTGGTATGTATTTGGTAGTAAAGAGGTTGGTTTTCGGATATTTGTAGGGCTGTTTGTAAATGGTTTTTTTTTGTTGGTTTAAGATGGTAATTATAGCAGTATGATGATGAATTTTTTTTAAGTACATTGGTAATTTGTTTGTTTGGAGGGTTGATTGAGAGTAGATAGTATAGTTTTGAGATTTTTTATTTTTGTTGTTATAATTATTTTGATTTTGTTTTTGCTTCTAGTAATTTTTTCTTCAAGATTGAATTTGGTTTTTTGTTTTTTCATTTTGTTTTTGGTTATTTCAGATAAAGTCCTATATATTTTATTTGGTTTTTTCTTTGTTGATGTATTTTTGTGTTTATATTTGTTTTTGTGTTTGTATTTGTTTTTGTGTTTTTTGTTTTTATGATGTGTTTGTTTTTGTTATTTTTATTTTTTTATTTTTATTTTTATTTTTATTATTATTATTATTTTTTCTTTTATTATTATTTTTATAATAATATTACTATAAATTTGTTTATTGACTTTAAAGATTATAGGTTTTTTTTTGTTTTTTTGTTTTGTGTTATTAATATGTATTTGGAATACCGTGTTGTTGGTCATAATTAGTTTGACATGTCCATGGGATTTTTGATGGCCCTCGGTTGTCTTCGGCTGGCTTCCTCTTCTGCATCCATAATTGTTTGGATGAGGTTTGCTCTCAAACTCTTCATTTCTCCTCTAAGTGTCCTCGTCATTGCCGCTTGCACCGTGTCAACATATAGCCGTGCTTCTTGAACAATTTCTCCTTTCATGATGTTCATCTCTTTGCGGATCTCCTCAATGGTGCTAGTTGATCCTTTGTTTACTGCCACTTCTACTACTTTATTAAGATCTTCCTCATTAAGACCTTTGTTAGGACCATTCTCCATGGCAACTACAGCATTTGCCACTGCGGTATTCATGTCATTAAACCCTAGTTTGACCAGGGCCTCTTGCGAAGGGGCATTACTCCCATCGAAACTTTTTGGGTGGGCAATGAATTCAACATACTTCCCAAAGATTTTGGGGCTTGTTCTCACATGTTTTTTGTAAACTGCCGCATTCAAGCATTGGACATTGCAAATACCTAAGTGTTTACCTTTTTCAAGCTTGAAATAAGTCCCCACAACATTTCCCTTGCCCAATATTGTTTTTATCCCTTCTTCAAGTATTTCCATAGTCTTGGTTTTGTTGAGGTTCTTTGCAATTAGAATCAATGCATTCTTTTTTGCAATTTCCTCTTCTCCTAATTTCCCTTTGCTTGCAAAACTCGGTTCAAATATTTCATTCGAGAAGGCTATTTTGTGCGTCTTGACTTTTGGAGCCTGATCTGGTGATGGAGTTTTCACCCATACAAAGTCGTGTTTTTTTTATTTTGGACATCGGTAACTTCAAAGTCAAATCCTCTAGTAAAGCTATCGACTACTATTTGGTGATGGAGGATAAACCATTCTCTACCCTCTAGGTTCTCACCAGTAATTTTGACCGATAGGAGGTTTGCAAGGGCTAGGGAATCGTATGATTTGCATACTTTTTCCAAGTGAGATATCCCTTCATCTAATTTTAGAATGAAGGGTCTTTTCCCTTGCAAAAGTTCTCTTCCATCAATTTCTGGATGTTTGAGGTGGACTTTGATACTACCACTCCAATTGGTGCTTTTGTGGTAGCACATGACAGCAATTGGTTCTCCCAACACATCCCCAGTAGGGATGTTCATCACACATAGTCTTTCCATGACCATCTCGTGAATACTATCTCTAGATAGTATTTGGTCACCAATTTGGAAGTGGATTGAAATGTGGTAGTCAAGGGCGAAACCACTCTCATCAACCTCAACTTCACTTGGAAGTTGAGTTAAATTGAAGTGATTTCCCAATTTTCCATCCGGTCTAATTGAAGGCCATTCCTCTTGGGGTACATGTGGAAAAGAGGGTATTGCCAAAAGACATTGTTCTGCCTCCTCTTTGGTCATTCCACGTTCCATCAATTCTTCTATTGGAAGAAGAGGGACTCTAGGCTGGCCACAATCTATTGCAATAGTGTTCATAGACTTGAAACCTAACCAATACTTTGGTGTAGATAAACTGGTTGCCTTCACTTTTTTGTGGATTGGCATGTTTCCAACTTCAATATGACTATGTTTTGAGGGGGGACTCCCTCCAAGGACCTCTACCAAGCCAGTCATTTCTATAGCCATAGACGACGAGGGTGTATCTTGTGCGCGCAACATATTAAACCAAATAGAAAGCAAGAGAGGGCAATAGCGTTTCAAGGCCGTTACTATCGTTTTACTGGGTTGGAGCTTGTCTTCTTCCCACAACTTACCTTGTGGGCTTGTTGAAGACAAGACATCCACACAACATATTAACCAGACTCTAGGACTTCTAATTATGCAAATAAACCAAATCACACAACCACTGTGAGATGTGCCCTCTAAATTAGGGTCACACCTCAAGTAACCAATGTTTATACAAGAAGTTGTGTGATTACAAGTTGGGCAGTCTTCATAATAGACTGATAAGTGGGAAAGGAAGAAGGTGTAACTTACTAAAGCATTAGGTATTACGTAAGAACTTGTATCTTTGGAATGTCGATTCGAGCGTGGGGCGGAAGCATGTCGGCTCCAAGTTTGTCCTTCTGGGTGTGCGGCTCGGGCGAGGGCTCCTGTGGTTGCAGTTCGGTGTCGTTCTTGAGACTTGATCTGGGTCCGTTCTTTTTTGTTGGGCTCGATTTGGCTCCCTTTTCGGTCTTCTGTTCTACTCCTTCTCGGTGGGTGTGTACTTCGGCAGGGTTTGGTGGAGTCTTGCCGCCTGCTGCTTCCTATAGTTACAAACATCACAGTGTTAGTATCGGTGTGGGTACATACAGATGCATCAAGTTTTTTCAACCAAGTAAGCGGGGAAAGATAGGAGAGGGTCGTTGGGACTATGCTGCTATCGGCTGTGTTGGGAGTCGGAGGGCACAGGTGCTCCGCAACACCAGCCCTCTCTTCTCTTCTGCTGAGTGTGTTGGGTGTCGATGGCGGCAAGTGCTTCGGCTCTCCCGTCCGCTGGTTATTGTTGTTTGTTGGGGTCAGGGATCGCATGTGCTGAGTGTTACTTGCGTCTGCTGCTCGCTGGGGTGGATACTGTCTCTGGTATCTGCTGCTGGGTCCTTCTTCCTTGTTGTGGCTACGAGTGGTGATGCTCCGCTTGGCTCTCTCCTTGCTGTGGCTGCCAGTGGTGATGCTTCGTTGGGCTCCGTCCTTGCTGTGGCTGCGAGTGGTGATGTTCTGCTGGGCTCCGTCCTTACTGTGGCTGCGAGTGGCGATGCTCCGCTGGACTCCTTCCTTGCTGTGGCTTCGAATGGTGATGCTCCGCTGAACTCCGTTCTTGCTGGGGTTGCGAGTGGCGGCGCTCCTCGGGGGTCCGATGAAGGGCAGTAGGGAGTGGAGGTGGAGTGCCTTGGACGTAGAGGAGGTGCGGCGATTGGCAGTAACGAAAGAGGATTTGAGTTGAAGGTAGGAGTTGTATTTGTACCTTGTTTGTAGGTAGGGTTTGGTGGATGTCATAGTTGTTGACGTATGATTCTCCTGTTGTCGTTGAGGCTGATTAGGTTTCCCTTCTGTGCGCTGCCTTTGATGTCGTCCGACTGGAATATGTCGGTAGCAGTGGAGTGGCGGCCGATGGTTCTTTTCTTGGGATGTCTTGCTATCTTGGTGTCGATTAGGGTTTTCGTGGAGCCGTTGGTGTGAGCTTTCTGGAAGTTGCGGTCTCTGTTGTGAACTCGTTTGTGCTTGTGTGTTGATAATCATGCGACTTGTGTCTTTGTTTTGTCCTGTGTCTTGGTCCTGAGAGGATACACAACAACTTAGTGAGAGTTTTTGAGCGGTTTTTGAGCGTACCTTTGTTTGCCTGTGTTGTAGCTGATTTTCTTGGTTCTTTGTGTTTTGTCGTTGCTGCTCCCTGTTCTTCCTTCTGTGTTTGTCTCGTGTTGTCGTTGTGTCGTGTTTTGATTCAGCCATTTTTTCGTTTTCCACATTTGTCTCTTCTGTTATCATGCCATGTTTGTTAGCTCGGTAGGAAGGAGGAGCTAGATAGAGTTTAGAAGAGCTTACCTGGTAGACGGCGATCTTCTGTGTACGACCTGTGGTCTTCGCGTTGCTCTTCCTTTGTCGCTGGTGGTGTTTATTTGTATGTGTGTCTTGACGTGGGTTCTTGTGGAGGGAGCTCCGGTAGCCTGTTTGCAGACTGTTGTTGGTGTTGTTGGTTGCTTCTAAGGCTGAGCATTGAGCTTGACTTTGTGCTTGATCTTCTTTGAGAGTTCCTGTGGGCATGTACACTGCATACAGGCCATATTCGAAGGTTGAATTGAGGTTTCGAGTGCTTACCTCTTCTGGCCCGCTCTTGGGAATCTGTCGCTCGTCGATTGAGCAACGCGCAAACTCGGTGCAGCGCCGGGCTTTTGCTGTCGTCCCTTGTCTTGCTTTGTTGAGTATTCTCCGCTTTTCGAATGTCGTGGTTTGTGGTTCTTCGTTGTGGTCTGCCCTCCTGGCGCCTAGGTCGTGAATGATCTCCGTTGCTCCCTTCCAGTGCCTCATGTCCTCATCGACCGGCTCCGCGCATGATCTGAGCATAGCGCCAGTGTTCTTCTTCTCGAGGTTGAACGCCTCTTCATGTAATATCTCGTTCCACTGCCTAATCAGTTGGAAGTCCATCTCCATCGTGGTCCTCTTGGTTGGACCTGATTGTGTTTGTTCTTGTTGGCGTAGTGTGCTGCTCCTGTGTGTTTGGTCTTGTGTCTCGGTCAAGGTTGCTTTGATTTCTTGTGGTATGGCCGGGCTTGATCTTGTGTATTTCTGTTGCTGCAGGCGCTCTGCAGGGGAAAAGACCTTGAGTGCGGCAATTTCAGGGGCAATCTTCTTGTCTCTCTTGAACTTATCGAAGGTGCGATGATGCGTTGTTGGAGCGGGCTTGGCAGCAATACTACTTTCTTGGTTGTGTGCGCGTGCTTCGTTCGAGTCTGCGTGCTCTAGCCTGCATCTTGGTTGGCCTAGGTGGTAGGCTACTTCGGTTGAGGCTGTGTGTATCTCGGCTCTGCTCTTAGCTGTTGGACCCGTTTTTGTGTGGCTTCTCTTGATTCGGAGGGTAGTTGTGTATTCCTGCTTGGTTGGTGTTTGGCCGCGGCCTAATCTGTACTTAGGCCACTCAACTTTGTACACTTGTGAATCATTTGGTAACATCATAACATTTTTTTGAACTTCAACGGCAAAAGACATAAGGAGAACTGCAAAAGCATAAGACATAAGGATAATGGAGAGGATAGGGTTGAGCTTAGCTAAAGGATTTTTTTTCTTGAGTCTTGAGTGTTGTTGATGGTAAGCCGTCGCTTGCATCTTTTGCTTGTTGCTGTTGATGTTCATCTACTACTGCTTTGCCAGGCTTAGAGAGGCGTTGGTGTCGATGTTTCTAGACCGTTTTCAGCACTAGATCTAGATCTAGAAGATGTCAATGTGCAAGTTTGACTTGGATCTAAGTAGATTATGGTCCAACACAAGGTGCTCGCAACAGATTTCCCTTTCCCCTCTACTGGATCCAAAACATCTCCTTGCATTTCATAGACTCGATCTAGATCTAACAACCCCTTTCCAACGCTGAGTGCCTCAAAAACATCCAAAATCACAAAAGCTAACATGTTCGGGGTTGGTAGTGAGGCCCAACAACTCTCACTACAAACATGAGCAGATGTGACTAACACCAAGCCTCTCCTCACCCGGTTTTGCGGAGCTACTCCTCAGCCATGGTTCCAATTTCTATTGTAGATGGGCATTACTAAAAGCTTTGTGTGAGTCCAAGTTTTTCCCCAATTCCTCACACTTGCAACATATATGCAAAACCTAGATCCAAAAAGAATCGGGAAAATTTTCAAAAACAAAATTGTCCATTCAAAAGAGTCCATACAATTTTGACACTTATTCCTTTTACTTGTAATTTTTTTTGTGTAACTTATTATTTTGAAAGATGACAATTTAGACAATCAAAAAATTCTAGAATAATGTTTTTTCTTGAAGTTGATATATGAGATGCAAAAATACTTTACATTCCATTCATCATGTCTCAACAAAGGAAATATGTTTGCGTACTGTCATTTAAGGTTAAAAACTTTTTGACACTTTTTGATGAAATTCCTAGAAGAAAGATTTGTAAAGTCATCTAAATTTTCAAAAAAAAAACCTCTCCATTTATTTTGGTGATATTTATTCACTGTAAATAAATGTCAGAACAATAAAATGACTTTATTATTAGTCTTCTGTTGTAGGTTTTTCAAGTACATAAAAAATTTGAAATTTGGAAACTCAAAACAATGTAGATTTAGCTTGCTTTGAGAGTATGAATTGAAAAGTTTAGAAAAGCGATTACGAGTATTAGCCACCTTACTCTTCTTTAAATTGATTTTATAAACTCATAGATATATAACAATGATTCTTATATTCATTATCCAAGTACACTAATATATCACATGAATTTCTACAAAATTTTCAAATAGTTCTTATAATGAGTGATCTTTTCAAAAGTTAAAATATGTTGTGTGAGTTTTTATGTTATACTATTACTATATGAAATACCACATAGTATGTGGCGTTATATTTTTGGGTATTCATTATATTTGGTGTATTCTAAGTATTCTAAGTTGATCATACATAATTTTGCTCATACATATGTTATTATTGATCATAATTCTATTTCGCAAAAAGAGTCATACAACACACTCATTGCATTAGTACTTCCTCTAACACACTCATTACAGTGCTAAAGGGTCATAAAAAATCCATTGTTACAGTTGCTGAAGAAGCAATAAGGAATGCTTTTTGAATCTATGATAGAACTCTAGTTTTTGAAGGAGGCTGCTGCAAATAAAAATATTTTGTTGTCATCTAAATTGATATATTTTTCAACCATGTGCTTAAATTCTTTTCTAAAAGTGCTCATCGATTCAAAGCAATTAGAATAATTTTGGCAATACAATTCTAGAGAGTATGGAACCAATAACCAAATATCGTACACACTGGTGACTTTCACCTACCAAAGTATTTATGTTTTCAAATAGTAATGGTTTAGACACAGTGGGTATCACCTAAGCATTACATGCTCATCACCTAGATATTGGCATCACACAGGTATCACCTTGGCATTACATGGGTATCACCCAGACAAAACTTTTGAATTTTCCAAAATTTGTAAACATTCTCCATTGTGAATTGATTAAGTACAAAAGTGACCACTGCAACTATTCTAAAATAAAAAACATTCAATATTTGGGTATAAATTGTTAGAAAAAGAGGCTAATATCAATCAAGCTATAAATGTAAGACACATCATTACTAATCACTAGTCACTTCTTGTAAAGGTCGTCTGTAATGCCGAAGCATTCTCTATGGCAAATATATAAGGGAACCTCCATGGTAACCAACCAAAACCCATAATCAACATGTATAAAATTGGGGTACATCACATCCACTTCCCATCCCATTACCACCCAATCACCCATCCAAATGGAAGTTTACTAGTAGTCAAGGATCCTTACTAGTAGTCAAGGACGTTCAATGTTTGCCACCGGCTAAACATTGCAATACGCCTCAAAACTTCATATTTAATTCACATTTTATCGAAAAAATATGAAATCACTTGGTTTACAATAATAACTTTATTGGCTAAATTACTGAAGAATAAATTCTTACAATTCTTTGCACAATTCTTTCCGCTCTTGATATATGCACAATGCTACACTTGTTGGTTATTAAGGGGTTACTTTACAGACAAAGCTCAACCAATCACGTGAGAGAAAGAAGGGGGACGAAGTGAGTACGAGGTACGGCATTGGGAACCTAGCCAAGGAAATCATGTATGTCTTTCATAATCTAAGGTAACCCAACCCATTACCGCCATTTTCTTATGACTACCACTCCATAAATGGTCCCATTTCTACCCCATTCCTGCCCATTCATTTTTTACAGTTCCAAATGAATCCCTGCTATTGGTGAAGACCCCTGACATTTGGTCAGTGCTAATGGAGAATAACGAGTGGCAACAATTGGCAAAACCACTTTGAAAATTTTATTGTAAAAATGTGAATTCACTTGGAATGAAATTGTATTACTCAATACTATCATAAAAAAAGTATTTGATCATGATGCGTCTCTTCCAAATATGCACATTACCTCTGCCTATAGCTATATTGTTAGGATTCTGAACACGGTGGGGAACCTTGATGGTGATCTTTGGGAGAAGCCTAGCTTGAGACATGCCATTTTTGCAACTAGGTTGTCGAGAAAATTCAGAGGTATTAGCAAGATTTGGTTTATATTGAGAGGCATCACACTATGGTCTATTTGCATCACTGTGAAACGACTTGGTGATCAACCAGCAACGCTAGAGCTAGCACAAGGTGTCACAAAAAAATAAAGAAATAAAAACGGAAGACAATATAAACAAAATAAATAAATAAATAAATAATACCATAAATGATAATACTAAATAAAAACATTAGGTGAATGAATGAATGAACAAATTATTAGATTTATAGAAGAAGAATGTAAAGAAACGTAAAGAATTAGAAAGGTTTAAAACAAAATCATAAATATAGATATAAATATAATATAAGTAAATAGAGGCATAATAATAAACATAGAACATTTCATATACCAACTACATTGAACATACCATGTTGCAACCCACATGTGGCCTCTCAGACATTTAAGGGTTAAATTCAATATGAAATTCTTTGGTGCAGTTTCCTACTCTAATGCTAAATTGTGATACTCACATGGATTTCAATAACCACATCAATGCCAAGATAACATATGTGACGTTGCAACCCAAATGTGGCTTCTCAATCCTTTCAGGGGTTAAGTTCACTGTTAGATTCTTTGGTGCAGGTTCCTACTTTGATGCTAAATTGTGATACTAACATCAATTTCAAGTAGGATATCGATGCGACGACAACAGCGTGGAATCCACCTTGAGTCAAGGCAATGAAAACTCCCAGCCTTAGATTGTAATCAAAGTATCTCAATTACACTGACCTATGTACTGTGGCCATATGCTTAATGAAGTGAATGAACAAACACTGTAATCATGTTGGTCTCTTTGGAGTATTTCTTCTTCTAATTAAAAGTATCATAAATTTTTCCCCCGCATGAATCAGTATTACAAAACCCTAAATCCATTTGAACAGGTTGAAAGGAAGCTCAGTAATGGAATTAGGCTTTCAAATAGTAGCATGGAACTTGGGCATCATGGGTCATGTGACGACCTCGTTCAAGTGGAGTGGAAATCTTACAACCTCTCGTATCCATCACCAAGACATCTTATCATCTTTCGAATACAGTAAATTTGTACAATGCATCAACCCCCCATTCAAATTACATGATTTTGACATGGTTGAACCGAACTCCGAGACCATTTGCAGCCTTTGCATCAGTTCTTTCACAGGTTTAGCTTTGGGTTGTGTAGGATCGTTCATGCTTCAAGTCTCATCATTGTGCCAGAAATTGGTGGAGAATGGAGTTTTTTTGCCCCACAATTGGAAAAAGCTCAAGGGTTTGTGATTATACCTATGGTTGTTATTTTAACACCTAAAGGCCCAAGCCAGTTTAGAGGGATCTATACTCCGTTGATCAAAAACTGTCATGATGAACTTATTGAAAATGTAACCGTGGGATCTTCTTCTAAACTTATATGAGGTGATGTGGTCAAGATTTTGTGAATTTTGACTATAGGGATTGAAAGATAATTGCGGTTAAAGTGTATATTTTTGTACACTTGGGCCTTAAGGGGTTAATTTCAAATGTAACATGAACCTAGATGATAATCTACCACGGTTGTAGAGACCTATATTGTTGGGTGTTGGTTTGAAGTGGGCCTTGGAGTACACTCTAACCTTTCTATGTCACCTTTTGATATCATAGAATTGAAGTAGATATAAGGAATTGTAGTATAAAGGTGCTTACAAGTTATCCAATTTGATTCAAATATGTTTTTAATAAGAAGTTGTGATAGTGGAATCTTTGGATCTCAAGCATGTGATAGTATTTAGAGAGTTTGAGTAGTTTTCATTTTGCTTAGTGTAGGTTATTAAACATTATGATGTAAGCTTGGAAGATCTCAAATCAACCTTTTAGTGCCTAAGTGGACCGGCAAGGCTTGGAAGAATCTACGAGCATGGGAGATTATGCAAAACATCATTTACCCAATTTATACATTTTATTGCAAACCCACTTTACAAAAATCACTTCAGTTTGTCAATGCATGAGTTGGAGATCATGGGAGTGCGTTGAAAGTTTGTTGTGAAGTCAAACGTGTGTTTTGAGGACGATGGTTTCACCAATCCATGCATCAATTTGAGATCATAGGGTATTCTTGGAAATCTATTGTGAAGACCAACATGCATTCCAAGACAACTACTTTGCTAATTCATCATAGATCATCGAGAGGCATTGTGAAGACAACTATGCGTTAAGAAGATTGCATCAACAACAACCAATAATGGGAAAAGTCACAACACCTAGAGCATGAAAATTGTCTCTGTCATGGCCTCATAAGTTCTAAATGGTTAAATCTAAATATGTTTTTACTTGTAAAGGTATATTTTAGTGTTAAATCATGTAAGTGATATTCATGTGTTAAACCATTTAGTGCCAAGGAGGCCCAAAGAGGGTCTCCAAGGTATCTTTTCCTTGAATATCTTTCAATCCATCCACTTGTGGGCTTTGGCTATTTTTTAATGGAGGTGTGCCCTAAAACTTGGGATCTCATGTAACTCTCAGATTCCGAATCTAATCTTTAGAGCCCCACTAATAACATTTCATTCAGTAGTAGTGTTAAGACTCACCTATTTCACATTGGAAAAGAATGTAAAAGAAATCTTAAAAGAAACTAAATAAATATAAAAGAGAGAAGAAGATCAGATATACCTTTGTAATAATCGATGTGATATTAGAGATCAAATTTAAAAGAAAATCTTCTAAACAAAACATGTCCCATCAATGTAGGTTGCTTTTATGATTTCATCATGGCTTTTCACTAATGTCATCTTGTCTTTTCCTCTCAATTTCTTTAATGAGCCAACCTCTACTCTTTCTAGAGGAAGAATCATTTGCCAAATTGGCTTTTGATTCCTTTAGAAAAACAGTGAATATCTTCCATCTACTTAATGTTGTGTAATGATTTCCACAAATTAGTGTGGCGGTAATATATACCCAACGTGTACATGATGTTTGCATTATCTATTACTATCATAAAATCTCATAGGTCTCCTGTGCCATGCTCGGCACTAAAATGTTAAGTGATGTAATTTGTCAGTTCAAGTGAGTCATATCATTAGAAGGGGACTTTTCATAATCTAAATTCCTCCAAGTATTGTGTGCTATAGTAATGTGGTCAAAAGTGCATTTGAACTAAGGAGAGTATTCATGGATTAAAATTAGGTAGTTGATTTTTTGTAGAGATGGACAAATGAGCAAAAAAAAATCTAATTCTCTAAAGAGATTGATGCAAATAAAGTATTTTTCAAATATATTAGTCTATTAAGATAAGTGATATTGGAAGCTTTGGAAGGCAAATATTCCTAAATCAACAACAAATGACTGATAAACTACACTCACAAGTAAGTTATGATTGATCTAACTAATGAACATTTTTTTTATATTGTTTCTTTAGTAAGCCATAAACTCATGATGGTTGGATGAAGCATTTACTCCTAGTAGTATATGATCGGTGTAGAACTGAGACTGTATAGATCATGTAATGACTTTCCAACATGTTGTGTCAATCCTATTTCACAAGTGAAGACTCAAAAATAATAGAACCTCTACCAAAACTTGGGAATGCTATCTAGTGAGCGGCGACCGGTGAGCACAGAATTCATGATTGTTCTTCTCATTATTTTTATTGTGGAATTCAAAGGAACACCTATTACAAACGTTGCCTCTTATATTCTGTTATATTCAATCCCATCCACCTGCAAACCCTGACTTGTGATGACACCAAGCTTGATTGGAATACTGAGGTCATAACACCAGTTATTATGTTCTAAGAAACTGTCTACTAATTCCTACTCAGGGGTGGGACCCAAACGTTGCCCCATACACCGCCCTATCACCAGTTCCTCCTTATAAACTTGAGCATCATTCTACAAAGAACAGAGTCTCTTGTTGATCCCCACACAACTATGCTTTAGCAAATTAGGATCAGGGTTGTTCATAGGACCTGGGGACATGTCCATCTGTCCGTCCGATAAGGGAATATTTAAGCATATTTGAGCATATTCAAGAAAAGTTTAGGAATATTCATAGAATCAATTGGTTATTTGTCCGGCACGGACCGGTCTATTTGTCCGTCCAGTCCGTCCGATTTTAGCCATGTCCGTCCTTTATGACTTCCTTGATTAAAATGCATCGGTCCTTAACTCACCAATCCTTGATTTTGAGCTCACAATATGAGATTCTTTGGTAGTTGAATGTCCATTTGATGTGTTTCGCTGAACTTGAGGTAAATTTCTTCTCTCTCGTCTACAATTTCATTATGAATATTGTCATCAAACGCAATGCCACTAGTTATGAACTAATCTCTTTTAGTGATGTTAATTCATAATGTTCCACTAATACCAATGTGCATCCGTGTTCAAAGTGGACATATTTTTCTCATACATACTTAGAGAGGTGATTGTTGTAACATGAAATAATGTCCAAAGTGTGCTCGCCCAAAGCCATCCACCTTCATGCTCAAGGATTAACCTGGCCCACGTCAGTCACCAACTCAGCACTCCGGAGGCCACTTGTACGCCGGGACATGCACATACAGCCCTAACGAAACGAAACTTGCGAAGTGAAGTGACGTATCTTCAGGATGTAGTGTAATTAGTTATATCTTCACGATGCTTTGAGCTCTCTTCCGGCCCAAGGCATAGCTGGTTTGATGTTACATATTATGCTTGGGCTCAACACATGCACAAGAATTTCAGGAAAAAGCCACGCGTTTGGATACCAACGTATGTGGCGTGCTAGCAGCCCCTGTTCTGAAAAATCTCATCGTGGACCATGCTACAACTGCTGGTTCTATTGAATATCTCAAATGCAACCACTTGAAAACCACCTTCACCTTCGTACAACTACACTCATACGTACTAATTCCAAATGTCATCGTTTCACTCACCGACTTATACTGATCCTTCACTTGTAGTACATGTATTTCCGATGCGTTCAAGAAAACAATGCGAAGCTCACACGAGTACGTCGGCAGGGACTCACACCTCGTATCAACGACATTTAGCTCTTTGTAATCATGCGCAGCCTGAGTTCCTTCTTGAGTTCCTTCTTGAGTTCCTGAGCTCCTGTCAATTTGGAAGCCCATCGTCTTGGAACAACACCGTTGAGATATGAGGCATTGATTAAGTCTTACTCGATTCTCTGGTGTTTACAACAACACTGGCTACTTTGCAGCGTAGTAGTTTGTTGTGTGGAATTATGTTGGAAGATGGAAGGTTCGGGTTTGTGATGGGACGGTTTTGGGGTGATTTGAGAAAGCTTATTGATGAGCGAATGATACACAATGGCAACCGAGCTTCCCCCTTTCGTGATGGGAAAGATTTGCGAATCATGTATGAGATTGTGAGGGGGATGAGGGCGTTGCATAAGAAAGACATTATCCATCGGGACCTCAAGGCCTCCAATGTGCTCATTCTTCCTGAGACATGGGATGCTGGTAAGTTTATCATGCCAAATTTTTGATCGGGTAGAGGATTTTGAGTTTTACGCCATTGTTGCTGATTTCGAGTGTTCACTCGGGACTGTTGGAACTGAATTTTGGCGAGCCCGAGAGATATTGATTGCTCTGAAGGGTCGTCGTTTTGATCCAAAGTTATGCAGAGAGAAGTCAAATGTTTATAGTTTTGGTAAGACATCCTATGAAATTTTGACTGGCAAGATACCTTTTGAGGGAGTGCTCCCAAATAACTATGACATAGTACTTGGGGGTGAAAGACCGAAGCTGCCCAGTGGCACACATCCATGGATTCAAAGCATGTGAGATAGATGTTGGCATCATGAGCCATCCATGAGGCCTTCCTTTGAGAAAATAGTGGAGGGATTTGAGACAATTGGTAATGCACTTATTGCAGATTTTATGGAGAGATGTTGAGAAGATAGTTATGAAGATTTGTCCCAAAGTGAATTTTTGGTTATAATTAGAAGTTGATTGAAAGTAGGTGTATGAGGAGGATGGGTGAGAGTGTGGTGAGATATTTTACAATAGCTTGTATTCCAACCATTTAGCACTTTTAATGATGTTGTAATGTAGCCCATGATTAAGAATTCAAGTGTGATGAAAAGAAATTATCAAGGTGAAGTTAAGAATGGAAATGGTGGGAATTGAAAGATGTTAGTTTTATCTCTATCTGAAGTACAAGCATTTAAACTAAGGATTGTTCTTTTATCAAACTTTTGTATATTTGAATGTATATATATTGTGAATATCAAGTTTTTGGAGAATCCAATACTAAAATTCAAATATAATTCATTTGCAGCCTTTGCATCTGTTCATTGAAGGGTTTAGCTTTGCATCGTGTGAGAGTTGATCATTCATGCCTCAAGTATCATCATATGCCAAAGATTGGTGGAAAATTGATTGAAGTTTGCCCGAGGATTGGTTTTTGAAAACCAGAACTTCATCACACCTTCATGTAAAGGGAGGTAAAGAGCCACCACACACATGCTGAACAATATGAAGGAAGATGCCTCGTAATCTTGCACGCAGCTCCTTGATTGAGCTCCAGCTGTTCCGGAAGAGGTTCTCTAGCAACTGTTGGGTCCACAGAATAACACACAAACCAAGTAGGCGATATTCTCAGTATAAATTCAGTGCAGCAAGAAACTTCAAGAAAGCAGACATCCACGGTTGACGATAGAGCAACAAAACTGATTTTGCCCACGTCCCACTTTTGCAAAAGTTTAAGACCACCAATAATTTTTAACCCTAAGCTCTACATCCTCACTCTTTTCATTATGATGTAAGCACATACTCTAAGGCTTCACTTGCTTGAACCACCTGTACAACCAAAGTGCTATTTTTCAAAAACAAACTCTATCATGGCATGACACACAATGCCTCTGAAGCAACCCAAAATATCAACGTGTACTAGCTGACAATGTTCAACCAAAGCGGCAGGAGCTACTAAACTCTCTGAAGTTTTAAACAAAAAGCGTCTTCCATGCAAGGTTTAGGGTTTAGGATGTTAGAAGAACTACAAGGGAAAATGCAATTAAGCATCATGAGCATGTGCACATTATCTCTCTTCCTTATCGGGCAGGCTTATTTGCTCACAACCCATGCCACAGAACACTAAACTCTAGGAGCCTTTGTATGCAGATGGTGCATCAATGGATCTGTAAACCGCAGACCGTGGCTGTAGTGAAGCAAATTCAATGTCAAGGACAGATACTAAGCCTCTTTCTCCATTTTTGAAAGTAGGATGAGTAATTATCACATGGCATTCCTACCACTGTGCACCGGAGCAAAGCCGATTGCCCTCTTCCGCAGGTCCGCTTTCACTTTCCTTTATTGTTCTGTTTGGCTTCGTATCATTACCGGTGCCCTCTGTCAGTTCAACGCTTCGGTAGAGGCACTCCGCGTTGTATCATTTCTGTGGAATTTAAATTCGAATTTGGGTGAATGGACAACTTGGGATCCGCACTAATATGCTCATTTCTGTCTACAGGAAACATTTCACTAATCCGTTGGTGTGGATGGAACGGTACTGGATCGCATTGCAAAGATCATGACGTACCTTCGTCTAAGTTCCGGAAGGGTGATAATTCTATGAGAGAAAATAAGCAGAACATCTATTTATCACGTACCAATTCAGATGCTTTGATGCTATAACAGATGCTGATGATTGTGACTAATTATTGCAGTGTGTCTTTTGTGCAGCTGATGAAAAAGAGGAAGAAGGACAGAACCGAGAGGTACGTTGACTTGACGTCACAAACTTTCCTAGTTGTTTATCCCTAGTGCATTTCATTGATGATGTAGCATTAGAGGTACTAGAATCATTAACTGTGCATTGCCAAAGTTCAATACATCTGCTTGACAGTATCGATCCATCACGGTAAGAGAAGAACAAACCGGCGGAGAGCATGAAGAGAAAGCCCCACAACTTCGGGACGCTCTGCGCTGCCTGCACCGCAGCGTCCTGCAATCCCGTTGTGTCCATCAGTCCTTTCGCAATGCGCTCCTCATCCACAGCGGCGTCGTCCACCATGGCCTCCATCACTGCCCAACCTCCAAAGCTTCAATCTGTTTTGCCTCGCCCAGAAATCGCAAACCTCTCACCGCAACACCCATGTAGCCAGCTCTGTAAACCACGCACCATCACTCCAACTCCAAGTAACCGTGAACTGCTAGAACCAAACCAGGATAAGAATTCCATAGCGAGCACCTAATCAACCACTGGCATCAAAAAGCAAAGCAGTCGACTCAAAGGCCGTGCCAACCCTGAAAAGATCAGACGATCAAAGAAATCGAACCTGCAGGTAGCAGTCGTGAGACGCACCTGCAAGTGAGGATGAGATGCAGAACATTTAAGCAAGAGCATTAGGTGAAACCAGAGAACCAGAGACCAGAGAAACTAGAGAGCCAAAGACCAGTGAAACCAGAGAACCTCAGTTAACCCCTAAAGGACTAAGAGCTATTTCGCTCTAAAACCAGTCCAAAACTGCCACTGTCAAAAAGAGACATGAAAATCACATTTTAAAGTGAATTTCGGATTTTCAACCGTAAGATCTTAAAATAGACTTCCATATTAACATTCCATCTAATTTTGGTTGCAATCCACCGCACGGATTGATAGATTTTAGTGTTTCAAGTCAAAACAATGGTTCATTTTCATCCCTGCGTTGAGTAGATCAGCTGACTTTGACTTCATTTTGTATCAAATTTTTGCATTGTACAAGGTCTAAATCTTTTACCATTGTCTTAAGCATGATGTTATTTCCCAACACACCAATTTTTAGAGGTAAAAAAGTGGTGTAGCATATTCAAAACAAGTGTGCAAGGAGTGGAGGTTCAAAAATTGCCATTTCACGTTTTATTTTTTTGTGAACTACGTATGTATTCAAATGATAATCCAAACGGTCAATAAGAAGGTTTTCACCACATATTGTTGTTGAAAAAATAAAAAGAGAAAAATATGAAGATCTCTAGGTTTTATGTAGAAAAGATGAAATGTTTTTCCCCGTTGCCCGACAATGTGTGAAAATGTTTGACTTGGAATAAAATGCCTTTTTACACTAAAGACAAGAATTTTTTTGGAAAATTTCTAAAGAAGGAAATATTCTTTATATGTGTGAAAAATCTCAATGTCAATAGAAACTTTTGTCAAAAAATTTGGAGGTGCCCGGAGTCCCCACTTTTGGCTTAGTGGTACTAACTTTCAAACCACAAATCCAAAAATAAATAAATAAATATCTCCACGAAGCTCTTATCAGATCCTATCTTGAAAAAAAAATCCAATTAAAAAGGATTTTTTTTCGAATCATAGGTACCTGCCCAAATTCACCAGAGGACCATTTTGGTCCTCTTAGTCCTTTAGGGGTTAAGCAAACCAAAGAGAACAAAGGAAGCTTCCTGGGATGCAATTCGAGAGATTCTAAGATGCTGAGCGAAGTCATGATCGAGTGTTTATCGCAAAGTTACAAAGTTTGAGGAGTGGTGGCAGGTGACTTACTACGAATGGACGATTTTCAGTGACCAGAGGTCAATAAACCTTCGACGAAGACAGCAGTTATGTGAACAGGCCTATTTCGCTCAAAAAAGGCAACAAATGCAAAAATGAATAAACATACGCATCTTAAGTGAATCAAATAAACATATGAAAGGAAGACCTAGATTGCGGAGGGTCAGCTCTATATTTGAAAAACCACTGCCTCAAGAATAAAGTTTGATATACCTTGGGGTTTGAGATGGATAGGATCCCAAGAGCAAGCGGCACTGCTCGCCGGATGTTCTGTTCGCCGTATTGAAGGAGACGTTCTAAGGATCGAATGGCCATGTCACAGCCCAACTCTTCGGCCATTGCTACCAAAGCAATACCCAAAACAGCAGGAGCCTGGTGATTATCACCCTTCTCCAAATGATCGCCACACATGCTGAGCAGGGCTTGTACCTGAATTGACAAAGGAAGATTTCAGAGCAGCGTTAATAGCAGGCACTGTAGAACGAGTTGTCTCTCAAGATATGTAGTACTAATTGCAAAAAGCTATTTATTCCAGTAAAGGAGACCCTCAACGTCGATATAGCATCAATACAATGGTAATACTTTACATTGGTCATAAGACAGGGAAAAGAACAAAGAGCTACCTTGAAAACGTTGCATGTGCCTGCATACGCGCAAGTGTCTATTGTGACAAGGCAATACTTGGAAATCTTCTCATTCTTGACGTCTTCGCCACCTCCATGGTTGCATGTGCAGCATCCTGCATATAAAAAGCAAAGCCAATTTAATAAACTTTATCCATCATCTTCCGCAACATCGATATATATCAACAATAAAGACGGTTGTTAACATCATAATCACGATACTGCACAAACTCAGATTTTTTTTACATTCGTTGATTCAAGGTCTCAAAGCTGATTAAGGATGCGCTGGCTAGAGGTTTCAAGATAGCCTTGTTCTTATACAACTAAGCCAAATAAAAGAAACAGCCCTAAAGCGAAAAACAATACTTGCTTCCCAAGATGTAGAAGGCCAAGCCCAAGACATAAAAAGCGGGCAAGTGGTTCTCCAAGCTCCTCATCGCCACGATCCATCAAAGCAAGAACAACAGATTGTGCAACATCTTCCTTGCAAGAACCAACATAGACAAGACCCAGAGCTACAGCAACAAACCCCGCTAAATCTCTTGAAACCTTCAAATCCTGCACAATTGGTGTAAGTAGATCCAACACCTGCACAAAAACAGCAACAAACACAATATATTAACACAACTTTTATCATGGCTCTAAAAACCACAAACCAATTTCCGTCCGCTACCATGTCCTCCAAGATCAAAGCCCCAACTAAGAGCTAATAAGAAGTACAAATCATTATTAGACTACTGAGGCCACAAAAACCGAGAAGACAAGAATATAACTGAAAAGTGGCATCGAACCTCCTCTTTTTGTGATCCAGCCTATGCTAATCCAAGGCCCAAGAGAGCTCCAATGCAAATTGTTACATCCTCCTTGTTGACAGAGTCATAGAGAAGAGCATAAGCCTGCCACCAGCGAGTAATCCATTCAGAGGTGAATACATGTCACCCTTTCAGATCAAACAAACTCGAACAAACCGGAACAGCCTTGTCGTACGGCTTAATCACCAGAACCATCAAGATAATGATTGCTCAATTTCGATTACAAAAGTTTCACATCAAGCAGATTTTGTACCTTAGCTACCACATGGTATATTTAGCAGATAATACAAATTCGAAAAGGACTGAAATACGAGGAGTTTACCGGGTCACACTCGTCGCGCACACCACAATTGATGATTCCCACAGCAACAAGGGCCCCAGCTACCACATGGTTGTCATACATGTATTTGTCAGCAAGCGGAAAGCCTCCATGGACATCCAACAGCATAATAAGCCCCTGATCGAGCAAGCCCATGCACACGTGAAAGGATTAGCAATAATTCTCCACAAACAAAGAGAAAATTTGATCGTGTCAATTGTAAAATAAGCAAGATATGAAATTAATCATTACCAAACTAGCTGCCGCACTAGCCTTCCCGTGCTCCTTGTTCTTGAAAAGCCAACCCCCAGAGCTACCTTCGGTCACTGGAGCGGTCATTAACTTGTCGTAAACAACCAACAACAAATATTAATGAAGTTGAGTGAGGCAATTGTAAATTACATGACGAAGAAAATCTCCGTGACATGAATAAGACTGCATGACTACTGTAGCAATGAATTACAGACAATTAAACATCAAACTAGCCTGGTGGTTCCAGAAGGTGCTCGGATGTTTAAATCAGAAGCATACCACTCCAAAACAAGCATTTACGAATCCATTGACAAATGTGGCAGCCAAATTTTGGCAAGCAGAATCTACGCTGGCTCCTGCACTTGCACGGCCATCCACCAAATGAGCCTGAGACACACACAAACACAGTATTGGTAGAAGCAGGGGCATTCACACCTCACCAGATCAAAAGGACAGATACGCCTTCAACTCCCAGCGCGACCATCACAAACCTTCTTCAAAGGGAACTGAGACAACGCATGAGAAAACTTTTCGACCTACTTGGCAGCCCAAATGTTAGGTGCTCGATCTCAATACTTTGGTTAAACCAAGACAAAATCATATGTCAAAGACTATGTTCACCTTGTAAAGATCATCCGGGGTTTTAGGCTCCATCACATCAAGATCACGAGCTAGAGTGAGATAGCCATCGCTCAACTTGCTATTGCTAATAAGTTCTTGAAGCAATTCCCGTTGCGTCTCATTGTCAGTCATTTCCCCGTCAAGCTCAATGGAGATACCCTGCACATCAAACCAGCATAAAGAAGAGCTGCAGAGCTTCCCAAAAAATCACAAAGTAAGGCATTTTAGTGCTCAAGAGCACCCACGCATTATTCCCCTTATGAAAACAAACGCACTTAATCGATACCATTACAAAAAACATAATTATGAAAACAAAGAATCTAGAATCGTAATCTATTGTCCTGCACAGCCAATAGAGACTAAAAACCAGATGAAATTGAAATACTTACATAACAAGACGCTCACCTGTCTGCCTAGAATGTAGCACAGCTGCTGCTTTTCTCAAGGATCTTTGCAAGCCGCACATGTTGTTTTTACATACTGCACCATCAACATAATTCTTAGCTCTACCCAACCCTTGCAATCATTCGAGTGCAAAACTAACTATGAACTGAGAATTCGTGATTAAAATATAACTCGAACTCAACTACATAGTAGTTAACAAACTTGTTCCGGACGACGTAAACCACTATGCCAATATAATGACATACTCGTCGATTTCCCATGCGCAGCGCAACTCGCAAAGCCTCTGGAAATTTGTTCAACTTGCAGTACAACTGGTACGCAATTTTCAGAACCGCCATATCATCTGGTTCTGGGACATAACTGCATGGCCATTCAATCACTTGATTGAATTCTCCTGAAAGGTATTCCGAATAGACGCCCAAATGCTCCATCTGAAGTAAGAAACACTACTTTTCAAGCAGAACAAAGAAGAGCATGATGAAGAGCCTAGTACCTAGCAAAACTGGTAAGATAGGAACAGGTACGCTTATGGTTGGCTTTGTCAATATGGTCGATAAGCACGTCAAGCTTGTCTACCTGTAGAAAGAACTTCAATCATATATATCTACTAAGGCG
Source organism: Bryoerythrophyllum caledonicum (assembly GCA_963971425.1). Taxonomy (NCBI): domain Eukaryota; kingdom Viridiplantae; phylum Streptophyta; class Bryopsida; order Pottiales; family Pottiaceae; genus Bryoerythrophyllum; species Bryoerythrophyllum caledonicum. Next base: position 17,022,339 of record OZ020521.1, on the reverse strand, counting down.
CCACAGTGAAGTCCTATGCTACTAAGACAAGTAAGAAACTAACACAAGCTAACACATCGGACTGACGTACAAAACAGTAACTCGTGATGCCATACATTACCTTCACATGAAATGGACGAATCTGCTTTACCCTTCAACGCCGGGAGCCTATGACCATGGAAAATTCCCAATTTCATTTAACTGTGTGCTCTAATTTTTCATTCAATATGAGTGGGATTTTTTATTTTTTTGGCCATTTTACAGGGAAGCAATCACATGTTCTGATTATGTCACAAAAATCTCAGATTTGTTTGTGAAAATTCGAAATTATTGTGATTTCCTGAAGGAAAATTGAAGAACAATCATAATAAATACAAATTGTGCTTAAAAATTCTGAAAATTTCTCCAAAGGCGCACATTGTAGTGCCAAAACCTATGGTGTAAATGAATTTCCGTGTTCAGCTTAAAATAGAAACTCGGTTGTAGGTCCAAAAGTTCAAATTGCAATAACTTATTCAATTTTATGTATTTTTCAGAATTTCAAATTGGAATGGAAACTAGACTTCATAAACTTCATTTCACGCAAGTTCAAAAAACATCAATTGAATGGATCAAATTCAGATTTTAACCTTAAACTAGAAGTTTCTCAAATACATTACATTGAGATCCCGTGTAACAAGCATTTTCTTTCTTAGATAAAACATGATTATCTCAATGAGGCAAGTTTCATTATCATCTAATGCTTATACATTCAATAAATTCTTTACTAAAAAAAGATTGGATGAAAAACGACCATGGACGATGCTGGTCATCCACAAATGTCTTCCGAGAAGCCAGAAATTGGTTGCTTCGGCGTTAAACCCTTTAGCGCCCACGAAGCCCGAAATGGGACTCCGGAGGTGCTCAAACTCAATTTGCATGAAATCCATGAGGAACTAGGCTTTGAGATACGAGGTTCAGATTTGCGCACTCATTACACAAACACTCTCCAACAATCAGATCATGATTTGGATTTGTAGAACTCTTGGAAAAGCTAGGAATACAACTCAAAATACACCAAGTACACTAAAATACAGTGAATACAATGAATACTATGCCACATACTATGTTGCATGCACATTGATTTTGGTCTTAAATTTTGATTGAACTTGGTCTTTAAGACATTCTTCATTGTTTTGTGATTGCTGATCTCTCTCCTCACATACAAAACTTCCGTTTTGATTCGTACAAGGTTGGAACATTTTGTATACAACCAAGTAGAAAAAAAAAAAAATCCACCAATAATTGGGTATAAATATTTTCTTCACATATAATATGCCAATGCGAAGCTATCAACCTAGTGCACATGTGAATTGCTCTAATTCAAAGTAAAAAAATTCTTGCAAGACTCTATAGATAGTTAAAGTAGTACACCCTCCAAATTCCACAATTTTCACTACCAATATACGATAACTTTAAACACTATAATCTATTCCATCAACGGTTGGATGTTGTGCAAAATTTCCCCAAAGTTGAGATCATGGGTTAAGTTCAATTTTGTAAGGTTAGATATTAATATTAGTCATAGTATTTCCATCAATTCCAGTTCAAAGAAAAAAATCAACAGAAATCTTGGTTTTTCCAGAAACATCCCTGGGCGCTAAAGGGTTAAGGGTTAACCATGTCCATCAAGTCATCGTAATCTTCCTCGGCAGCCTGCAAGGATATCAATAGATAGATCAAGCAATACAATTAGATTTCACTGTCCACTATTATAACCGACTAGAACTAATTTTGATAAATCTTAGAGAGACACTAAATACGTCAAAACCAAGCACGAGTGAACATTGAAAATGATTCCTTAAGTATAATAAGTACCTGACGTATTTGAAACTCGTTGCCAATCTCTCCAGCCAAGTTCCTGCAGAATATCAAAGTGCAAACTGCCCATAAAGCCCCGATGTGTATTCCACCAAAGAAACTGACGATGAGGCTTTCATGAAACTATAATAAACCTTCACACCTCCTATTCAAAGAACAAGGCTTAGGATTCTAGTATAACATCATCATACTCGTCATTGTTTCCTCTTGCGAAAAACAATAACTTATACGAACCTGACGTATTCGTGACCCCAAAAACCAATATCCCCGACTGTACCCTGCAATCTGAAGTGCAAAATTTCCTGCACAAGTTATAACGCCGAGGTTAAACCAACTGTCACATAAGACACTTTGCGAACCCAGAACTATTGCGACTTAATACAACTAGAATGAAGCAAAACAAGATTCAATGCCACTGCAGTCTCCGGTAAATCCATAGTTTGCAATTGAAGGCTGAGCAGGTGAGAGGAGTGCTCTTAAGGCTTAGAAAGCGTACCAGAAACGCTGTCTGTTCCACTTCCAAGAGAAAACCGCAATCGCCTTCTCCGCAATCACTGTCCACAACATCTTATCAGTTTCCCAAACGTGTCCGTTCAAAGCTATCTATCTCCGGGAAGTGTTGAGCATTGAACATCACGCATTGAATGATGCGAGCCTACAGAAAATTTGTGAAACTTCCACCACACGCAATTGCATGTCAGAGCACAATGCTGAGAGCAGGTATACCGAGAGTTCACGTTTTCTAACTCCGCGACACAGGCAAGGCAAGCTCGCGGTTAATCTCTGCCAAGAAAAGACCTCACACGAGGATACCTCTCAAGAACACTCCCTCTCTCCAATTCACAACAACAGGCAACATCCAATACTCTCATGACGATTATCGCAACAGAAGAAGGAGCACCTGTAATTGAAGCTATCCTACCAATCAAGAAAACCGGGGAAAAATCGGACAACGATCGAGACACGGCAAATCCACACAATCAAAGTTACAATTGAAACAATAGCTCTACAAAACAGTGTAGCGGGAGCAAACAACTCACCTTCTCCCCCGAATTCTTCAACCTCCGAGCTATCGCAATTTAAGCCTGCGCAACCGAACTAAGCCTGCGACCGATCCTACAAAACGCAAATTCACTCTACATTTGCCAACTCGGAACGCCAAACACGATCTCTAACGACAAACTACACTCATCAAGATATCATGTCCGCAACGAATAGAAAACTATTCTAAGCAGACTCCTCCTTCTCCTAGATAAACAAGAAACATCTCATGGAGCTCTGATCATGATCGCAGCTCCGGAACTCACTTCCTCCATAAGAGAGCGACGAAAACTAACGCTGCGGAGTGCGCACACAATGAAGCCTGCACACGAATCAAACCGACATACAACACTGTCGTGAGAGACGACAGAATTTGTCCGTCTGTTTGTCCATCCCGTCCGCCCATTTTGGCCATGTCCGTCCTTTCTGGCTACCCTGATCAGAATGCATTGACACCCCAATCCTTGATTTTGAGCTCACAGTTTGAAGTTCTTTGGTAGTTGTATGTCCATTTGATGTGTTTCGCTGAGCTCGAGGCAAATTTCTTCTCTCTGGTCTACAATTTCATTATGAATATTGTCATCACACACAATGCCAGTAGTTACGAACATATCTCTTTCACGAATGTTTTTTCATATTGTTTCACTAATACCAAATATGCATCCGTGTTCAAAGTGAATATATTTTTCTCATACATGCTTCAACAGGTGGTTGTCGTAACACAAATTAAGGTCCATAGTGTGGTTGTGGAACATAAATTAATGTCCACAGCGAACTTGATTCTAATCGCCAGCTACATACATATAGAAAATCACAGCAAGAATGTCGTGTAAAAATTGCTACTGCTTTCATTCCATTTAGAAACAAGAAATTATGTATATTCCATATGACAAAGCTCCCAATTTGTGAACTTCGATTGGTGAGGGCCGCCGAACACAAGCCCCCGCAGCCACAAATTATGACGTGTATGCCTCCCAAGGAAATATACAAGGCATCCATCCCCCAAGTGCAATGGACACGGTCGCTCCAGGCCATCCGCCTTCATGCTCATGGATCGACACCGCCCAGGTAAGTAACAAGACCGTCACTCCAGAGGCTACTTGTAAGCCGGGACATTCACCAATAGCCCCAACGATATGGCACAAAACGAAACTTGGGAAGTGTTGTTACGTATCTTCAGGATGTAGTGTAATAAGTTATATTTTCACAATGCTTTGAGCTCCCGGTCCAAGGCATAGCTGGTTTGATGTTACACATTATGCTTGGGCTGAACACATGGACGAGAATTTGAGGAGAAAGCCACGCATTTGGATACCAACGTCTGTGGTGTGCAAGCAGCCCCCGTTCTGAGATAATTCTCATCATGGACCATGCTACAACTTCTATTGAATATCTCAAATGCAACCACTTGAAAACCACCTTCACCTTCGTACAACTACACTCATACGTAATTCCAAATGACATCATTTCACTCACCGACAACATATACTGATCCTTCACTTGTAGTACATATATTTCCGATGCGGTCATGAAAACGATGAGAAGCACACTCCAGATTGACATTGAAGTACATCGCCAGGAGCTCACACCTCGTATCAACAACACTTAGCTCTTTTGTAATCATGCGCAGCCTGAGTTCCTTCTTGTATTCCACACCCTTTTCTATGATGTCAACTTGGAAGCCCATCGTCTTGGAACAGCAACGTTGAAATATGAGGCATTGATTTAGTACGTCTTACTCGTTTCTTTGGTGTTTACAACAACACTGGCTACTTTGCAGAGTAGTAGTTTGTTGTGTTCCACATCCTTTGCTTGATCAAATCGCTCTTCTATGGCGTCAGCAACAATCCATAATAGTGTGACAGACTCAAAATGCAGTAGACACCACACAACACATGCTTGATATCTCAATCCATAAAAAGCTCGTGACAAAATGGTTGGAACATATGTCGTTATGTTCTAAGCATCTTGAAAGGAATTAGCTTATGTGACGTCCTTCTTCCATGATTCACTCGCCGACGGCGTAACCAGGTCCATGGGCTCCCGCAGATAAATCCGAGACCGACACCGGGAATCCGACGTCATGGTCGGAGCGAGCGCGGTCTCGCGTAAAGCATCCCATGTGCATGTCCACAAATCATACACTCTCGTGACCCCAGTCGTCCGGGACAAGACTAAGATGCCCTTCTCCAATCCCAAGGCCTGAAGGTACATTTCATTAGGAATTGGCAAGTCAAAGAACAGCTTGAACAGTTCCCTCATGGCCGCCTTTGTCACGATCAACACGGGCGTCCTGAGCGTCCGCTCCTGCAGATCGATCTCGCTCACTTGCTACGTCCACATCTTCTTCACGGGCACCCATTCAATGCAAGGAACAACCGGCTGTCGTTTACAAGGAACGTCTGCCTCCGCGGCGGATTCATGGGGAACACCATGCCCATGTCCACCCAAGTGTCCTCAACGTGGTTGTAACTCCACAGCCATGAGCTATCCGGATCGCGTCCTAATGCCACAGCTGCTTCAAGTTCAACCCGCGCCAAAACATACAGCAAACCGTTCAAACACACGAAGCTGTACTCCACATTGACACAGACCTCGGTTATCGGCGGCGAGCTTGAGCTCCACCATGCATCGGTCCTCGACTCGTATATGACCATGAAAGGATCCGTCAGCTTCGTCCGGTCAGGCAGCACGAAAATCGTGTAGCAAGCAGTGCTGGCGTCGACAATCATATCCACCACCGCCCAAGCCTCCAGACAGTGCTTCGGAGCGGGCAGCAATCTGGGCTCCGTCGGGGAGATCGGGTTGAACACGAACACCGATGCGTTTTCGTGGCCCGGCTAAACCCTGGCACACCAACCCTCCGCCCATGGCCACGCAGCATTGCGGATTGGGCACCAGGAATCGGTCATAGAGCTCTTGGTCGGTCGGCTTCGCGATGGTGTACCACCGCCTCGCCTTCACGTCCAGGAAGGCCCATCCGGCACGACAGTCCAAAGCCGCCTCCATATCCTCCATCTCAAAACCAACTGACTATATGCCAACCGTAACTCCAAATTACACCCCTAACGAAGCAATGCCAACCTCAAACACACGAATTCCACCACAAAGCTCCGTAAAATAACACTAGAGAAACACAGAACCTAGTGGAATGGGAGTACTCACCAGCGATGGCGACGATGAAGCTGCAACCAAGGCTCCGAACACAACACGCTAACAGAGATAGATAGTTTACTTGCTAACTTTGACGTGAATATCACCTAGATATTGCATGGGTGTCCCCGTGGTATAACACGGGTGTACCTAGCCAAATTTCTTGAAATTTCCAAAATTTTGGACAACTCCCCACTTTGAATAAATTATGTACGAAAGCGACCATGGCGTAGGGTACTAGCGAAGTGGAGGAGGTCAACACACACATGTGTAACCAACAAGCTACTGGTGTACAAGTGAAGTGGTGGAGGTCAACATACACACATGTGTATGTACAGACGTCACATCCTCATGTGTGGGTCAAGTGTGTGATATACGAAAGTCCATACACTACCTAATATTATATATCGTCCACTGAGGTGGTGAAAAGTCTAAGAAAGAGCATCCTTCCCAGCATGGAACTGTTCTTTGAATCTGGTGAGGAGCTCCATCTGTATTGGTGGCTGTTGCACGAGCCACCTCATAGGCAAGCAGAGGCCAACACAAAACTAGGGAACTTGGAAACTGATCAACCAGCAACGAAACCCTACAAGATCTGAAGGTAGATATGTCATCACACGAGCACAGACTGAGACAGTGATCTAACGAGTACGATTCTGGTGTATATGAAGAACAAACCGTCCACTTCTGCTTCTATGAGTTAACACAACCTTCACTAACCGCCTACAAAAACCCACCTTCTTGAATCATCATAGGTCACCTCAAGAAGATTCCGGAGATGGTTACAACATGAAGATTTGCTGACTGCCGAATCTCATCAGCTCAATCTCCTGTGCATCAAGATGATTACAGCTCTACTCTACTACAACACATTGATGAACATTCAGGTCCGCTTACAAGAATGTTGGAAACCAAGTGACACAATCCGCTCTTGCAATTGATTGAAGGTCCTGTCATAAACAAGGTCAGCCGAAACACAACGTTCTCAGCTTTCCAGAATCGATATAAAGAGCACAACTGACAGGAATTCCTGCTGGATACAAACCTGTTGGACACAGGAATGTTCACGCCAATAGTCAAAGAAATGCTGCAGCTCAATGCAAAGTTTAGATACCTTCGCGGTTGTGCTTAGGTTGCTTTCCACGCCGTTCGACAAGGTTGCAGCGAAGTTGAAGCGCACTCTTTCACGTCTTCAGTCTTGGCTCTTGCTCAGGAAGGTCCATTTTCTTCTCCATCTCCACTACCTCCAAGAGAATCATCACATCTTGCAACCATGGCCCCAGACAGGCAAGTAGTGCCTTTGCCATATGTGACTTCCTCCGACATCCCTTCTCCATTTCAGATAGTAAAATTCAAATGAACACCTGCCGCAATCAGCACGAACCCCTCATCTCATCATGAAAAGTACAATCATGCGTCATAATGGTAATAGCACTGTTCTTTGATGCTAAGCAACAGACTTTGCAAATAACATGTCCACAATCGTCTTGATGTAAACTTCCAGAGCGTGAACACTAAGCAAAGCAGCCAACTCAAAGGCCGTGGCAACCCTAAAACCATCAGATGATCAGAGAAATCGAACCCGCAGGCAGCAATCGTGAGACGCACCTGCAAGTGAGGATGAGATGCGGGTTCCGAGGACGCCAGGAATGCGAGAATCGAGTGCGATGGCGAGGATGGGAACGAGGAGAGTGAGGATGCTCGCGGACTGCTGGAGTGAGAGGTGAAAGCAGAGGCCAGGTCTGGTGAAGGTGACGACCACCAGGAGCGGGGCAGGACGCACGGAACTGTAGCAGCTCTGCAAACTGAGATGACCAAATACCGGGAATCGGTAAGATATGGTATTTGACAGTTTCAAAGACGCGTTACAGTGCGTCTTCTCCGTCGGGTATAAGTGTGCGTGCTTGCCGTCCCTGAGAGCTCAGTCGTTGAATAGGGTTTGTGGCGCCGTAGTTGTGAGGTCAAGGTCATCACCTCCAGTATCTGGAGCGAGGAGTGAGGGATGTTTTGATGTGTGGAGTAACGGGTGAGGACTCTTGTCTGTGGGGTTTCGGTGGGGCTCTCTTTCGTGCTCTCTTTGCAGGTTAGACTGGTCTTTCCATTGCTGTGGGTAGGAGAGGCGCTGTCTAGATTCGTTGCTTTTGTGCGTGTCCAGCTTGACGTTGTGGGAGGGACGTTGTTTCTTGCACCCAGGTTTGGTGCTTGTGCATCTTGTCGCGATCGTGGTGCTTCCTGGTTGTTGGCCGAGGCTGGCTGGGTGTGGGCAGAAGGGTACTTGCTACCTGATCAGTGGATTTTGACGAGGAGTCGGTTGTTGCGGAGCTTCGAGGATCCAAGTTTTGCGATCTGAGAGATCCGCCGAAGTTGGTGAGGAGAGTAGTTTGCGGGATCTAGGCGATGGGGCAGTCATGGCCCAAGGCTCTGGTGGACGCTCTGTCCGCCGTGGTTCTGGTGTGTTCTGGTGGTGAGAGCGCAGCTAGTTCCGCAGCATCGTCTTCCAACCCCGCACTCTCTTCTGAGTTCTTCTCCACTCGCATCCAAGAAATGATAGAGAGCAGGGGTAAGTGCAAGACGGCAGTGGATGCGGCGATCGAATCGTCGAAGGTGCATTGGAGTGAGCTACGGGAGTTGGGGAGCGATAAACAGAGTGGGGTGGAGGAGCTGGAGATCGACAAACAGCATTGTACTGAGGCAGACAAGGTGTTTTTCCGGGAAAGCCTCTTAAAGAAATCTGATGGACGTAACCAGAAACTCTCCTGGGAGCAGCAATTCTTCAGGGAGTGGGACGCGCACAGGTTGAAAATGGGAGAGAAGATTGCAGAGGGAGCACAAGGTGAACTTTTTATGGTTCATGAGGTGCAACACAATACTAATAATCTGGTAATGAAAGTGTTCAAAGCGGAGGCGGGGAGTTTGGAAGCTCTGCATAAGCTATGGCCCCCGGGGATGTTTCAGGCTATCCTATCTCATGAGTTGAGTGCATTTTTTATTAACAATTCGATTCAGCCAAATTTGGGTGGAGTGTCTCCAGTACTGAGTGCAATTATGTTGGAAGATGGGAGGTTCGGGTTTATGATGGCACGGTTTTGGGGTGATATGAGAAAGCTTATTGATGAGCGAATGATACACAATGGCAACCGAGCTTCGCCCTTTCGTGATGGGAAAGATTTGCAAATCATGTATGAGATTGCGAGGGGGATGATGGCGTTGCATAAGAAAGACATTATCCATCGGGACCTCAAGGCCTCCAATGTGCTCATTCTTCCCGAGACATGGGATCTTTATTCGTGTATCATGCCAGATATTGATCCGTCAGAGGATTTTGAGTTTTATGCCCTTGTTGCTGATTTCGAGTGTTCACTCGGGACTGTTGGAACTGAATTTTGGCGAGCCCCAGAGATATTGTTTGCTCTGAGGAATCGTTGTTTCGAGTCGAAGGTATGCACTGAGAAGTCAGACGTTTATAGTTTTGGTATGACATGCTATGAAATTTTGACTGGCAAGATACCTTTTGAGGGAGTGCTCCCAAATAACTATGACATAGTACTTGGGGGTGAAAGACCGAAGCTGCCCAGTGGCACACATCCATGGATTCAAAGCATGTTAGATAGATGTTGGCATCATGAGCCATCCATGAGGCCTTCCTTTGAGAAAATAGTGGAGGGATTTGAGACAATTGGCAATTGTAGATTTTATGGAGAAGTGTAGAGTAGATAGTGATGAAGATAGTGATGAAGATTTGTCTCAAAGTGGATGTTAGGTTTTACATCCCAAAGGACGTCTTTATCCCTAGTTGTTGCATGTCCATTTTTCTTATCGTAAATACCTCCATCACTTGTGATGTCTGGCGACCAATGACTTAGAACATAGATCCATTAAGTTTAGTGCCATTATCTTGAGTCAAAGTACATTGGTTATGTTCAGGCACGATGAAAAAAAAACAATTTTACACTCTTCAATTGCATGTGTTACAATATGCACGATTAAAGTTTTCAAAACAAAATTAGGTGTCTTCCTGTATTAGTTAGCTTGAAGATCTTACGCTTAAAAATAATAGCCGTTTGTTTATTGTAAATCCCTATGAGCCCATTCAACCCAGGGGGAACAATTTGCATGTTGGGGAGCAAACCTAAAATTCAAATATAAAATCTCCTTCCTTTGAAATTTTCACACTAGTTTGTCCCTGATAAGAGCTTTATGGAGGTATTTTTTATACTACTTTTGGATTTGTGGTTTCAAAGTTAGTACCGCTTAAAGTTAAATTGAGGACTCCCGGCAATTCCAAATTTTTTTTACAGAAGTTTCTACCGACATTGAGATTTTTTATACATATAGATAATATTACCTTCTTTGAAAATGTAAAAAAATTCTTGTCTTAAGTTCAGATAAATATTTTAAACCCAAGTCAAACATTTTCGTACATTTCGGGCAAGGAGGAAAAAACTTCATCTTTTCTACATAAAACCTAGAGATCTTGATATTTTCACTTTTTACTTCTTCAACAATAATATGTGGTAAAAGAATTCTTATTGACCATTTGGATTATCATTACGTATAGGAAAAATTTGAGTATAGAAAAATTACATCATGCTTAAGACAACGGTAAAAGATTAAGAACTTGTATAGTGTAGAAATTTGATATAAAGTGAAGCCAAAGTTTGTTTATCCACTCAACGCACGAAAGAAATTGAACCATATTCTTGACTTCAAACACTATAGTCTATCAATCCGTGTAGTGCATCACAACCCAAGAATTATGATGAATTTGTGATGAAGTCTACTTTAAGATCTTATAGTTGAAAGTCCAAATCTTTACTTCAAAACTAGTTTTTTTTCCCCTCGTTTTGGTAGTGGCAGTTTTGGAGTGTTTCTTGAGGCAAAATACCTTGAGCTTCAGGGGTTAATCTAATAATATATCTCATCACAAAGTGAGAGTTTTGAGATAGTTTTGGTGAAGCATAAGGCACAGTCCTTTAGGGGTTAAATGAACTAAGCAAGATAATGTGTGTGAAGAGCACCTTTCAAGTGAAAGGATGAAAACTCTGTTTTTTGTCCTTTTTCTCGGAAAACATGCTTTCGTATCCATCCATTGAAGTAAAATGTCATAGACTTGCATCTATTCCTTCAATTTCATGTGCATGACGTACCCACATCATCAAAGACCTATTCACGCCACTACTTCTTATGAAAACTCCAAACATGCCTATGAATTTCATGGCCTAAGTGTAATATTTAAAGTTGGTGATGTTCATACAGTAGGTCATGATAAACCTCATAAGAATAGTTGTACAACAGATTAGAAAATCATAACTTTAAGCCTTGAAAGGTCAGTGGGGGACCTTATATATGGTCACATATTTACTTTTACCATTCAAAAAATGTAATAAAATTTAGCAAGACATACACCTTTAGACTGAATATTCTTCAACTAATATCTTTCATCATGCTCAAATACAACACCATACATGTAAAATACATGACCATTTTCCAACTTCTCAAGCATGTTGTAGGTGCAATAATGATCAAAATTAAATTTGACATGTGTCATTAAATCTAGCTCAACACATATACAATTTTTTGTAACTATAGTATACTAGTGGGTGCCCGTTGTCCCCAACGGGCTAATGGCAAACTTTAGTTAATTACATGTATAAATTTACTAAAATTAGAGAATATTAAATGACAATAGCTTAACTTAAACTAAAACTGTAATTTAACATAACTTGAACTTTGTCTTGTTTCAACAATAGATGGATTGTGGATGGTTATGGGTGAGCGGTCATAGGTAAGCCCACATCCATAGGCCCGGCTTTACCAGACGGACTATAATCTTTTATATATAAGAGATATCAATTATTACATCTTGCATGCCAAATACACAAAAAACATCTTGTTGCAACCCAAATGTTGCAACCACAATCGGCTCCTAAGACCTTCAAGGGCTAATTTAGCGACAATGACACTTGCTACATATGTAGCAAAACCTAGATCTAAAAAGAATAGGGAAAATTTTCAAAAACAAAATTGTCCATTCAAAAGAGTCCATACAATTTTGACACTTATTCCTTTTATTTGTAATTTTTTTTGTGTAACTTATTATTTTGAAAGATGACACTTTAGACAATCAAAAAATTCTAGAATAATGTTTTTTCTTGAAGTTGATATATGAGATGCAAAAATACTTCACATTCCATTCATCATGTCTCAACAAAGGAAATATGTTTGCATACTGTCATTTAAGGCTAACTTTTGACTTTTGACACTTTTTGATAAAATTCCTAGAAGAAAGATTTGTAAAGACATCTAAATTTTCCAAAAAAAAAAACCTCTCCATTTATTTTGGTGATATTTATTCACTGCAAATAAATGTCAAAACGATCAAATGACTTTATTTTTAGTCTTTTGTTGTAGTTTTTCAAGTACATAAAAACTTTGAAATTTGGAAACTCAAAACAATGTAGATTTAGCTTGTTTTGAGAGTATGAATTGAAAAGTTTAGAAAAGCGATTACGAGTATAGCCACCTTACTCTTCTTTAAATTGATTTTATAAACTCATAGATATATAACAATGATTCGTATATTCATTATCCAAGTACATTGATATATCACATGAATTTCCACAAAATTTTCAAATAGTTCCTATAATGAGTGATCTTTTCAAAAGTTAAAATATGTTGTGTTAGTTTTTATGTTATACTATTACTATATGAAATACCACATAGTATGTTGCGTTATATTTTTCGGTATTCATTATATTTGGTGTATTCTAAGTATTCTAAGTTGAACATACATAATTTTGCTCATACATATGTTATTAATGGTCATAATTCTATTTCGCAAAAAGAGTCATACAACACACTCATTGCATTAGTACTTCCTCTAACACACTCATTACAGTGCTAAAGGGTCATAAAAATTCCATCGTTACAGTAGCTGAAGAAGCAATAAAGAATGCTTTTTCAATCTATGATAGAAGATGAACTCCAGTTTTTGAAGGAGGCTGGTGCAAATAAATATATTTTGTTGTCATCTAAATTGATATATTTTTCAACCATGTGCTTAAATTCTTTTCTAAAAGTGCTCATCGATTCAAAGCAATTAGAATAATTTTGGCAATACAATCCTAGAAAGTAATACAATATACCGTACAATTGGTGACTTTCACCTACCAAAGTATTTATGTTTTCAAATAGTAATGGTTTAGACACAGTAGGTATCACCTAAGTATAACATGCCCATCACCTAGATATTGGCATCACACATGTATCACCTTGGCATTACATGGATATCACCCAGACAAAACTTTTGAATTTTCCAAAATTTGTAAACATTCTCCATTGTGAATTGATTAAGTACAAAAGTGACCACTGCGACTATTCTAAAATCAAAAATATTCTAAATTTGGGTATAAATTGTTAAAAAATAGAGGCTAATATCAATCAAGCTATAAATGAAAGACACATCATTACTAATCACTAGTCACTTCTTGTAAAGGTCGTCTGTAATGCCGAAGCATTCTCTATGGCAAATATATAAGGGAACCTCCATGGTAACCAACCAAAACCCATAACCAACATGTATAAAATTGGGGTACATCACATCCACTTCCCATCCCATTACCACCCAATCACCCATCCTGATGGAAATTTACTAGTAGTCAAGGATCCTTACTAGTAGTCAAGGACGTTTAATGTTTGCCACCGGCTAAACATTGTAATACGCTTCGAAACTTCATAATTAATTCACATTTGATCGGAAAAATATGAAATCACTTGGTTTAAAATAATAACTTTATTGTCTAAATTACTGAAGAATAAATTCTTACAATTCTTTGCACAATTCTTTCCGCTCTTGATATATGCACATTGCTAAACTTGTTGGTTATTAAGGGGTTACTTTACAGACAAAGCTCAACCAATCACGTGAGAGAAAGAAGGGGGACGAAGTGAGTACGAGGTATGGCATCGGGAACGTAGCCAAGGAAATCATGTATGTCTTTCATAATCTAAGGTAACCCAACCCATTACCGCCATCTTCTTATGACTACCACTCCATAAATGGTCCCATTTCAACCCCATTCCCGCCCATTCATTTTTTACAGTTCCAAATGAATCCCTGCTATTGGTGAAGATCCCTGACATTTGGTCAGCGCTAATGGAGAATAACGAGTGGCAATAATCGGCAAAACCACTCTGAAAATTTTATTGTAAAAATGTGAATTCACTTGGAATGAAATTGTATTACTCAATACTATCATAAAAAATTATTTGATCATGATGCGTCCGTTCCATATGTTGCATCTTTCTTCACTACTTTCTTAGAGCTTATTATGAATTTTCAGGATTTGATGCAAGCTCTAAACTTGTTAACAACCTAGAAGCTCCAAACTTGTTCCAAATTCAAACGTAAGTCATCCAAACTAAATAAATTCATCATTGTTGTGTGTTTTTCCTACAGAACACAAGGCATATAAATTTAATGGCATGTTTAATTGACATTGTCAAAATGAGAAATCTGAGTCAAATTTGTTGGTTTTTGTAGGAAAGACATACCTAACAATTTTCCTAAAAGAGGTCATGCTATATGTACGTCTCCCATTTTCATTGTTGATATTAGTTTTTGCAAGTGATTGTGCAATCACCTCTTCTATACTTATACATAGCTCAATGTCGTCGGTTTGGTCGTCATTGCTGCTAATGTCTTCTCTTTCCTTCACATCCTTAAAGAGTGAATCAACCATGTTTTCTTTGATAGCATTAGCTTGAAATTCATCTTCAAAAGCTCTAGATAGGCCACATTTTCCCCACCCTTATTTTATAAGTTTCTTGATGTTAATATGTGTCCATGCATTGTAAAGCCATTCACATAGTTGTAGTTCAATCGTCTTTGGGATTATATCAAGCTTAACATCTTCTACTTTATATGTTTGTAGTTGCCTTGAGATTTCTTCCATGCTCCACTCATTGAATTGCTCCCTAAATCAAATTTTAAAGGGTCATTGTAATATAACATCCGTGGGCTAATAGACTCTTGTACAATTGGCTAGCACAAAATTATTCTTCACATGTGGATAAGTATTTTTTAACCATATTGTAAAGGTTTGGGAGGTGTGCAATGTCTAGCAATCGATGAGCCAAATGATGGTGTCTTCCTTCAATCCTAGAACTTCCACTTGCTTGATTCTATAAGGCTCTAAAATCTTTTCTACAAATTCATTGCATGTTGTTAGATTGCTCAAATGGTTCTTAGTGTTGGTAATGTATCATCCTGCACCTCTACATAATGTTCTTCCTTGACTTAGAGGAAGTAGACTACGGCTTGATTTTTGGCAAAAGATAACTTGAAAAGGTAGTAAGTCCTTGCCCGCAAATGAGGATAAAGTCACAACAATTTGTCTTTGTCTTCAACCCCTAGAATTGCCACATGTTTGTTTTTATCTCTTTGTATGTCCTTGTATCACAAATTGGTACAAGGTGTATGCCGGTTTGATCACTATTGACCACTGACTCCTTTGGAATGCTATAACACTTGCCAAATAAGTCATATGTTGTGCCATCCTTAGTCCTTGCAACTCCTAATCCTTTGAAAGTTCACTCGGAACTCTGGTTGCATTTCTAATTGTCCAATTCAAATCATCTTTTACAAAGGCTTTAACCCATTTGAGGTACATGTTCTATCCATTTCTACACTATTGATTGAAAAAAGAAGGTTATTTTGCCTTGATAATGGAAAAGATCAGATTTTTTTATTTTTTTGCAAAACAATGATTGTCTTGCGTGTCTATGTGACTTAACGGCTCTAATGTTCTTCTCTTGTAATGCAAGGTGCTTGGAAAGAATGGGACAATGCTCATCTCTTCCACTAAAACAGGAAGAACCTTCCTCTATACTATTCTTCTTTCACTTTCCATGTAGATGTGTTGAACCACTCATACATGAAACCCCTAGATAAATGGTAGAGAGGACCATATTGCTCTCCTAGCTTTTTATGAGCATTCTTTAGGTAATTGCAAGTTGTAGCAATATACCTAAATTTTGTTATTGCAGCATAAATTAGACCCAAAGAGATGGTGTAAACCAATTGTTGTAAAGACCTTGTGCATTTTTATTTGATGTTGCCTTGCCTTCTTCAATTCAATTAGCAATACTAGTTCAATTGCACGCTTGGGCCTCCCTATAGGTGGCTTGACCACCTCCATTTCTATCTCCATATTCTTTTCTTTTTGTAGTTTATCCTTCAGGGTTGCAAAATCACGTCGTACATTTTCTTCTCTCTTCTTTGCTAATTGACTTAAACATACTTGTCAATGTTTTGAGTCTTGCCATTTTTCTCACCGTAAACCAATAACATGCACCAAATCATCAAATTGCAAGAAAAACATCCATTAAAACACCAAATGCTCTTTGCAATGTTCAAAGTTTTGAAGAATCAAGAATGTGTACATTAAGACGGCCGCCACGTAATTTGAGTAGATGTCAGCAGGAGTTGCAAAAGAAATTAATCTCATCCCCTGCCAAATCAATGACATCCATCAAAAAAGTCAAATTTTACATTTCTTTTTAGAGGCTAGAGTCAAAAAAAAACTTATTGTGGAAAACAATGCCAAACCTACCTTTTTTTACTCCAAATAATTCTTCCACTTGCATGCCATGCAAGTTGTTTTGAAGGCCAAGGGTAGCCCAACAAAATATTGATTGTCATGGCAAAAATTGTTTCAATGTTTGTCTCTAAGGTAGAGGCACCCAATTCCGATCGGCCACCCAATTCCGATCAGTAGAGTATGCATGGCATGGTGCATGAAAATGGCAAATGCTTGAAATGGTGCATGAAGTGACCCAAAACCGATAACTCAAAATCTAAAAACACCAGTCATTATCGGCATTGGGTCATGATGTGTTCAATTTTGGGTTGCTCCACCTCAATTGAGCTCTCATTGGTGGCATTGCCTCGAAAGTCGAACAAGGCCAATCGGTATTGGGTACCCTCCATGAGTTGGTTATCCATGGCATGTCTACTCTCTTTTACTCACTCTCACTTATTGGCATTGGGTGAAGGAGGCCACCAAATCTCACATACTCTAGTGTTTGATTATGGGCTCCAGTGGTTTTTGGGTTTTTAAATTCTACATCAATTCCAAATCTTTGTGATTAAATTTGAAAAATTATTTGTTGAGTTTCATTCCTAATTCCGCATCTTTCTACATAAATATTTTTTACATACAATGTTATTTGAGTCCCCAATTGGCTTAAGTGATCGGAATTGGGTGCCTCTACCTTAATGAAAGCCACTTTTCTTATTTCCTTAGGATTCAATTGTCACAAATCTTGCTTCATGTCTTCCAAAACATACAACAAACCTTCATTCCAAAATTTAGCTTTGAAAACCCATTATTACAAGCTACAGAAGATAAAAATGACACCATTTGAAACATTGAAACCATTTTGTCTGTCATTGTATGTGAACATATATAATGTTGATGGTCCCATGTGGTAAGCCTACACAGTATATTATGGCAATGTCAACATGACCAAGCACCTTCAATGACATTAAATAGTGAAATTTGCCTTGTATTTGCAACCAAACTCCCAATTCTCACCTCCTAATCCCTAACCTTGAAGGATATCTCTAGTAACCTTTGAAAGATATATCCCAACAATCCTGTAAGAAATTCCAAATAAGGATGAGCAACAAACAATCCAGTGTTGCAATTATTATCCTTCTTTCTTGACTGTGCTTTCATCATAGTAACCTCGAATGACAAGAGGACTATCAAGACAAAGATGCTTCCTCTTTGCTGAAATCCAGCCACTCCCAATTTGAGATGGTTTTTGTGACTTTCCAAGAGGTTGGCTTTCCTTTAGCATCCTCCTCAGCATCGTCTTCCTCCCTGACTGTTGATCGTTTGGACTCCGCAAATGTTTTCTTGAGCTCAGCTGCTCTCTCCTCAGCTTCTCTAAACACTCTCTGACAACAAAGAAACGAAAACATCATGTCAGATTTGTCTGAACATAAGTGCCTGCAAAACAATAGAGTTATTTGTTAAGTCAAGAAGTTGCCTCCTCTTTTGACTGCTCTAGATAAATTGGTGAAAACGATGTCAGGATCATGGAAGGCCTTAACTAAAGTGTATGAGCATCAACAACACCAAGTCATCTGGCCACCCGGAGTTTCAAGAAGATAACCCCCTCTTTTGACTACTCTTTCTTCACTCTGAATAGGGCTTGGTGGTCTTCTCCTTCAATTTAGTAAATAAAAGAGCTTGGTATTCGCTAGAACTCAAAGTCAAAGTAGGTTTACAAGAGATCAACCCTGATGAATATTAGCCGCTTTACTCTCCTTTGAGCTCATTGAGAACTATCTAGAGTTCATTTTGGATATTAATGAAAGCAGAGGAGGTGACTTCGGGTGACATTACAAAGCATACCTGCTTATCTTGTAGCATAAGTCCAGGCTCACTCTCCAAAAGAGCAGTGCTGCAAGCACCAACAACCCACAATTAAGTATTACAAGGTGCAAAGACATAGCTCCAAAGTATTTCCTCGCCATGAACCAAATCAAACCACCTATTAACGGCATTTATACCATTTATGAATCCTTTCTAGAACTTCAAAAGTGAAAGCACATGCCTGAAGGAGTATCTTTCAGGAACTGGAGACTCAACCAAGAGCATTTTCACTTGCTCCCCAATTTCAAACACGTCGGACACTTGAGCAATTCGTGCATTTGCAATGTTGCTTATATGGATCATTCCCCTGCACACAAAAACAGGAAAATACTATGAACATGACTACAGTATTTGATCACTTGATTCTTACTGACTGGGTCCTCGGAAATAGTAGCATTTTTGGAAATGATATTTTACCATATGACTGTGTCATGGACGTGGACCAGAGCGCCATACGGTAATAGTCGGGTTACAGTGCCATTATGAAGAGACCAAGGCAGAAGGTTTCGTTTTATCTGCAAAAAAATAAAAAGATACGTTGTAAAATAGCTGGAAAATAACTGAAGTTGAAGATGTATAGCAGACTACACTGATTATCTTCTTCAGTACCAGGTGCACTAATCGTTTTAAACATGGTAAATATCTTTACAAGGTACGTGTATGGATATTGTATCACATGAGTAGGACCAATACATGCAATCTTGGCATTGATTCTAAAGTTGGGATGCAGTTGTTGGCACATCCCAAGATAATGTTTAACTCACCCATGCGTCTTTCTCGCTTAGGATAATGATGCCACGGATTTCTCTTGCAGACAGAATGGTCACCGATAATGTTCTACCCAACTGCCAGACAGTCTCCTAACCCCTAAAGGACGACGACCTAATTCGCTGTAAAACCAGTCCAAAACTGCCACTGTCAAAATCACATTTTAAAGTTAATTTTGGATTTTCAACCGTAAGATCTTAAAATAGACTGCTATATAAACATGCCATCAAATTTTGGTTGCAATCCACCGCACGGATTGATAGATTTTAGTGTTTAAAGTCAAAACAATGGTTCATTTTCATCCCTGCGTTGAGTAGATCAGCTGACTTTGACTTCATTTTGTATCAAATTTTTGCATTGTACAAGGTCTATATCTTTTACCATTGTCTTAAACATGATGTTACTTCCCAACACACCAATTTTTAGAGGTAAAAGAGGGGTGTAGCATATTCAAAACAAGTGTGCAAGGAGTGGAGGTTCAAAAATTGCCATTTCACGTTTTATTTTTTTGTGAACTACGTACGTATTCAAATGATAATCCAAACGGTCAATAAGAAGGTTTTCACCATATATTGTTGTTGAAAAAATAAAAAGTGAAAAATATGAAGATCTCTAGGTTTTATGTAGAAAAGATGAAGTTTTTTTCCCCCGTTGCCCGACAATGTGTGAAAATGTTTGACTTGGAATAAAATGCCTTTTTACACTAGAGACAATATATTTTTTGGAAAATTTCTAAATAAGGAAATATTATTTATATGTGTGAAAAATCTCAATGTCAATAGAAACTTTTGTCAAAAATTTTGGAGGTGCCCGAAGTCCCACTTTTGGCTTTAAGTGGTACTAACTTTCAAACCACAAATCCAAAAAAAATTTAAAAATATCTCCACGAAGCTCTTATCAGATCCTATCTTGAAAAAAAAATTCAATTAAAAAGGATTTTTTTTCGAATTGTAGGGACATGCCCGAAATCCAAAATTACCCCGGGGGGACGTTTAGTCTTTTAGAGGTTAAGAATGCTGGCATCAGGAAATAGATATTAGAAATTCACAACATTAGAGTCAGTGAACTCTTACAAAAAAAGTCGTGGGTTTCGCCCTTTAAAGTGTCGGGCTTCTTTATGAGTTCGCTATAAGGTAAAAATGCTCGCAATCCCTGCAAAAGATTGAAGCTGATTAACACACTTCTCCAAACCTCTCAACGTCTGAAAAGAATGCACACATAAGTGGGATGGGGGAGCTTTCTTTTAAGGTAAAAAATGCACAGATTGAAGGTGGTGAACGCACTTCTCCAACAAACCCAAATGCACATATGAGTGAGACGTGAGCACACCTCAACTCTTGCTATGAGACCCGCCGAACTCAACTCAGTAATGACGACTTCAAGCGGCTCTTTCTCGTCTTTGATCTGCAAAACCCCAAAAGAAAAACAAGCCACAATATTGTACACATCACAAACACGTGAAAAAACACATCACAAACACAAACCACAATCAAATATCACAAACACAAGCTAAAATTGCAACCAAAAACCACAAAGAAAAGACAACCACCAGATCCCCGACCTGCACAACGCGGTCTTAACGCGGTATGGATTAAATTTGGAAGTATTTAAGGATCCAAGCTAACCTCGAGGATTCATTTGATAGAAGAGTGTTTTGCTTCATAGGATTTCCGCATAGACTAGAAGGTCGTTTTTTTTTTTTGAAGCGGTGGATGAAACGATGCGGTGGTTGATTGGTGTTCCGCGATCTTTGGGTTTTTTCTATCAAGACATGTGCAAGGTATGTGAGCTTTCAAAGTTGTTACGTAATCCTTTTGCGTAGATAAAGAGGGGTCGAGGCCTCGACCCCTCCCTTGTGTTGTATGGCCTTGTGTTGTATGGCAAGAGGGGTCGAGGCCCTCGACCACCCGTCTTTGTTGCATTGAGTTTTCTTAACACCTAGAGTTTCTTGACGAACTCACACCAAATCCGCCTAAAAGATGTAGACTATGTTGTAGGGTGTAAAGGAGAAAATCTTGGTCTTTTTTTCCAGTTTTGTCCGTAGGATCTTGAACAAGTCTCAGTCATTAATATGCCTACAAAATTTCACAAACCTTGATTGTACGGATCGGAAGATTGAAGTGTTTGAAATATAGGAAGAATGTCATTTTCTTTACTCCTTTGAGAGGTTCAGCTAACTTTGACATCACTTGATGTCAAGTATTTGTACTACAAAATATGTTAATCCATTACAATCATGTTGAACATGCAATCAACTCCTTGTTTACAAAATTTTAGAGGTTGCGGAGAGTTGTAGCATTTTGAAAAAAATTGTGCAAGGAGTGGAGGTTCAAAAACTATCAATTCATGTTTTATTTTTTTGTGAACCTAATATGTTCTAGAATGAGAATCCAAATCGTCAATGGAGAGGTTTACTCCACACAATTCCTTGGGGAAAATAAAAAGTAAAAATTTGAAGATCACTAAGTTTTATGTGGAAAAGAAGAAGATTTTTTGGTACTTAGCCCGACAATGCGACAATGTGTGAAAATGTATGACTTGGATTTATATGCTATTTCTCACTAAGGACAAGAGATTTTTCTTGACAACATGAAAGGAAATAATATTATTTGTTGTTGTTGAAAATATCACCTTCAATAGAGTGTCTTAGCAAAAGTTTTTGGAGTTGCCCGACTAGCCCGCTCTCCCCATTTGAACTTCAAAACCGTATAACTTTTTCATTAAATGTCGGATTGAGGAAAAACTTGGACTCACACAAAGCTTTTAGTAATGTCCATCTACGATTTATTTTTTTGAAAAAGAATGCCAAAGATTGACACAAGAGGAACCTGTCTGGTCCTTCAAGGTTAATCTTGGTAATTTAGGGGTCAATGGTAGTCTCACAACAAATTAGCCAAGTTGTGTGCGAGGCACGACAATGGGAGAAGGCCATCCCTTGTCAATTGCCGCTTGTGCTCTTTGTGCTGGAAGGGTTCCATCAACTCAACGGTTCAAAGCGTCAACATCGTCTGAAATGGATGCGGAGCATCGGGTGATGCTTTTTGGGGAGACGAAAGAGCATGTGGGTTGTGGCATTATTATGGCAGAAGTAAAGCCGGATACGATATTGGAGGGTGAGACTCTATTTCCATCGGAGGTATTGGCCGAGAGCGAAGGCAGGAAGAAGGAATGAAGAAGGAGAATGGCGTCAACAATACAACAATCATCTTCATGCAATTTGGGGCCTTCGTACGAAATATCAGATGGTATCCATTGAAACAAGTTGGATATCGTGGATGCATACAACCAAGAGTAACAAGAAGGGAAAGGTCGTGGAGTCTTACTGTAGTGTACATGGCGTACAGACAGAGAAAGGGATTCATATACCGGAACCTATGAGAGCACATCTGTTGGACCTCATGGAACGCCAGGATGAAGAAGTGGAGAATGATCTTATAGCCAATCAGGTGGCGTGCTCAAGATGAAGTTATAAATTTTTATGAAAAGGTATAGCTTATACTTGTATATTTACTACATCATCCGTTGTATATAGTATACTGTTACATACCGGTATGTGCATATTTGAAAATATATACATATCTATAATTTGTAGACATCCATATGTCTATTAATATATATATATATATGTATATTAATATATATACATAGAAAAATAGAGAAGAAAATAGTATTTAGAAGGATATAGAAAATGGTACGTAGACAAGAATATATGCATATTATTATATATATATATATGTATATAAGGAAATAGAAATCTATGTATCATATATAAGACAGAATCTAGCAATGTTTAGTTCCTGATCGTGGATTTATTTTAGTTTTAGGAAGAGTAGATCAAAGTTGTAATTTTTTTTAGTTTGCAATGATATAATATAAAAAATGACATGAAAGTGGTTGCATAAGTTGCAAGATGTATGGAGAAAAATTGATAAATGTGATGTTGTGTCTTACCTTAGATTAAACAATGGCTTTTATGTATGTGGTTACCAATGTCCTATATCTCCGCACTCCCAAAAAAAAATCATTGTTACATTGATTTGGATGAGTGAACCATATGCATCGAAGGAGTGAAGTAAAATTGACCAAGTGCATATTTAGCGAATTCCATGTTTAGTGTGGATACACTAAACATCATTTTTGAGTGTATATGATTTGGAAGTGCTCTAGTTTTCTTTCTTTGATGAAGATTTTTAGCGAGAGCACAACTATCTATACTAACGTACACATCGGTCTAGTTTGGAGCCCCCTTGTATTAACCAATTTTATTTTAATACAGTGGTTTAGACACAACGGGTATCACCTAGGTATTGCATGAGTATTTCCTATATATTACAAGGATATGACCTTGGTATTACATGGGTATCACCTTAGACAAATTTTTATATTTTCCAAAAAATTTGCGCACGGTCCATTTTGAATTAATTATGTACGAATTCAACAAATGTGTAGGGTACTCAAAGAAGTGGATCGTTGTAGACAAAGTTGGTTAAAATATTCATCAAGAGTAAAAGCTTGTAGCACTCATAAATCAACTAATGTGGATACACACTAAACAACATTCTTAGAGTAGTTTGAGTTTCTGCATTAATTGAAAACTTACATCCAATCTGTGATTGGCACACATTTGCTTGAAATCAAATAGCTATTCGGATTTTGACATGCATGTGTTTGATGCAAATTAGAGTGGGTGATCCACATCAATTATGAATCCACACTATATTTAGTGTTTCATTTTAATAAGAGTTCAAGATTGTCGTGAAGGATCATGAGAGTTTCATATAAGGTGATTCTCCTACAACCAACAAGTTAATCCCTACATTTTCTTTTGACAATTTCACACCAAAAACACTTCAAAACTGTTGGTTTCAGTGCAATGAGTAAGGACAAAACAAAAAATATTTACTTCTAGTTTTAACCGTAGGATCTCAATCAAGACTTATTAAGTAACTTACGTCTTGATTGAGATTTTCTTCCCTACGTTCAGTAGATCAGCTGAACTTTGACTTCACTTGGTGTCAAATTTTTGCACTACACAAGGTCTAATTCCATTTCCATCATGTTAAGCACGGTATGAGTTCCTTGTACTCCAATTTTTAGAGGTAGAAAAAGGATGCAAGCATATTCAAAAAAATTGTGTGAGGAGTAGAGGTTCAAAAATTGTCAATTTGCGTTATATTTTTTTGTGAACTTAGTATGTATTAGAATGAGAATCCAAATGGTCAATAGGAAGGCTTACACCACATAGTGGTGCGGAAAAAATAAAAAGAAAAAATATTATGATCTCAAAGTTTTATGTGAAAAAGAAGAAGCTTTTTTGGTACATTGCCCGACAATGTGCAATAATGTATAAAAATGTTTGACGTGGATTTACATGCTTTTTTTTCACTAAATACAAGAGATTTTTTTTTACATTATGAAAGGAAATAATATTATTAGCAAGTATTAAAAAGCTCACATTCAATAGAGTGTCCTAGTAAAAGTGTTTGGAGTTGCCCAACGTGCCTGCTCTCTCCATTTGAACTTCAAAACCCTATAACTTTTTAATAAAATGTCGGATTTAGGAAAAAATTGGACTCACACAAGGCTTTTAGTAATGTCCATCTACATTAAAATTTTCAAAAGATAATGTTATAAATTGATGCATGAGGTACCTGTCCAAACCTTCTAGAGTCCCCCGAGGGGACTCTTGGAAATTTGGGGATTAAGCAATGTGCATATATGGCGAGAGGAAAGAGTTCTACCAATTTATTTTTCCAAGTATGAAATCTGAATTTTCAAAGAAATTATGATAGTCTGACCTTTGGGTATATCAATAAAGTGTGGTCACTGTTGAATGACAATCTGTTGAGCATCTATAGGCCGACTTGGGTACCTGAGGAACGAGGAAGCAGAGAATATAAGGACGAGAAACAAAACTATTGTTTTGAGCTACAAGAATCACGAGTTTTTCCTATTGAGGATATCATTTACAGTGCAAAGGTAGAGCTTTTGCCCTTTCCTGCATTTTCTGTTGCTAGAAATATCACAATTATTAGATAGCATTTATATACTACTATAGCCTCAACTCAATATTATGTCTAAGTCGAGTTTGGCTTGTATTCGTCTGTCCTGTAGTGTGAGAAGGTCGACGAAGATGTGTGGCACAAACACGTAGAGAGAATGCAAGAGAGGTTACGTGGATTCATTGAGGTGCTCAATGATCAAGAGACAAAGACACTGGTAGGCCATGAGGTGAGTAATTTCTACAAATTGTAAACCCTCTTGTTCATCACATAATATTTTCTCAGAATGTACTATTTCATCTCTTTCTTTGAATGGATGATTAAATCTCAAAGATTTGATTCTCATGTGCACAGAGCATCTCCAAATTCTCTACTCGAGCAACCGGAGCAGCTCTGCCTGCTGAGATCCTTGCAGTGGTGAGGCCAAATCTCGGTAAGCCTCGAAATTCCACGGTGGTAGCAGCCACTCACCTGGAGCCAAAGTTCATAATTGGGGAGGCCATGGAAATGAAGCTGGTAGTCCAGGAAATAAAATACCACCCTCAAGCTGTGAAGATTCCCAGGAAGACCATGGAGCAAGCGACAAAAATATATGAGACCACCGTTTCATCAAGCAAAGAGCGCAAGTTTCCGAAAGACGTGTACAGCTTCAATACCACAGCCCTGGAGAAGATCACTAAGAAGAGTAGGACATACTTTTTCATCTTCTCTCTGGTATGTATTCGCCGCCTCTCAAATTACCTTTTCCACAACCTGTGAGCCTGTTCCAGTTTGACTCTGACTTGACATCTAATGAACAAGCTTTGCAAGATTGTTTTAACTTACATCCCATATGTACTAAGGACAACTGGGTGGGTAAATGGATGACCGCAGATAACGGTGGATGAAGGAAACCTTGCACCTCTCAGGCCTACCATGCGGGCGGATTTACAGATGACCATCGCTAATGCCCATGTAGCAAGTTTCACAATATCAGGTCAAAACCGAGCCTTCTTCCACATTTGGGATGTCATCTTATTGATCAAGTTATTATCGCCATATAGTAATCATAGGATTCAATCTACTTATGCACTAATCTGATGTTCTAAAGAATTTACTGCTAGAATTACAATCTGACGCTCAAAAAAGCAGTATACCATGGAAATTTCCATTTTCATCATACTAACTATGCATAATATATCAGTGCTTCTGGGAGAAATGTCATCAGCTTGCATCATAAATGCAAGCGAAGCACCAGGCAACCATCTCTACCCTGGGCAGATTATTGACGAAATGATCGTTGAGGTAAATCAAGTTCTCGTTTACAGCAGCACTATGTAGTTTGATCCACTGTATTGTAGTCAGGCTGAGATTTAGCCAAGTATGGCCAGTTTGTGTTTAACACCTTCAATTGCGGCCTTTGTACTGTACAGTTCGATTTGGATAGTGATATGATGTTTCACTATGTTTCCTTGCCAAGGATAGAGCATAAGATTATTGAAACAGTACTGTCGTTCTACGTGCAGCTTCAAGACGAATGTCAAAATCCCGTTTCCAGTGGCAAGAAAGTGAAGGTGCTCTTGGATGGTTTTGCGTTTCAGGATAAGATCGGACCTGAACGTTCCGTGAGCTCATCTCCTCTTATGCACACCACTCATTAAATAGTCTCTCGTCCTTCATCCTATGTGTGGGTCAAGTGTGATATACTAAAGTCCATACACTACCTAATATTACATTTCGTCCACTGAGGTGGTGAAAAGTCTAAGAAAGAGCATCCTTCCTAGCATGGAACTGTTCTTTGAATCTGGTGAGGAGCTCCATCTGTATTGGTGGCTCTTGCAGAAGCCACCTCATAGGCAAGCAGAGGCCAACACAAAACTAGGGAACTTGAAAAATGATCAACCAGCAACGAAACCCTACAAGATCTGAAGGTAGATATGTCATCACACGAGCACAGACTGAGACAGTGATCTAACGAGTACGATTATGGAGTATATGAAGAACAAACCGTCCACTTCTGCTTCTATGAGTTAACACAACCTTCAGTAACTGCCTAAAAAAACCACCTTCTTGAATCATCATAGGTCACCTTAAGAAGATTCCGGAGATGGTTACAACATGTAGGTTTGCTGACTGCCGAATCTCATCAGCTCAATCTCCTGTGCATCAAGATGATTACAGCTCTACTCTACTACAACACATTGATGAACATTCAGGTCCGCTTACAAGAATGTTGCAAACCAAGTGACACAATCCGCTCTTGCGATTGATTGAAAGTCCTGTCATAAACAAGGACAGTCGAAACACAACGTTCTGAGCTTTCCAGAATCCATATAAAGAGCACGACGGGAATTCCTGCTGGATACATACCCGTTGGACACAGGTATGTTCACGCCAATAGTCAAAGAAATGTAGAAGCTCAATGCAAAGTTTAGATACCTTCGCAGTTGTGCTTAGGTTGCTTTCCACGCCGTCAGACAAGGGTGCAGCGAAGTTGAAGCGCCTTCTTTCACGTCTTCAGTCTTGGCTCTTGCTCAGGAAGGTCCATTTTCTTCTCCATCTCCACTGCCTCCTAGAGAATCATCACATCTTGCAACCATGGCCCCAGATAGGCAAGTAGTGACTCTGCCATATGTGACTTCCTCTGTCATCCCTTCTCCATTTCAGACAGTAAGATTCAAATGAACACCTGCCGCAATCAGCAACGAACCCCTCATCTCATCATGAAAAGTACAATCATGCGTCATAATGGTAATAGCACTGTTCTTTGATGCTAAGCAAAAGACTTTGCAAATAACATGTCCACAATCGTCTCGATGTAAACTTCCAGAGCGTGAACACTAAGCAAAGCAGCCAACTCAAAGGCCGTGGCAACCCTAAAACCATCAGATGATCAGAGAAATCGAACCCGCAGGCAGCAATCGTGAGATGCACCTGCGAGTGAGGATGAGATGCGGGTTCCGAGGGCGCCAGGAATGCGAGAATCGAGTGCGATGGCGAGGATGGGAACGAGGAGAGTGAGGATGCTCGCGGACTGCTGGAGTGAGGTGAAAGCAGAGGCCAGGTCTGGTGCAGGTGACGACCACCAGGAGCGGGGCAGGACGCACGGAACTGTAGCAGCTCTGCAAACTGAGATGACCAAATACCGGGAATCGGTAAGATATGGTATTTGACAGTTTCAAAGACGCGTTACAGTGCGTCTTCTCCGTCGGGTATAAGTGTGCGTGCTTACCGTCCTGACAGCTCAGTCGTTGAAGAGGGTTTGTGGCGCCGTAGTTGTGAGGTCAGGGTCATCACCTCCACTATCTGGAGCGAGGAGTGAGGGATGTTTTGATGTGTGGAGTAACGGGTGAGGATTCTTGTCTGTGGGGTTTCGGTGGGGCTCTCTTTCGTGCTCTCTTTGCAGGTCGGACAGGTTTTTTCATTGCTGTGGGTAGGGTAGGCACTGTCTGGATTCGTTGCTTTCGTGCGTGTCGAGCTTGACGTTGTGGGAGGGACGTTGTTTCTTGCACCCAGCTTTGCTGGGTGTGCATCTTGTCGCGATCGTGGTGCTTCCTGGGTGTTGGCCGAGGCTGGCTGGGTGTGGGCAGAAGGGTACTTGCTACCTGATCAGTGGATTTTGACGAGGAGTCGGTTGTTGCGGAGCTTCGAGGATCCAAGTTTTGTGATCTGAGAGATCCGCCGAAGTTGGCGAGGAGAGTAGTTTGCGGGATCTAGGCGATGGGGCAGTCATGGCCCAAGGCTCTGGTGGACGCTCTGTCCGCCGTGGTTCCGGTGTGTTCTGGTGGTGAGAGCGCAGCTAGTTCCGCAGCATCGTCTTCCAACCCCGCACTCTCTTCTGAGTTCTTCTCCACTCGCATCCAAGAAATGATTGAGAGCAGGGGTAAGTGCAAGGTGTTTTTCCGGGAATGTCTCGTAAAGATATCTGATGGACGTGACGGGGGTTTCTTCGGGGAGTGGGACGCGCAAGACGCGGATGAGGGGAAAATGGGAGAGAAGATTGCAGAGGGAGCACAAGGTGAACTTTTTATGGTACATGAGGTGGAAGACAATCGTCCTGCTTTTGTAATGAAAGTGTTCAAAGCGGAGGCGGGAAGTTTGGAAGCTCTGCATAAGCTATGGCCCCCGGGGATGCTTCAGGCTATCCAATCTCATGACTTGAGTGCATTTTTTATTAACAATTCGAATCAGCCAAATTTGGGCGGAGTGTGTCCAGTAGGGCGTGGAGTGATGTTGGAAGATGGAAGATTCGGGTTTGTGATGCCACGATTTTGGGGTGATTTGAGAAAGCTTATTGATGAGCGAATGATACACAATGGCAACCGAGGTTCGCCCTTTCGAGGTTCGTCCTTTCGTGATGGGAAAGATTTGCGAATCATGTATGAGATTGCGAGGGGGATGATGGGGTTGCATAAGAAAGACATTATCCATCGGGACCTCAAGGCCTCCAATGTGCTCATTCTTCCTGAGGCATGGGATCATGGTAAGTTAATCATGCCAGATATTGATCCAACAGAGGATTTTGAGTTTTATGCCCTTGTTGCGGATTTCGAGTGTTCACTCGGGACTGCTGGAACTGAATTTTGGCGAGCCCCAGAGATATTGTTTGCTTTGAAGAATCGTCGTTTCGAGCCGAAGGTATGCACTGTGAAGTCAGATGTTTATAGTTTTGCTATGACATGCTATGAAATTTTGACTGGCAAGATACCTTATGAGGGAGTGCTCTCAAATAACTATGACATAGTACTTGGGGGTGAAAGACCGAAGCTGCCTAGTTGCACACATCCATGGATTCGAAGCATGTTAGATAGATGTTGGCATCATGAGCCATCCATGAGGCCTTCCTTTGAAGAAATAGTGAAGGAATTTGAGACCATTGGGAATGCACTCATTGCAGATTTTATGGAGAAGTGTAGAGAAGTTAGTGATGAAGATAGTGATGAAGATAGATATGAAGATAGTGATGAAGATTTGTCCCAAAATGAATGTTAGGTTTTGCATGCCAAAGGACGTCTTTATCCCTAGTTGTTGCATGTCCATTTATCTTATTGTAAATACCTCTATTTCTTGTCATGTCTGGCGACCAATGACCTAGAACATAGATCCATTAAGTTGAGTGCCATTATCTTGAGCCAAAGTACATTGGTCATGTTCAGGCACGGTGAAAAAAAAACAATTTTACACTCTTCAAATGCATGTATCTTATAATATGCACGATTAAAGTTTACAAAACAAAATTGGATGTCTTCCTGTATTAGTTAGCTTGAAGATTCTATGCTTAAAAATAATAATCGTTTGTTTATTGTTAATCCCTAAGAGCCCATTCAACCCAGGGGGAACAATTTGCATTTTGGGGAGCATATCTAAAATTCAAATAAAAATTCTCCTTGCTTTGAAATTTTCACACTAATTTGTTCCTGATAAGAGCTCTATGGAGGTATTTTTTATATTACTTTTGGATTTGTGGTTTCAAAGTTAGTACCACTTAAAGTTAAATTGGGGACTGTAGGCAACTACAAATTTTTTTATAGAAGTTTCTATCGACATTGAGATTTTTCATACATATAGATAATATTATTTTCTTTGAAGATGTAAAAAAAATTCTTGTCTTTAGTGCAAATAAACATTTTAAACCCAAGTCAAACATTTCGGTACATTTCGGGCAAGGAGGAAAAAACTTCATCTTTTCTACATAAAACCTAGAGATCTTGATTACAAAACATATCATGTTCACAAAAAAATAAAACGTGAAATGGCAAATTTTGAACCTCCACTCTTTGCACACTTGTTTTGAATATGCTACACCCCTACCCTACCTCTAAAAATTTGAGTATAGGGAAATTACATCATGCTTAAGACAACGGAAAAAGATTAAGAACTTGTATAGTGTAGAAATTTGATATAAAGTGAAGCCAAAGTTTGTTTATCCACTCAACGCACAAAAGAAATTGAACCATATTCTTGACTTCAAACACTATAGTCTATCAATCCATGTAGTGGATCACAATCCAAAAATTATGGTGAATTTGTGATGAAGTCTACTTTAAGATCTTACAGTTGAAAGTCCAAATCTTTACTTCAAAATTAGTTTTTTTCCCCTCGTTTTGGTAGTGGCAGTTTTGGAGTATTTCTTCAGGCAAAATACCTTGAGCTTTAGGGGTTAATCTAATAATATATCTCATCTCAAAGTGAGAATTTTGAGGTAGTTTTGGTGAAGCATAAGGCACAGTCCTTTAGGGGTTAAATGAACTAAGCAAGATAATGTGTGTGAAGAGCTTCTTTCAAGTGAAAGGATGAAAACTCTGTGTTTTGTCCGTTTTCTCGGAAAACATGCTTTCGTATCCATCCATTGAAGTAAAATGTCATAGACTTGCATCTCTTCCTTCAATTTCATGTGCATTACGTACCCACATCATCAAAGACCTATTCACGCCCCTACTTCTTATGAAAACTCCAAACATGCCTATGAATTTCATGGCCTAAGTGTAATATTTAAAGTTGGTGATGTTCATATAGTAGGTCATGGTAAACCTCATAAGAATAGTTGTACAACAGATTAGAAAATCATAACTTTAAGCCTTGAAAGGTCAGTGGGGGACCTTATATATAGTCACGTATTTACTTTTACCATTTAAAAAATGTAATAAAATTTAGCAAGACATACACCTTTAGACTAAATATTCTTCAACTAATATCTTTCATCATGCTCAAATACAACACCATACATGTAAAATACATGACCATTTTCCAACTTCTCAAGCATGTTGTAGGTGCAATAATGATCTAAATTAAATTTGTCATGTGTCATTAAATCTAGCTCAACACATATACAATTTTTTGTAACTATAGTATACTAGTGGGTGCCCGTTGTCCCCAACGGGCTAATGGCAATCTTTAGTTAATTAAATGTATAAATTTACTAAAATTAGAGAATATTAAATGGCAATAGCTTAACTTAAACTAAAACTGTAATTTAACATAACTTGAACTTTGTCTTGTTTCAACAATAAATGGCTTGAGGATGGTTATGGGTTAGCGGTCATAGGTAAGCCCACATCCATAGGCCCGACTTTATCAGACGGATTATACTCTTTTATATATAAGAGATATCAATTATTACATCTTGCATGCCAGCAGCCAAATACACAAAAAACATCATGTTGCAACTCAAATGTTGCAACCACAATCGGCTCCGAAGACCTTCAAGGGTTAATTTAGCGATAATGACACTTGCTACATATGTAGCAAAACCTAGATCTTAAAAGAATAGGGAAAATTTTCAAAAACAAAATTGTCCATTCAAAAGAGTCCATACAATTTTCACACTTATTCCTTTTATTTGTAATTTTTTTGGTGTAACTTATTATTTTTAAAGATGACAATTTAGGCAATCAAAAAATTCTAGAATAATGTTTTTTTATTGAAGTTGATATATGAGATGCAAAAATACTTTACATTCCTTTCATCATGTCTCAACAAAGGAAATATGTTTGCGTACTGTCATTTAAGGTTAAAAACTTTTGACACTTTTTGATGAAATTCCTAGAAGAAAGATTTGTAAAGTCATCTAAATTTTCGACAAAAAAAAACCTCTCCATTTATTTTGGTGATATTTATTCACTGTAAATAAATGTTAGATAAATAAAATGACTCTATTATTAGTCTTCTGTTGTAGTTTTCTCAAGTACAAAAAAACTTTGAAATTTGGAAACTCAAAACAATGTAGATTTAGCTTGTTTTGAGAATATGAATTGAAAAGTTTAAAAAAGCGATTACTAGTATTAGCCACCTTATTCTTCTTTAAATTGATTTTATAAACTCATAGATATATAACAATGATTCTTATATTCATTATCCAAGTACATTGATATATCACATGAATTTCCACAAAATTTTCAAATAGTTCTTATAATGAGTGATCTTTTCAAAAGTTAAAATATGTTGTGTTAGTTTTTATGTTACACTATTACTATATGAAATACCACATAGTATGTGGCATTATATTTATCGGTATTCATTATATTTGGTGTATTCTAAGTATTCTAAGTTGAACATACATAATTTTGCTCATACATATGTTATTAATGGTCATAATTCTATTTCGCCATAAGTGCCATACAACACTCTTTGCATTAGTACTTCCTCTAACACACTCATTACAGTGCTAAAGGATCATAAAAATCCATTGTTCCAATAGCTGAAGAAGCAATAAGGAATGCTCTTTCAATCTATGATAGAAGATGAATTCTAGTTTTTGAAGGAGGTTGGTGCAAATAAATATATTTTGTTGTCATCTAAATTGATATATTTTTCAACCATGTGCTTAAATTCTTTTCTAAAAGTGCTCATCGATTTGAAGCAATAAGAATAATTTTGGCAATACAATCCTAGAAAGTATGGAACCAATAACCAAATACCGTACACACTGGTGACTTTCACCTACCAAAGTATTTATGTTTTCAAATAGTAATGGTTTCGACACAGTGGATATCACCTAAGTATTACATGCCCATCACCTAGATATTGGCATCACACAGGTATCACCTTGGCATTACATGGATATCACCCAGACAAAACTTTTGAATTTTCCAAAATTTGTAAACATTCTCCATTGTGAATTGATTAAGTACAAAAGTGACCACTGCAACTATTCTAGAATCAAAAATGTTCTAAATTTGGCTATAAATTGTTAGAAAAAAGAGGCTAATATCAATCAAGCTATAAATGTAAGACACATCATTACTAATCACTAGTCACTTCTTGTAAAGGTCGTCTGTAATGCCGAAGCATTCTCTATTGCAAATATATAAGGGAACCTCCATGGTAACCAACCAAAACCCATAACCAACATGTATAAAATTGGGGTACATCACATCCACTTCCCATCCCAATACTACCCAATCACCCATCCAGATGGAAGTTTACTAGTAGTCAAGGATCCTTACTAGTAGTCAAGGACGTTTAATGTTTGCCACCGGCTAAACATTGCAATATGCTTTGAAACTTCATAATTAATTCACATTTTCTCGGAAAAATATGAAATCACTTGGTTTAAAATAATAACTTTATTGGCTAAATTATTGAAGAATAAATTCTTACAATTCTTTACACAATTCTTTCCGCTCTTGATATATGCACATTGCTAAACTTGTTGGTTATTAAGGGGTTACTTTACAAGCAAAGCTCAACCAATCACGTGAGGGAAAAAAAGGGGACGAAGTGAGTACAAGGTACGGCATCGGGAACCTAGCCAAAGAAATCATGTATGTCTTTCATAATCTAAGGTAACCCAACCCATTACCGCCATCTTCTTATGACTACCACTCCATAAATGGTCCCATTTCAACCCCATTCCCGCCCATTCATTTTTTACAGTTCCAAATGAATTCCTGCTATTGGTGAAGACCCCTGACATTTGGTCAGCGCTAATGGAGAATAACGAGTGGCAATAATCGGCAAAACCACTTTGAAAATTTTATTGTAAAAATATGAATTCACTTGGAATGAAATTGTATTACTCAATACTATCATAAGAAAATTATTTGATCATGATGCGTCCCTTCCAAATATGCACATTACCTCTGCCTATAACTATATTGTTAGGATTTTGAATGCGGTAGGGAACCTTGATGGTGATCTTTGGAAGAAGCCTAGCTTGAGACATGCCACTTTTGCAACTAGGTTGTCGAGAAAATTCAGAGGTGTTGGCAAGATTTGGCTTATATTGAGAGGCATCACGCTATGGAATATTTGCATAGCTAAGAACAACTTGGTGATCAACCAGCAACGCTAGAGCTAGCACAAGGTGTCACAAAAAAAATAAAAAATAAAAATGGAAGACAATATAAATAGAAAAATACAAATAAAAAATAAAAAATAAAAAATAAAAACCATAAAATGATAAATACTAAATAAATACATTAGGGGAATGAATGAATGAATAAATTATTAGATTTATAAGAAAAGAATATAAAGAAAATTTAAGAATCAGAAAGCTTTAAAATTAAATCATAAATACAAATATAAATATAAATAAATAAACAAAGGCATAATTATAAACATAGAACATATCATATACCAACTTCATTGAACATATCATGTTGCAACCCACATGTGGCGTCTCAGACATTTAACAGTTAAATTCAATATGAAATTCTTTGGTGCAGGTTCCTACTCTATTGCTAAATTGTGATACTGACATGGATTTCAATAACCACATCAATGCGAAGATAACATATGTGACGTTGCAACCCAAATGTGGCTTCTCAATCCTTTCAGGGGTTAAGTTCACTGTTAGATTCTTTGGTGCAGGTTCCTACTTTGATGCTAAATTGTGATACTAACATCAATTTCAAGTAGGATATCGATGCGACGACAACAGCGTGGAATCCACCTTGAGTCAAGGCAATGAAAACTCCCAGCCTTAGATTGTAATCAAAGTATCTCAATTACACTGACCTATGTACTGTGGCCATATGCTTAATGAAGTGAATGAACAAACACTGTAATCATGTTGGTCTCTTTGGAGTATTTCTTCTTCTAATTAAGAGTATCAAAAAAAATTCCCCCACATGAATCAGTATTTCAAACCCTAAATCCATTTGAACAGGGTGAAAGGAAGCTCAGTAATTGAATTAGGCTTTCAAATAATAACATGGAACTTGGGCATCATGGGGTCATGTTACGACCTTGTACAAGTGGAGTGGAAATCTTACAACCTCTCGTATCCATCACCAAGACATCTTCTCATCCATCAAATACAGTAATGTCCTATGCCACCAACCCCCATTCAAATTACATGATTTTGACATGGTTGAACCGAATTTCGACAGCATTTGCAGCCTTTGCATCAGTTCTTTCACAGGTTTAGCTTTGGGTTGTGTGGGATCGTTCATGCTTCAAGTCTCATCATTGTGCCAGAAATTGGTGGAGAATGGAGTTTTTTTGCCCCACAATTGGAAAATGCCTAAAGGTTTCTGATTATACCTATGGTCGTTATTTTAACACCTAAAGGCCCAAGCCATTTTAGAGGGATCTATACTCCGTTGATTAAAAACTGTCATGATGAACTTATTGAAAATGTAACAATGGGATCTTCTTCTAAACTTATATGAGGTGATGTGGGCAAGATTTTGTGAATTTTGGCTCTAGCGATCGAAAGATAATTGCGGTTAAAGTGTATATTTTTGTACACTTGGGCCTGAAGGGGTTAATTCCAAATGTAACATGAACCTACATGATAATCTACCACTGTTGTAGAGACCTATATTGTTTGGGTGTTGGTTTGAAGTGGGCCTTGGAGTACACTCTAACCAGGGTTGTCAGGACGCTCGACGTCCGTGACGTCTAGACGTCAGGACGGAGGACGTCCTCCGGCCT